>CM038215.1:265908911-266322530 GCA_021442155.1 Cymbidium sinense
GCTTCCAAACATTGATTCCTATGATGGGGCGACTGACCCACATGAACACATCGACCATTACAGGACTATCATGCATATCCGAGCTCGACCTTTCAGGTCTTTCCGATTACCCTCGAGGGACAAGCTTGGTTTTACTCCTTCGAGGAATCCATCCATACCATTTGATGAACTCGCCAAGATTTTTGTAGAGCAGTTCATTGCAAATGGAGGATCATTAAAGATTCCTCCCATCTCTCGGCATTATCAAAATGAGGGAATCACTTAAGGAATACTTCCGAGGTTCTCCTTAGAAGCTGCCAAATACAGGTAGACCACAACTATTAGAGGAGTTTTCTTGGAGGACTCCGTCAGGGCCTTTTACTCATCACCAATGCGAGACCGCGGTCGCTCATATGGACTTGGTTCATTGTGGAAGCACAAATCTGGCGATGAGGCTATTGCCATCACAAACAATTTGAGCAATCTAGCGTAAAAGCACCCGGGAATGCGGACCGGTCTATCAAAAGAACAACAAGGTCGTGATCTCCCCGACCCCCATATCAGCGGCGTGAACCACGACCGAAAAGGAATACTGCGCGAACACATCGTGTTAACCTCTAATGGCTATTCAAGATGAAGAAAATATCAAGTGGCGCATCCTGAAACCAAATTCGAAATCAAGAGCAATATTGTCACTTCCATGAAGTGGTGGACATACTCTTGAGGCATGCAAACAACTCAAAGAAGAAAGAGAGGCTCATTCGTGAGGATATCTACGTTGATTTGTGAAGAATCAATCGACTCAAACAAACATACCTCCAAGGAGGGCAACCGGGACAATCATCCGCAAAACAAAACAATCATCAAAGTTGGAGAAATTGAAACAATTGCGGGATGACCAATACTATCTAATCAAGTTTTCATTATCATCTCACGAAGAGTTAAAGAAGTCTCGATCATTCCATCACTTTTAACTTCGGACTTAGAAGAGTCCATGTTCCTCATCAAGATCCACTTGTCATCGTAGGATCGGTGACCCATCTATAATGTTAAGAGAATTTTGATTAACAATGGTAGTTACGGTTGATGTCTTATTTTACTCCACATTTCTTGGCATGGGCACGTTAGGAAAAGCTCCAACCGCGGGACCATTATCGGGTTTGATAATACATGCGGTAGAGGGACAATCACCCTTCTGTTCTTGGTGAATTTCTCGACAAGTGACTCATTTAATCCAATTCATGGTGGTCAAATTCGGTCATATAACCATCTTTGGAAGGCCCCTCCAATCAATTTTCGGTGCAATCACTTCAGTATCTCATCTTAAGATGAAGTTTCCAACCCCCGTTGGAGTTGGGGTGGTCTATGGAAATCAACAGGTAGCGCAATCATGTTACCTCAGACAAGCCCAACCATGCCCTTCTGTGACCTTCAGCATCGAAGATTTTAATTTTCGAGATGAAGAAGTGCCCCAGAAAGCTTCGCCTGTAGAAGACTTTCTCTCTGTTGTATTATCAGATGACCAACCACTACGAGCGGTGCAAGTGGGATCCATGCTCTCGAAGAACAAAGGGAAAAATACATAGACTTCTTCTTGGCAATCAAGACATCTTTTGGAGTTGGGATATGAGTGCGACCATGTGATCATGCACTCCCTCAAGATTAATCCAACATTCAAATCGATCATCAGCGAAGTTTTGCATGCGCTCTCGGGCTATTGAGCAAGAAGTTAACAAGCTTAGAAGCGGATTCATCTGAGAGGTACATTACCCTACATGGCTAGCAAATGTTGTCATGGTTAAGAAAACAAATGGAACATGGAGAATGTGTATTGATTACCGACCTTATGAGCTTGCGAAAGATAGTTTTCTCTTGCTCGAATTGATCAATTGGTTGATGCGTGGACATCAAATGCTCGATTTTGGATGCTTACTCGGTTACAACAAAATAAAATGAACCCAATGGATGAAGAAGCTACAACATTTCAAACATATAAAGGTTTATCTTGTTACCAAGTTATCTTTTGGATTAAAAATCGGTGCTACTATCAGCGCTTATGAATAAGGTCTTTAAAGACTACTAAGCCACAATGGAGGTATATGTGGATGACATGTCAGTGAAAAGCTTGGAAGAATCACAGCATATTTCTGACTTAGAAATATTCTTTAACCTTCTTCAGCGTTATAACATGCGACTCAGACCAAATGCTTTTGGGGTTACATCGGAAAATTTCTTGGATTTATGGTAACCCACCGTGGGATAGAGGCCAACCAGAAAATCAAAGCTCTCAAAATATGACTCCTCAGAAAAAATATTAAGGAAGTTCAACATTTGAATGGATGAATTCTGCATTATCCTCTTCTGGCAGTTAGGGATAGATACTTGCCATATTTTAAAATATTAAAGGGAGCTAAAATAATCATTTTCAGTGGACTGATGAATGTCAGTCTGCTTTTGAGTAATTAAGGAAGTATTTAGCATCTCCACCCCTACTATCCAAGCCTATTCAAGGAGATGTTATACTTATATCTGATCTCTTCCATAAAAGCTCGGTTTAGTCGAGAAGAAAGTGGAATACAACGATTTATTATGTCCAAATTCTATGATATAGAAAGTCGTTATCCACTTAGATAAGGTGGCTCGGCTTTAGTTTTCTCGGTAGCGAAAATTAGTCCATACTTCAAGCTCACATTTCACTCATTTACCATTAAGGGCCATCCTAGAAACCGAAGCATCACGGGAGGTTAATCAAGTGATCGTGGAATTGGGAGAGTTTGATATAAATTTTTCTACCTTTATAAAGTCTCAAGTACTCATGAGACTTTATAGTGGAATGCCTCAACTCGGAGGAGCTATGTTACATGCCTTTGTCTCCTCAATGGACCCTCATGTTGATGGAGCTTCAAGAAATCTTGGTGGTGCGGGAATCTTACTTATTTCCCCAGTGAGAATACCTAGAGTATGGACTTACTAAAATTTCACTGCAACTAATAATATGGGTGAATATGAGGCTCTTATAGCGGGTTGAGACTCTCCATTATTTGTGAAGCTCAAGACTTAGTGATACCGACTCTCAACTTGTGCCTCCCAAGTTGAGGGAAACTTTAATGCTCATAATCCCCCAGCTGGCACAATACCTCCACTTGGTGAAGTCTCTTCTTGATCATTTCAAGGCACATCAAATCATTCACATCTGAGAGAAGAATACAGAATACGCCTCTAAGATTGCTTCATCTGCTACTAGGGATCTCTTTAAGAGAAGGCATGTTGAAGAAATACATTTTCCAAGTATCCAAGGGTCATGGGTAATTCAAGCAATTGATGAGATAAAGGAACATTCATGGATGGACCCCATCCTGTCTTTTCTACAAGAAGGAACTCTTCCTGAAGACCCAACTGCAATTGCCTCCGAAGACAAGCTTCAAACTTTACTATTATCAAAGGTGAACTATACAAACGAGCTTTTTCTGGACCGTACCTCAAATGTCTCTCACCTTCAGAGGCCGATTACGTATTAAGAGAGGTTCACTCAGGGATATGTGGAGAACACCTAGGAGGAAGGGCGCTAGCCCTTAAAATTATAAGGCAAGGGTTCTATTGGCCTGATGAAACAAGGCATGGAGTTCACAAAAAATATGCAAGTTGTCGGTTGCAATCTAACCTCTCTCACATGCTCTGAGCTCTCATCTCTTCAAAGCCCGTGGCCTTTTGCTCGATGGGGATTGATATCATGGGACCTTTTCCAATAGCATCAGACAGCGAAAGTTTATCATTTTAGTCGACTACTTCACTAAATGGGTGGAAGTCGAACCACTCTAAAATTACGAGGCAAATGCTAAATAATTTATTTGGAAAAATATAGTATGTCGATTGGTCTTCATGCAAAGATCATCACGACAACGAACTCAATTCTTGGAAAAGTCTTTATGTCCTTTTACAAAGATCTTCACATTCAGCTGCTGCATACGGCTGTAGCACATCCTCAAACTAACGGGCAGACTGAAGCTACCAACAGGACTATACTCAAAGGACTAAAAACACGTCTCGAGAAGGCGAGGGGCAATGGGTTGATGAGCTTTCTAATGTTCTTTGGGCTTACCGCTACATCGCACCCCGGGTGAGACACCTATAACTTGTGTTTTTTGACAGTTATTATACCGATGAATGTCGGGGTTCCAAGTCCAAGAGTTCAATTATTCAATCATGTAATGAATGAGAAACTCAAACGACACTGGACCTACTCCGAAACTTCGCGACATATGCCGGTTGCTTCTATCACCAAAGGGTAGCTCGTCACTTCAACAGAAGAGTAAAACCTCGTCCCATATTTGTCGGTGACTTGGTCCTACGAAGTCTCGAAGCTGCAGGCAAAGGCCCTCAATGCAATAAACTCTCACCTCTTTGGGATGGCCCATATGTAGTTATAGTATGGTGAAGCGAGAACTTTCAAGCTCAAGGATTGAGGAAAAACCTTACCCTGAACACGAGAATCTTCAAAAATATTATCGGTAATTCCTCTAATTATCACGACTTTTATTTTTATCTCATTTATCATTTCCTCTTCATGTAGCTAACCCTACTTAGTGGGATAAAGACTTGTTGTTGTTGTTGTTGTTGATGTTGTTGTCATTTTCTCTTAAAACTCATATCTATGTTAAAATCATCTTATGATTGTATCACTGAACTTATCAGAGTAATGAATTTATAGCTTTCTTCTTACAAACTTGTTTCTTCTTCATTTAATCCTCTCACTTGAGAAATATACAACTCACGTTATATCTCAATGGTATGATCAATCCCAAGGGGACTTTCCACGACCTCTTCCACAGGTTAATGTCATCGGCGAACTCGACAAACAACCTAGGATAGGTCAAAAGGTCCTTAGTGAACTCCTCGACCTCTTCCATACAGTTAACATCATCGAAGACTTCGACAAACAACCTAGGGTAGGTCAAAAGGTCCTTGGTGGACTCTGCACGACCTCTTCCATACAGGTTAACATCATCGAGCGGAGACTCTGACAAACAACCTCGGATAGGTCAAAAATCCTGAGTGGATTCAATTCAACCTCATCCGTACAGGTTAGCGTCGTCGAATAATATTCTGACCAATTACCCCGGATAGGTAAAAATAAAATAAGAGCGTATCATCTAAAAAAAAAATTTGATAGCATTAACATGGTGGTATAAGAAAGAATCAAGATTCTGATACACACTAATAACAATACATATAAAAAAAATGCATCCAAGTGATGCTAGATCATATCGATTGGTGATATCAGCGTCTTCCTCACCACTAGGAGATACTCCCTTGGACTCACTCCCAACTCCTTCATCTCACGAATCAGGGCGAAGAGTCTTTGATACTTGGCGGAGATCCTCAATAGCTCGGTCTTTGCGATGTATTAAGCGGATTTCTTTTAGGAACCCTCGGATGAAGCCTCCTCTCTAAACATTGGTGCTCCAAGTCCTTCACTTCAACATCAAGTATATGATTACGAGCTTCACGAACATGGTCTTGAGTGTCGAGATAAGCCGAGTTCTTAAAGTCTTCCACTTCTTGAGATTTCATTTGCTACTTGACATTATATGCTTCTTCTCAGAAAAAGATCTGTAATGCTTTCTTCTCGGTTGAGAGCTCTCTTCTCCCAAGTGCCTTGAGTCTTTTCTCTTTCTAGTCTCATCCTCACCTCAATCAGCTCATCACGAGTGCTCCACCTCTAACATTGGAGAGAAAGAAAGTCGACATGTTCGAGCTCGGTTACACCGGTCGGTGATCCTCCAAAGTCCACTTCTTTGGCTTTAATACTCATCTTTCTCTACTCACCTTGCAGATATTTTATCTTCACAAATTGATTCCACTCATCTAAAGCGACACTCAAATGAGCCATCTTCCTAATGTTTGAGTTACCTATAAAGAAAAAAAACATCATAAATATTACACAAAAGAAGAAGAAAGAAGAAAGAAGGAAGACAACGTACAATTAATCGCTCGTTGGCCTTGGTACATATGTGATTTAACACCTCTTGAGGAATGTGCGGCTTGAACGAACTCCCCATCATGAATTGGTAAACTCGAGGTCAGGTGAACATCCTCCTCACGAGATATCGGCGTAGTCACTTAATATCTTCTTTTTTTTAGGGAAGAAACATTGCCACCACCCTGATTTCGTGACGGACTTCTTGAAAGAACACTATGAATATGAGGAGACCTTTCATTACCTTTACTTGATCTCTTTAATGGAAAAGAATGAGATCTCCCACACGGATAGAAAGGCCAACCTTGAATATTCTATCTTCAACTATATACTTGCTATGGCAAACTCATGTTGCAAGCTTCTACATCGAGGGATATTGAGAGTTGCCAGGATCTCATTCTCGATATCGCAATGGATCGGAAGTTCATTCAATCTTCCCCATCTCTCGAAGGCCCCACTCATTTTTCACAAAAAAGAATCCATTAAACCAATTTCTAGATTGATCCCGTGCTGAAAATTCTATAAAATTCTTTATAGTCCGATAAGAAACACGTCCTTGGGTATCACATGTAAATCTGCACATTCGACACAAGTATTTGATGTTCAAAGTAACACCACGCTCCACGAAAGAGCAATCGGCGATGACCATTAAAGCTCGAAATGAAAATTGTGAATAACACCACATATTTTGAATATCTCAATCAACTCGGAGCCAAAGGGAATCGCATCGAAGAATCATCTCGAAGCGTAAAGTACCCTAGCGGAGGTGAACGGGCTCGATCAGACTTTTTGGCAACAATGATCACCAACTCATTAGGGAAGAAAAATTTTCTGCGGAACACCATTAAACTATCTGATGTGACAGTGGATGATATATATCGTAGCCGTCACTATGAGTTTTCTTACACCATCTGAAAATACATAATAAATAAAGAGAGGAAAAATGACAAAATCGAGAATTTTGTAAAAGCAACTCACTCACCTAGCACTTGGCCTCCTTTTTGACTCTCTCCGGATAGCTTGCGATAAAATTTTTCGCTACGATCGACAAAAGAATACACATACATATGAGAAAAGATAAAAAAAAAGGAGAAGATATTCCCCTCTGATGATGCTCATAAATTTCCTGCCAAACTTTCTGAGTCGTTTGAGCGATAGTTCCTAGCTAACGCTCCTTCGCCATCTTGGTGGTTATCAATGAATCATCCATTAAAATGGTGAAATCAAATTTCCTAAGAAAAGTTGGAACCGGGATTGCCTCTCAAACCGGACCGGTCGACGAGGCGGTTGCGTCTCTTTCGAGGGAAAATTGGAACAACGTAATGCTGGGTCTTGATCGCCTCAAACCCGGATGGTCCGTTAAGGTCGGTTGGCGTCTTCGAGGGAAAACGACAACGGCAGCGGTGGTCTTGATCCTCCAAACCGACGGTCCGTCAAGGCGGTTGGCGCCTCTTCGAGGGAAAACGTAAATCTCAGTGGCGCGATCGCCTCAGCAGACGGTCCGTGGTGGTTGGCGCCTCGAAAACGGAACAACGGCGTAGTGGGCCTTGATCGCCTCAAACAGACGGTCCGTCAAAGGCGTTGCCTTATTCGAGGAAAACCGGCAATGAGCGTGGGCATATCGACTCAAAGCAAACCACTCGAAGAAGAGAAAGCATTGAAGAAGTGTGCCTTCTCCGCAGCCTAGGGGTTTTATAGACCCTTATAGGGCAAACTAAAAGCGTCAAAACCGTCAGGCCCGTCATCAGAGCCCGCTTAGCGCCGCGAACGCCGCGCGCCGTCATCCGCGCGTCCATGTGACCGGTCCACGGCATACCGCGATCCCGGCCGCGGTCACAGCTGGCTGACCCAGCTCGCCCGCCGCGTGGTACAGACCTGGCTTCCAGCGGTTGCCCACGCCCGCGCACGCGCCAGTCGGTAGCCGCGGTCACCCGGCCGCTCTCCGCCGTGGCCCATGGCGCTTCCGCCTTCCCGCGACCGCCGCCATCCGCGAGATCTTCCGACTGGACCAGCCGGCGATCATTGAACCGTGCAGCATCCGACGTTCGCTGATACCGCCGTTCGTTCAGCGTTGCGTAGGAGCCTTGTCGCGACCACCGCCATCACGACCGCCCCAGTGGCGATCGCCCGCATACATGTGGCGTCTTGTACAGGGCAGCCTTCCCGGGTACCATGCGCCGTTCACCGGATGGGTCCAGTAACCTCGAAATCTTGCGTTTAAATACACACATTTGCGCCTGCATCGCTTATAGTCATAATCTTGTGCTCCTATGAAGATCTGTTCTCTCAAAATGTGTAGTTAACGGACCCTCAAATTTCATTAAAGAATTTACTATTTTCAAATATTTGACATATATTTTTGGATGATTGAGATAATGTCATCCAAAAAATGAAATATGACACTTAAAAATCTATTAGTGAACGAATCTTGATGTTAAAAGCAAGCGATCAGTTGGCGGTGAGATCAAGCTCTTAAAATATCCAGAAACTTTGGGATATCAGTTAAATCCCTAAATAGCTCTCAAATATGAAGTGTTTATAGTCAAATCGAGCGTCTCGATGATCTAGTTCCAAAAAGCCAAAGATCTTACAATTCCGACTTCATTCGAGCATTCAAATGCACAAAATACATCATGATCAAGGGATCATTAGCCGTCAATGAAGTGAGTGGTGGGTTTTGCATGTATTCTGAGATGCCACTCTCAATCTATAAATAGCCTCATTCTCATATGAGGGGCAAGTGAAGGAGAAGGGAGGCAAGAGAGAGAGAGCTCTAAAGATCCTCCAAGAGTCGATGCGGTCGTGCGTCAACTTGTCAACCGGCGTCTCGTCGTCAACATCGTCGTCAACTTGTCGTCCACCGTCAACGCTCGGCGTCAACCGTCGTCGACATTGGCGTCAACATACCGTCGCTTGTCAACTTTTGCAACCCTTCATCGTCAACTTCGTCAACTTCGGCGTCGACTTCGTCAACGTCATTAACGTCAACTTGTCAACGTCGTCAACATCGTCGTCGACTTAAATTCGTCAACATTCGTCAACGTTAACATTCTTACATTGTTGTTCTCACATCTGATGTATTCCGTTATCGGAAGATCTTGTCTGAATAGATCATAGTGGAAGCTTTTCTGGGCCATGGTTTTCCCTCTTTTGAGGTTTTCCTAAAATCTTGGAGTTTTATTGTTCTCTCTTTAAATCTTGTGTGTGTCTTTGGACTCAAAAAAGTAAACTTTTACTCTCTCATGTGATTTTCTACGCAACAAAGTGGATTCAATACCTCATGTCATGCTTTGAATTTTAAATGTAAAATTTTAAATATGGAGTTTCTAGAATAAAATTAAAAATTGCATAAATAAAAAGATGAAATAATAAAATTTGCATTATCAGGCTAATGGGATAAGCCAATTTTCTTAGTTTAAGATCTTATAAATGGCCTTGAGCTCAATTTTTTGATCCATATTCTACATAAATCTGGAGGTAAATTATGATTCTCAAGCTTTAAAAAAATTATTGCTTTAATTAAATAACTTAATTATAGTACTCTTCAAGTTAATTTTGATTATTTATTTAGATTAAAATATATAGTTGATTAATTAATCAAAAAAAATTCCAAATCTAACGTGAGTTTAAAATTCTCAAAGTAAAGAAATAGAAGAACTTCAAAAAGTATTTAAAATTTTCATGTCCAAACTCTCCTCAATATTGATTTTCCTTTTTTCCTTTCTGGCTACATTCAAGATATAAAAGCTGTGCAGCTCAACAGGATTATCAATTATCTTTTGTTAATAATTCAATTTCAACTTTACATAAAGCAAGATAATGTTCAATCATTTGAGAGAAAGAAACTTAGTGGGAATATGATAAATATCTAGAGTTTTCTTGGGTGAGTTTTCTATTCTAAAAGCTAGTGTTCTCACTACAAATTGATTTTTTAGAAATCTTGTAAGCAAGATTGAATTTTATTTTGAATAGGATGAGAAATTTTTTTGTTTAATAATTAAATTAGTAATTTCTTCTTTTAAATAATTCACATATATCAATTAATTAAAATAACAGATAGAAATAACTTTACTTTTTTAAAAAAAAAATTTTAAAAACTTTTAGATGGAATCTATTGCTGGTGGACTCTAACAAAATCTTCGATATTCAAACCTTTCATGCTAACATATATATATATATATATATATATATATATATATATATATATATATATATATATATATATATATATATATATATATATATATATATATATATATATATATATATATATATATATATATATACATATGATATGACACTTAAAATACTACTAGTTGAAAGCATCTTGATGCTAAAAGCAAGCTGATCCAAAGTTGAAACTGATCGAAATCAAGCACTTAAAATATCCTTGGAAACTCTGGGATATCAGTTAAATCTCTAAGTAACTTTCAAACATGGAGTGTTTATAGTCAAATCGAGCGTCTCGACGAGCCGGATCTAACGATCTTAAGATCTCATAATTACGACTTCATTTGTGCATTCAAATCAAAATACATCATATGATCAAGAATCATCATGAGTCAGATGGAGAGGAGTGATTGGTTTGCATGTATTCTGAGCACTCTCCATAAATAGCGCCATTCGCTATATGAGGGGAGGCCAGAGAGAGAGAGCTCTCAAACCATCCGCCACCACTCGTGTAAAATTCATTGTCGGCGCCGTGATCCTCGCCGTCGTCATCTATCATCACCCCGTCGTCGGTCGATGTCCTCGTTGACCATCATCTGCTACCACAAGCGATTACCACTGAGCGTGACTACATAGTTGTTGTTCCTTCATGCAATCTTGTAATCCCATTATTGGGAAGATTTTGTACTCAGCAGATACATAGTGGAAGATTTTTTCTTGGCTAGGCGTGGTTTTACCCTCTTTTGAGGTTTTCACATAAAATTCGGTTTTTTCGCTCTTTAAATACGTATGTCTTTGGATTTTACAAAATAGGCGTAAACTTTCACTCTACTGGTTTTAGGCATAGCGTTTGGTCGTGAAACTAATTCTATTATTTTATCTTGTATGGACCAAGTTTTCCAACAAGATCAAAACACCATCGAGGTGGAGTATTTCAAGCTTTTAAGGGCATAAGAATGATGAAGATTCATCAAACTTAGTTCCTTTGTCAAAGCGGGGAAAACTTAATCTCGAAGATCCCATGTTAAGCATCTAATCGATTACCATCCCAAGAAACAAATCAATGTTGGAGGATATTTCAACATTGAGAAAATAGATTTGCAAATTATAATTTTCCAATCATACTCATAGAAAAAACAAGACCAAGGTTAAGGAGCAACTTTGGCTACAAACAACGGATATGTTAAAATTCTTAGATTCAATTCGACCTCTTCCATACAGTTACGTCATGGGTAACAATCGACAAATAACCTGATAGGTCAAAATCCTTAGCGGCAATTGACCTCTTCCATACAGGTTAACGTCATGGTAACACCCGACAACAACCGGATAGGTCAAAATCCATAGATTCAATTCAACCTCTTCCACACAGGTTAACGTCATCGGGTAACACTCTGATAAACAACCTCGGATGGGTCAAAATCCTCAGCGGATTCAATTCAACCTCTTACAAGTTTAACACCATCGAGCCGACAAACCTCCGGGCAATTGATAGCGGATTCAATTCGATCTCTTTTCATACGCTGCGTCGCCGGGTAACACCACGACAAACAACTGGTTAAAATTCTCGGATTCAATTCAACCTCTTCCACATAGGTTGCGTCATCAAGCAAAGACTCAAATAGCTTTAGGATAGGTCAAAGGTCCTTGGTGGACCCGACCTCTTCCAACAAGTTAACGTCATCGGGTAACACCACGACAAACAACCTGATAAGTCAAAATCTTATTCAATTCAATCTCTTACGCGTCGTCATTAGTTGCGTCTTAACACCCTCACAAACGACCTGGACGTCAAAATTTTTTGGATTCAATTCAACCTCTTCCACATAGGTTAACGTCATCAAGCAAAGACTCTGACAAACAACCTATGATAGGACAAAAGGTCCTTGGTGGACTTCCCACTGCCTCTTCCCCACAGGTTAACGTCATCGGGTAACACTCTGATAAACAACCTCGGATGGGTCAAAAATCCTCAGCGGATTCAATTCAACCTCATCCATACAGGTTAACGTCATCGGGTAACACCACGACAACAACCTCGATAGTCAAAATCCTCGGCTTGATTTTAAGGTCATTAACACTTTAACAAATAACCTCGAATAGGTCAAAATCCTTAGGCGATTGATTCAACCTTTTCCATACAGTTATCATGGGTAAAACACGACAAACAACCTCGAATAGGTCAAAAATTCTCGGATTGATTCAACCTCTTCCACATAGGTTGCGTCAGCAAAGACTTCAAACAACCTAGGATAGGTCAAAGTTCTTGGTGGACTTCCCGGCCTCTTCCACAGGTTAACGTCGTCGTAACACTCGACAAACACCTCGGATGGGTCAAAATTCGGCATTGATTCAAACCTCTTCCACAGTTAGCATCGAGTCATATAACAACCTTGATAGGTCAAAATCCTCATCATTGATCCGCCGTGACCATCGCCGATTACGTCGCGATCCGCCTGCATCGCCGAGCCGACCATCGCCGGCTAAAGCGCCGGTCGCTAAATCGCCGGTGCCATTTGCCATTGCCACCCGTCGACCGCTACCAGTAGCATGTCACCGCCGGAACATCCGCAGAATATTGGCGGTCACCACCGATGGTCATCCATTCGACTATGCATACCGTCATTCTTGCTCGCCATTAATGCCACCCGTGCCACCAACCAGCGATCACCCGCAACTGAATGAGGTCGCGCGCCACCATTGCGGCAATTTTTTTGTCTGTCACCACCATCGTGCGGTCATCCCCACCATTCTACGCCGGTTGCCACCGTCACTCGCTGCCGGTTGCTGACCACCCGTCGGTAACCGTGGCGGTCCACGTGCTCGTGCGCTCGTGCCCGTATCGCCGATCTTAGCGATCACCACCATCGTCCGCGGTCATCCCGTATTTACGCCGGTCGCCCGCATTATTACGTCGCCATTCGCATTGATACCCCGTCGACCACAACCACCGTCGCTGATCACCGCGACTCTGGTCGGCAATTTTTCGGTCACCACCATCGTGCCGATCATCCCGATACCGGCCTTTCATGCCACCATTCTGCCACTTGCCGCTTGCCGACCACCCTCGTGTAGCCAACCAAGTAGCCATCCGCGGCGCCATTACCCATCGCGGTCTCTGCCGACCAGCGAGTCAATCTCCGCCGGTCACCACCCGTCGGTTTTCCTCGCCACCACCGTAGGTCTGCCGACCCACGTCTCCACCATCGTCGGATCGCGTCGCCCGTCTTCTCATATATGGGGAGGAAAGCAGAGAGGAGAGAACTTGAAGATCCTCAACGGTTATTGCCACCACTCGACGATCGTCAACCGCGCCATTGCCACCGCCCGTCGGACCTGATCCACGCAGGTCGTCAATCTGCCGGTCTCCATCATGATGGCCTTCATCGTCGGTCATGTTCCATTATTCACCTTCATCGCTACCTACAACTACAACTTATATTTGTTGTGTGATTTTCCATTATCAACCCTTCTCATTTACAATTATGTAATCCGTTATGGAAGATTTTGTACTCAAACAAATACATAGTAGAACATTTTCTGGCTAGCCTGGTTTTCTCTCTTTTCGAGGTTTTCGTTAAAATTAGTTTTACTATTAATTCTTCAAACGTCTGTGTGTCTATTGGACTCCGTGATAAAGCTAAGGCGTAAACTTTTACTCTACCGGTGGTTTCTAGCTTCGGAACACTTTGGCATCGTGAATCGATTCTCATTATTTCATCATATATGGCTAGAGTTTAACAATATCAAAACCCCATCGAGGTGGAGCATTTCAAGCTTTTAAGGGCAAAACAAGAATGAAGGTTCATCAAACTTCGTTTCTTTAGATTTTGTCAGAAATTGGGGGCAACTCTTAATCTCAGAAGATCACCCATGTTAATATGGTAAACTATAATCGATTACCATCCCGACAAAACAAGTCAAAGTTGGAAGATATTTCAACTTTGAGAAGATATATAACTTTGTAAATTATGATTTTCCAATCATACTCATGGAAAAACAAGACCAAGGTTAAGGAGCGACTTTGGCTACAACTTCAAATGATGTTTTTTATTCTCTTCCATAGTTAATGTCATCGGTGAAGACTCGACAAACAACTAGGATAGTCGTAAGGTATGGTGGACTTTCCGACTCTTCCATACATGTTAATATCATCGAGCAAGCACTCTAACAAACAACCTAGGATAGGTCAAAAGGTCCTTGGTGGACTTCTCACGACCTCTTCCATACAGGTTAACATTATCGGGTAACACTCTGACAAACAACTTATGATAGGTCAAGAGATCCCTGGTGGACTTCCCACGACCTCTTCCACACATGTTAACGTCATCAGGTAACACTCTGACAAACAACCTCGGATGGGTAAAAAATCTTCAACGAATTCAATTCAACCTCTTCCATATAGGTTAACGTCATCGAGCAAACACTCTGACAAACAACCTCGGATGGGTCAAAAATCCTCAGCGGATTCAATTCAACATCTTCCATACAGGTTATCGTCATCGGGTAACACTCTGACAAACAACCTCGGATGGGTCAAAATCCCATTAATTAAATCATCCATACGAGTTAACGTCATCGAAGTACATGACAAACAACCTCGGATAGGTCAAAGATCCTCGTCGGCTGCCACTCACCATCGCCGGTCACCGCTGCCGACTGCCATCACCGGTCACCGCCGCGGACCATTGCCGGCCATCTTCGCCGGTCACCACAATCTTCACAGGTCGTCACCGCCGACCACTGTCGCCGGCCATCATCGTCGGGCATCGCCGTTAACTACCATTTCGATGCGCGCACCATGTGCGGTGGTTGCGCCGACCAGCTTCATCGGTCATCACCGCTGCTGCCGGACACCATCATCGGACATCCTCAACCACCATTCGGTTAGCTTCGCGCTGGCAATCTCCGGCGTCACCACACCACCATTTGGTCATCCCAGCTAGCCGATTACCACGGTATTCATTCGCGGTTGCGCTTCCGTCCACCCCGTTGCCAAGCTTGTCGGTCCCATGCCGGTTCGTACGGCAATCTTCGTCGGTCACCATCATTGTCGCCGGTCATCCCCACCGACTACCGAAGCCAGTCGTCACCATCGACTACCGTCACCAGTTGCCCACTACCCGTGCCATCGCCATCATCCACCGGTCGCAGGTGGTCATCATGCCATATCTTGGTCACCACCATCGTCACCGGTTATCCCGCCGACTGGCGCTTAATCCTCATTCCGTCTCACAATTCTTCTTCACCACCCGTCGGTACCCAACCCGTCGTCGGTACTGCGCTTGCTTCACGCTAGGTCCGCTGCGACCATCGCTAATCTCCGTTGGTCACCAACATCATTCTGCCGGTTATCCTACCGCGCCCGATTCGGTCGATACTTGCCATTGTTCTTTGCCGACCACCCGTCGTCGTCAACCCGCCGTCGCCGTCGTCACATTGTCGCCGCTGGTCACCACCGCCGACCACCACCATATTAGCGGTTGCCACCATCGCTGGTTATCCTCGCCGACCAGTCGCGGTCCGCTATATCGCCACTACCCGTCATGGTTCGTCGTCAACCGTCTCCGATTATCGGCCGATGATCGCCTCAAACGGATGGTCCGGATGCAGTTGATGCCACTTTCGAGGAAAAGCTGGACGCACGGGCGCGATCGCTCCGGGCCGGATGGTCGGCGAATCTGATTGGCGCCTCCGAGGAAAAACTATGAACACGAGTATCTGCGCGCCTTGATCTCCTCAAACCGTCGGTCCCAAGAGGCGGTTGGCGCTCTTTCAAGGAAAACAACGGCGTATCTGCCGAGCCTTAGTCGCCTCAAACTCGGTCGGCGAGGCGGTTAGCCTTATTTGAAAACTAGAACAACGGCATACGCGGCCTTGCCTCAAACCCGTCGGTCCGACGAGGCGGTTGACCTCTTTTGAGCGGAATAACGGCGTATCGTGGGCCTTAATCGCCTCGAACCAGTCGATCCGGAATCCCAGACGCCTCTTTTGAGGAAAAGCTAGACCGCAGCTCGCGCCATAGCCTCAAAAAGTCAGTAGAGGCGGTTGATCTCTCTTCGAGGAGAAAGCAACGATATATATCAATTAAAGAGTCACTGTTCAGCAATAATATGCATCAGTGGAGGCATAGGGAGGATTGAATATTCGGATCTAATATTACTGTTTAATGAATACCACGGCCAGTTTATGTTGCATGTTTTGTTATTTCATAAAAAAATTTCTTGAAAACTTTAGCTTGGCTTATTTCTTTATTCTTTGACGGTAACATTTTTCAATAATTTTATTATATTTTATTAAAATGAAGTTTTCGTGATGAAAAATTAATACATAAATTTAAATAGGACGACATTTATATCTAAAGCCGACACTATAATTTTCTATTATTCAATGAATATATTTCTAGTGCCAATAAAGAAAAATTATTAGGTGTTGAGTTCTCGATGTACAAATTATATATTGACTTATAATAACATTTTTAATTAATTAGTATTAACTTTAAAGTCTGCATATATTGAGTGTGATATGCTATATAGATACTTTACTTACGCTTAATATTATATCAATACATAATTTATATTTTACATAGTAATTTGTATATTGGAGTATAATATGACGTTATATTATTATTAGAGTATGGATATAAAGTTATATCTATTTCATGTAATAATCTCTAAATGCAATCAAGTCACGACAGAAAATGAACATATAAAAAAAACTTTGTATTCATGAATTTATTAAATTTTATTAAAATGAAGTTTTCACGATGAATAAAATAAATAAATTTGACCAAGTAGTAAAAGTATTTATCCTTTTTAATTCTTATTGACTTTGACAAATTAAATGAATATAAATAGAAAGAATGGCAACGGATCAAGCCCTATTAATTTTAAGGATTATTTTTAAAATAAGCTTAGTATTAATCTTAATTATATATTTAAGCATGAAAATTTTTTTTTTTGAAAATAGGCCTACGGACGACTGGTGCCGACGTGGAAGTTTTTTTTATTTTTTATTTTTTTCTTCTGGCGGCGGTAGGGAGAGAGAGAGGTGCGCGTTTTTTTTTTTCCTTCGGATAAGAGAGAGATTGTTTTATTAATTTTTTAATTAATATAATAATTTAATATATTTAAAATATATAATTTAAATATTTTATAACTAAATATTTATATATTTAGTTATTAATTAATTTATTTATATATATATAATTAAATATATAATTTAAAAATATTTTAAATTATATATATAAATTTAGAAATTTATTTAATAATTTTTATTAATTAATATAATTATTTAAAATATATAATTTTTATTAATTTTGTTAATATATAAAAATATTTAAAATATATAAATAAATAATTTTAATAAATAAATAAAGAAATAAATAAATTATATAAATATTTTATAAATTATATAAATAAAGTAATTATTTTATAAATTTATTTAGTTATTTATATATTTAAATTATATAAATATTTAGTTATTTAATATATTTATAAAATATTTAGTTATTTAATATATATATAAATATTTATTTTATATTTTATATTTATTTATATTTTTTGTTATTATATTATTATTTATTATATTATATTATATATATATATATATATATATATATATATATATATATATATATATATATATATATATATATATATATTAAATTAAAATATTTTATAAAATTATTTTAAATTATATATTTTAAATATTTTAAATATTTTAAATTATTTATATAACTTAAAAATATTTATATAATTTAAATATATAAATAACTAAATAAATTTATAAATATATATATAATTACTTTATTTATAAAATTTATAAAATATTTATATAATTTATTGGCTTTATATAATAAATAAATAAATATATAAATAACTAAATATTTTATAAATATATAAATATCTAAGTATTTATATAATTTAAATTTTTTTTATTTATTTAACTAATTATATATTTTAAATAAATAAATATTTTTAAATATATATATATATATATATATATATATATATATATATATATATATATATATATATATATATATTTATATATATATATATTATATATATTATATATATTATTTATATAATTTAAATAAAATATTTATATAATTTATATTTATATAATAAATACATAAATAACTAAATAAATTTATATCAACACTACCATTCGGTCCCAAGTGGGATGCAAAAAGTGGAGGGTTGCGTTAGGTAGTCGACGACAGAAATTTGTCGAAATAATCATGACATGAATCCTTTAAATCATTGTGTTATTATCTTGCGTCCCAGAAGCGGCAGCGTATGGCTGAATCTGATGAAAAATGTACTAGAACCATGGCGGTGCGATGTTAAATAAGCAAGGGTTCCCACATTTTGGAATGAGATCAGCAAGAAGTTAGTCCATGAAACTAAAATTAGGTTAGGATCTTGGAATATAGGTACTCTTACAGGTAAATTAATGGAATTAATAGATATTATGGTTCATAGAAAGATAAATATTTTATGTGTTCAAGAAACTAAATGGGTTGGTGAGAAGGCCAAGGAGATTGATAGTTTAGGTTTTAAACTTTGGTATTAGTAAAAGTCGAACTAGAAATGGTGTAGGTGTGATTATAGATAAAGTTTGAAGGATAATGTTATAAGTATTAATAGATGTGGAGATAATTTAAAGCTTTAAAGATTATTGTTGATTTAAGATTATCAATGTTATAAGTGTTATGCTCCTCAAGTAGGTTTGGAGGTAAGCTGAAAGAAAAATTTTGGAATGAATTAGAGGATTAATACAAATACCTCTTGAAGAAAAGTATTTATTGGAGGAGATTTAAATGGACATGTTGGTAGAGTAGTAGAAGATTTTAAAAGTATTCATGGTGGTTATGGATTTGGAGTGACTAATGAAGAAGGTAGACTATATTAGATTTTAGCTTATGATTTTGTAGTTGCTAATACTTTTTTTAAGAAAAGAGATGAACATATTATTACTTATAAAAATGGATCTAGTAAAACACAGATTGATTATTTTATGATAAGAAAAATAGATCGTTTAAATTGTAAAGATTGTAATTCAAGTGAAATTTTAAGTACCCAACATCAACTATTAGTTTTAGATTTTAAGATGAAAGGTTGTAAGAGAAAAAATAAACTAAATTATTGTCTTAGGATTAGATGGGGACACTTAAAGAACACAAATAAAAATATTTTTAAGAGCAAGCTACAAGATATTAGAATTTGGGGTGTTCATAAAGAAGCTAACGTTATGTGGGAAAAATATCAAGTGAAATTAAGCAAGTTGCTAAAGATGTGCTTGGAGAATCAAAGGAAAAGCTTCTTTTAATAAGAATAGTTGGTGGTGGAGTCGAGTGTGCAAGAAAAGATAAGAAATAAAACATTGTTATAAAACTTGGTTTAGATGTAAAAATTGAGAATTGGGAAAATATAAAGTGGCTGTAGAGATTCTAAGAAAGCATATATGATGCAAAAAATTTAGCTTTTAGTGATTTATACAATAGATTAGATACCAAAGAAGGTGAAAGATGTATGTATAAGTTAGCCAAGCAAAAGATAGGAGAAGTAAAGACATAGTTCAAGTGAGGGGTATTAAGGATGAAAATAATAAAGTGCTTTTCTTAGAAAAAGATATTGAAAATAGGTGGATGAGATATTTTGATAAACTTTTCAATGAAGGATCTGAAAGTGCGATTGATTTTAGCAACCTTAATACCCTAAACAAAAATAGAGAATTTCATTTTATCGTCGATTAGTAAATCGAAGTTAGTGAAGCTTTAAAGAAAATGAAATGTGGAAAAGCGAGGACGGATAATATTCCAATAGATGTGTGGAAATGTTTAGGAGATCAAGGAATTTCTTGGCTTACAAATCTTTTAATGTTATTTTAAAGACTAAAAGATGCCATGAGTGGAGAAAGAGTCTATTGGTTCCTATATTTAAGAATAAAGGTGATGCACAAGAGTGTGCAAATTATAGAGAATTAAGTTAATGTGCCATACATTAAAATTATGGGAGAGAGTAATTGAGCATAGGTTACGATGTGATCTGAAGTTTCTCATGTCAGTTTGGTTTCATGCAGTGTAGATCTTTATACATTTGTTAAGAGGTTTAATAGAAGCATAGAAAGTAAGAAGGATCTACATATGATATTTATTGATTTAGAAAGCTTATGATAAAGTTTCAAGAGATGTTCTTTGGAGAGTTCTAGACGAGAAAGGAGTTAATATTGGTTATATTCAAGTCATTAAGGATATGTATACTAGAGGCTTACTTGTGTCCAAACACAAGGAGGAGTGACAAAATATTTTCCTATTTCAGTTGGATTACATCAAGGATCAACATTAAGCCCTTATCTTTTTTTACTTTAGTTATGGATGTTCTTACGAGGCATTTACAAGAAGATGTACCTTGGTGTATGCTTTTCATGACATTCTTCTTGTTGATAAGACTAGAGAGGGAGTCCAACAGAAACTTGAATTATGGATGTCAACTTTAGAGTCTAAAGGTTTTCGTTTAAGTAGATCTAAAACTGAATATATGGAGTGTAATTTTAGTTGTAGAAGTTTTAGTGATAGTGTTGTGACTTTAGGTGATCAAGTCATTAATAAGAGTGGGCGATTCAGATATTTAGGCTCTATTGTTCAAAATGATGGTGAAATAGATGGAGATGTTATTAGTAGAATTCAAGTTGGATGGTTGAAGTGGAGGAATGCATCCTATTATGTGATAGAAAAGTTCCACTTAAACTTAAGGGAAAATTTTATAAGATGGTGGTAAGACCCCAATGACTTATAGTGCGAATGTTGGCCAATAAAAGAGAAGCATAAGACTAAGTTAAGTGTTGAGATGAGGATGCTTAGGTGGATGAGTGGCTTTACTCTTAGAGATAGAATGCAAAATGAGTATGTTGGGAAAAAGTTGGAGTAGCTCCAGTGGTAGATAAGATTAGGGAGAGTGCCTTAGATGGTTTGGCCACATAAAGCGTCGGCCGTCTGATGACCATATTAGGAGAGTAGATGCATTAGATTTGCCTTATGTTAAGAAAGGTAGAGGTAGACCTAAAAAGACTTGGTTAAGATGTATAAAAAATGATCTTAGTACTTGAATTAGATGAGAATTTGACACATAATAGGGACAATGGAGCGAAGGATTCATGTAGCCATAGTGGGATTAAGGCTTGTTGTTGTTGTTGTTGTTGTTGTATATATATATATATATATATATATATATATATATATATATATTACTCTATTTATATAATTTATAAAATATTTATATAATTTATTTATTTATTTATTTATTAAAAATTATTTATTTATATATTTTAAATATTATATATTAACAAAATTAATAAAATTATATATTTTAAATAATTATTTTTTTTCTATATGTTTTTTAACAGTTTCGTATTTTTGTTTAATTTTGAAATCAAACCAACTTATTTTTAAAAATAGTCAAATAGACTGTCAGGGGCTTTTTTATTTAAAAAATGCTGCTTCTGTGTGGACTGAAAAATAAAAATAACTATTATTTATTATATATGGCTGATTAAATTTAATATGTTGAGTGTTTTTGAATACATTCAAATAAAATCTAATATTTCATGAAAATATTTTTAATTATTAATCATGATTATAAATGAATTTTTAAAATATAATTATAAAATATATTGTATATGCATATAACATTTTCTGAGTTATTTAAAATATGAGCGGCGTTCTTTCAACATCTACACGGTAGCCTCTAAAGTACTGTTTGTAATATGTTATCATTATTTTAGAACTTTGAGAGAGAGAGAGAGAGAGAGAGATGACCTCTATCTGTCTATCATATCAACTACTTCAGAAAATTGAAACTTGGTGGAGCTGCTCTCTCTAATTATTCAGTCGTTCTGCACATTGGCGTCAATTCTATGAGAGTAAGATTGATGATTATATTACTTTTTTGGGCTTAATTCTGATTTCTCAGTTAAAGCAGGAAGATGATCTATATACATTTTAAATTTCTTTCAGTGTTGGGTTGGAAGATCTTTGTTCAGTGGAGAAAGCAACAAGAAACAGATGGCACATGGATTTTATTTTTTTAAACCTATTAATTTTATGATAAAATAAATATTAATTAATTTTAGGCTTTTGAGATATCTTATTAATTTTATATATTATCATTTAAAAAGCGGATATATTTTTTTAATAATGGGTGAAATAAAATGAAATATAGTAGAAATAGTTATTAAAGTTGTGTTCTCATTTCTCACATCTTGAGTAAAAGTTCTCTCTCTCTCTTTCTCTCTCTCTCTCTCAAGAACACTTTGTAAGTGAAAGATCAAAATCTCATATTTATTTATTGGATTAGTGCGAGATTAAATATTTTTTGATGATTTGAGATATAGGTTAAATAAATTTATTTTTATCTTTTTACAATTTTTCGAGTGGTTATCATGTTGAATCGTTGAGAAATGACTTTTCTTCTTAAATCTTTTGTATTGATTATTCGAAAATTTTGGATCAAAATATATAATTCAAAAATTTTTAAATAATTTATTTTATAGTATAGTTATCTTTAGATGACTTTTTTTACATCGATTTTAAGAAAACACTATATAGCTATTATAATTTGATCACAATTTTAGTTTTATGTGATCGATATATTTATTCTCTATCTTAATTTAAAAAAATCATATGTAGTCATATGATTTTAATTTAAATGTGTTTTATCTTTGATCATTGTTTTTTTTAAATAATAATAAGAAGAAATTTTCAATGTGTTTTTTGAATATGAAAAGCTATATCAAAAAGTACTATGAAAATTTTGAGTTGATTATATTAATATGTGATTTCTCCATTAGATGAATTAAATTTATCCTTATGAAACGTTTATATTAATATATATCCATTATTGTTACAGGCCCGGAGACTTTCCATGGCCCATTAGTGAATTAAAATGTCGTTTAACATGAAGTAATTATAGAAACGTTTTGCTGTAGAAACGTTTTGTTGTAGATTCACTTCACCTACAGCTCACAACTATAAAGCAATTAATTCCAAACGGCATAATTGTTAAGTAAATGTAATAATTATACTTGCTGTTTATCATTTATAAAATTTTATGAGTTTAGACACATTTATTATATATTGTTAAACATTTATATATAAATAGTTTAAATTAAAATTTATCAATAATAATTATTTTAACATTCTGTAATTTTTTTAATTCTGTTATATAATTAATGAGACTTACAATGTGCAATTAAAATGCATACATTTAATTAATTATCATATTATGTATTTTTTTTTTTTTCTTTCATCGAATATACATAGTATTCAACTTCAATTAAATATTTAATATAAATATGAGTTTGTTGTTTTGACTTAAATAGTTAACTAAAGTTTATATAATTATTTTTATTTAAATATTTAAAGTTTATATCAATTGAAGTAATTGTTAGAATAATATAGTTGATATTTTTTTCAAAAATAATTTAAATTGAAATATTATGTCACCAAAGTGACATGTATTATATTAATTTATTTATTTTTAAAATATATGATTATTATATAAGGATTATATTTAAATCTATGTGAAAAATAATCAGCCCGAAAGAAGATTTTTTTTTTGTAGATTTTATGCGATTTATATATGATAAATTTATTTTAATTATATGCACATAATATTAGATATATTAGTTATTATCAATATTTAGTGAGTATAATTTTAAAATTACTATTTATAAATTATTATTTTAGACTAAATTACAATCTTGTGTTATTATCTTATATGTTTTTTATTAAGCATTTTTTTATTTGTATTTTATTATTTTGTCTGCATTATATATGCATATGGAAATAACAATGTTGTTAATTATGAGTTTATTTTTGTTCTTTAATGTTTCTTTTTATATTATCATTTGAATAACATTATAGTTTAATAACTTTTAGAAATGGAAAAGCATATTAAAATTTAGGGTGGATCTTATTTGTGAGATTATATGCTCGCTCTTTGAAAGTTGAACAAATAGTAACTTTAAAAGTGGGCGTTTAACCACATTTGTCTTATGATCATGAAGTATTATTCCATAAACCATAAGAGGTATGCCTAAAGATGAATATGCTAAAAGTTTCTAACAAATAATAGTTTCATTAGTTAAATGGTCGGTTATTATATTTTATTCTTAGTAAACTCATTTCAATGGTATAAAGGCGTGAAAACATAAGAGTATAAATTCTTTACTTAATTTTGATTTCTCTTCTTAATTTAATCTTTTAAGATAAGTTATAATACTAAAAGGAAAAATGGACTTTAATGGAGATTTATCAATATGTGTAAGAGGAAGATTGAAACATGACAAAATAGAAAGTGCTCACTTATTTTTTTCGTGACATTATTAGTAAGAAAAAAACTTATAAAGGCAAATTAAATAAAGGGACTTCATAGGTAAGTTAATAAGATAATAATGTTACTTGTTTCTTTTTTTGCAAGAAGGGGTTATATGAAGAAAGATTGCCAAAAGTATGCAAATTGACTCATGAAAAATGATAAACTTTTTAACTTTATTTGTTATGAAGTTAATTTATCCTTTGTACCAAATCAGGCTTGGTGGATAGATACATGTACAACTACTCACATAAGTGTGACTATTAGGTTGTCGGAGGCGAATGTCTATTAAAAGATTCATCTATGTATGATGACAAAATCATATTGGTAATATGCTTATATAAATTACATCTAAAATTTAGTTATATTTTGAATTTACATGAGACTTTTTATATATACAATGGTTTAGATGATATTTAATTTTAATTTCTTGTTTGGACAAATGTTATTCTTGTTCATTTGAAAATAAAAAATTAGTCTCTTTAGTATTCAAATATTATTTGTCGTTCTTTAGTTGATAATCTATATAAATTAGACATATTTTTGCTTCACAAATTAATGAAACCTTGCGCAAGTATATTTTGGTACAAAATGAGAATTAATGAGAATTCATATATGTTATGGCAGCGTTTAGGACATATTATACATATAATTGAAAACTTATGTCGAAAAAATTTTTAATTATCTTGATTTTTTTGATGATAAACTTTATATAGAATGTATCAAAAAAAATAAACAAATATCAAGAAAGTTTGTTTTAGGAGTTTAAATGTCTTTTAATTCATACTGATGTTTGTAGTTCATTCTCTATAGCTACTTGGAATGACCAATAGTATTTCATTACTTTCATAGATGATTATTCTCCAGTACTTATACTTGATTTATGAGAAGTCACATACTTCATTAGTCAAGTTGAAAATCAACTTGGAAAGAAAACAAAAGCTATCAAATTTTATTTGTAGTGGTGAATACTATGGTAGATATGATGAATCGAGAACATGTCTATGTCTTTTATCAAATATTTAGCGAGAATGTGGTATCATTTCTCAATACACCATGTGACTAGTCAAAATGGTGTAGAGATGAAATTACATGAATATAGTTAAAAGTATGATAAATTATTCTTCCTTACGAGAATCACTTTGGGAAAAGCCTTACTGGTTTACATCTTTAATAGAGTTTCAAGCAAAGTAATAGCTAAAATCTCATATGAATTATGAATTGGGAAGCTAGTATTAGACATCTTCAGTTGGATGTCCACAAGGTAGCTATAAGTCTAATGAAAGAAAATTGGACTCAATTATTAACTACTATTTTGTTGGATATAAAAGGTAAAAGGGTTTTAAGTTTTATGACTATTCAAATAAATCATTTTTTTTTAGAGGGCAATGCTAAATTTATTGAGCAAGTTGAATATGATGGGAGTAATAATCTAGAAATTTTATTTGAAGAGCAATTTATTACTCTTCCTATAATTATAAAGAAAATGATCATATAATTTTACTTGATCTTATTAAGTCATAAATAGGATAATCCAAATATTCTTGAGTTAACTCCACTCATTTAGGAATCACAACAATCTCAAATTTAGTGCTATTAAGAAAATTCATTAGGGATGAGATTGACAATTTCAAATGATTATGTTGTGTCTCCAAGAACATGAGTTTGACATTGGATTGGAAAGTGATCCAATCACTTTTAGTCAAATAAAGTGTCAACTCATAAATGGATAGAAGCCATTGAGGATGAGATAAAATCAATAGACAATGATATTATTTGAGATCTTATCGAATTACAAATCAAAACCATTGGTTGTAAATAGATTTTAAAACCAAACGGATTCAAAAGCAATGTGATATAAAAATAGTTTAAAAGTTTAAAAAAAAAAGACATTTGATTATAAAGAGACTTTCTCTGGTTTCTTTGAAAGACTCTTTTAGAATAATTATGATTTAGTATTTTGATTTAGAGTTACATCGAGATGGATGTAGATTTCTATGGTGATATTGAAAAATTATATATATGGTGCAACCAAAAAATTTTCAATCTTCTGATTCAAAACACTTGTTATGCAAATTAAAGAAATACATTTATGGTTTAAAGTAAGCATCTCATCAATGGTATAAGAAATTTGATCAGTGATTACTTTTTGGTTTTAAAGAAAATATTATTGATCAATACATTTATCACAAAATCAAGTAAATTTATCATTATAGTTTTATGTTGATGATATTCTTACAGATATAGGCCTTTGCATAAAACCAAGAAATTTCTTTCAAATAAATTTGAAATGAAAGATCTTAATGCATCTTTGTGTTGGGTATACAAATTATCAAGATCATTCTGGTATACTTGGTTTATCACAAATGACATATATCGATAAAGTCTTATAGATTTGGCATGAAAGATTATTGCTAGAAGATACCATTCTTAGTGATAAATTTTCTTATATTCAAGAAATGAACTTGAAAGAGATGAAAAAGGTCTCTATGCATATGCGGTAGGGATTTTTTATGTGCTCAGTTTGTCATATAATGCGTTACATTGTTGGAATTTTTTAGATATTTAAGTAATCCAATAGATTTATGATTCAAAATTATTTTTTTATAGAATAAGAGATTGAACCATGAATTGGATGGAGATATTTATAAAACTGTGATTCTATTATTAATCAAATTTGAACTTTGAATTTTAATAAAATGTCTGGAAATAAAATACTTAAATAAAATGAGAAAATATATAAATTTTATTTTTAAAATTTAAATTTAGAATTATTTTTAAAATATTTAAAAATAAAATATCTTAAATTTAAATATTATATATATATAATTAATAAAATATTATTATATTATTTAAATTTTATTAAAATAATTTTAATATTTATTGATTTATTTAACTTAATTTATTTCTATTTGACTTTGTTGATTCTAAGTTTTCTTTTCAATTTTAATGTTTGATTTTAAAATCATTATTGTGATTTTATAAATTTTAATATGAAAAATTATAAAATACAAGAAATTGCACATCTTGATCACATTAATGAGAAATTTAATAACAGCGTTTCAATTAGAAGTTGTCTTGGTTATTGAAGTTCAACTCTTACATGTTGACTTAAAGTCAATCATTAGAAATAATTGATTGTGGCAAGAGTCCTACATAGCTTATCAGTTATTTTATTCATCTCATTAATGATAATATGAGGGTCATCACATCATGTTATTACTGTAAAAAAATCATTGGAATCAATTATTTTGTATATTTATATTTATATTTTTATATTATTTAAATTTAATATAAGTATATTAATAATTATTTTAAAATATGCAAATTATTTAAAATTTATTCTAAGCATTTTCAAAATAATATATATATTAAAATAAAAATAAAATATTTTAAAATATAGCAAATAAATATATTTTTTTCAAAAACAGAAAATAAAAATAAAATATAATAAAATTGATCCCAAATAAGCCTAAAATATTGAACTTTATTGTCAAGGGATTTAAAAAAAAAATCATACTAGCCACTTCATTTGTGAATTGACCATCCAATAGATTCTATATAGATTCAAAATCCTTTCTATATAGAATAGGAGATTGAACAAATGAATTGAATCGATATTTATAAAACATGGCGATTATAATATTAATCAAATTTGAATTTTGAATTTTAATAAAATGTCTAGAATTAAAATAAAAAGAAATTAAATTTTTATTTTTTAAAATTTGAATTTAGAATTATATTTAAAAATAAAATATCTTAAAATTAAAATATTAAAATTATATTATTTAAATTTTATTAAAATAAATTTAATATTTATTAATTTATTTAACTTAATTTAATTCTGATTGAATCCATTGATTCTAAGTTTTTCTTTTCTATTTTAATATTTGATTTTTAAAATTATAATTATGATTTTATAATTTTTAATGTGAAAATTATAAAATACAAGAAATTATTCATGACTATGTGAGATGACATGAGTAAAAAATTTCGAAAGAGAGAGCTACTTTTCCTTTCAATTATTAAAGTCTTCTTTAGGAAAAGATAAGTTTCTATGCACTTATAGGTTTTAAGCTATTTGTTAAAATTTTAAGTGGAGGATATATATATATATATATATATATATATATATATATATATATATATATATATATATATTATATATTTATATATATATATATATCATTATTATGAATTGGTTAAACAACCTAATATGTGCATGTATCTTATGTTTAGATTAAACGTAATGTAAAAAAAAAAAATGTAATATTTTGTTTTCTCATTATTGATATTCAATTAACTACCTTAGCAATAAGAAATAAGTTAAAGATAATCTCAATTTATATATATACCAAATTTATTATTAATATTCAGACTAAATCATTTTAAGAGTAACACTCAAATCAGTTAAACGCGAAACAGAAAAGAGCATTTTTATAGCCTCTAACTGAAGAAGATTAATATATTAACATATATAAATTAATTTTAGTTAACTAAAATATACATATTATATAATAAAACGAAATAAAGTTTTGTTAAATAAATTACCAGCAAAGATTTATAGAACAATGATAATTAATGAGGAAATGTACTATAATTTATGTGCATTTATTTGTCTATAATATATTGCTTAATATATTCTCTTAAGTTTACATTCTAAAAAAATAAAAATAAAGAAAATATTTTCAAGAAATTAGATGACATAAAAATATTATTAACAAAAAAAAATCATTTGTTATTATCATTTAATTATTTTAAACTAAAATTAAAATAAATTATATTAAGAGAATTTCTCTCACTCTTTTGTCTCCATTAGCTCATAAGTTGCACATGTGAATATACAAAAAATATATTTAATTTTATATAAATTTAAGATCTATGTATGATTCTATATAGTAGTTTAAATTATTTAGTTATATTAGATAGTATCATACACATTTTAAAAATAATATTTTTTGATTTTAATGTTTAATTTTTTAAAATCATTATGATTTTAGAGTTTTAATGTGAAAAATTATAAAATATAAAAAATTATTATAAGATCCTTCAATTATTGAAACTGTCTTTAGAGAAAGATAAATTTCCTCTCCATTATTTTATTCTCATCTAATCTATGCCTATGACAATAATTTGTTTTCTTGAATTAATTATGATTTATTAGTGTGGAGAAAGTGAAGAAGGAAGAAAATAATATTTCATTAATGAGTTATCCTATTTCACAATCTATTAGATCTCTCTCTCTCTTAGAGGTTATTTGTTTTAAAAATAAATATATTTTAGAGTTCAAAATAAATTCAATATAGTTTATTATTATTATTATTATTATTATTATTATTATATATATATATATATATATATATATATATATATATATATATATATATATATATCTTATATGTAAATTTTAACATTTACATGCTTAACGCTCAAATATTATTTTTAAAATTGTGTAGATAAAGTGTTAAATTTTAATTCTTAGATATGTAAATGCATATGAACGGTGTGACATGCATGTAAATTTTGAGCTTTTTTTTAATGTTTGTGGTGCTTAATCTTTATGTTATTTGATGAAATTTAATGATATTATTTTGATAAAATTATATATTTACTTTATATTTTGAGTACTCTAAATTTTCAAAATATATTAAATAAATTGAAGAATTAAGTAATTTATTTTATAATTGATCGTCAAGAAAATTAATGATAAGAATCTGAGGCATTTTAAATCGTCTAATCATTTACAACTAATGGCGGCCGTCTCGATGACGAGCATGTGTATCAGCATAGTATGATGTTATCAAGCTATCGAAGAAAATGGATCACGATCGCCAAATGGTCACCAAAGCGACATATTTATAGTCGGTCGGGCTCGTCAGATGAATCAACGAATCCAAGATCACCCAATTGACATCATTAAGGCACCGGATCATCAAAATACACCGTCGATTGGGGATGCTTGGGCGTCGATGGGAGTGGTTGGAGTTTTCCACAATTTACAAGGCACACTCCAAAACTATAAATAGAGCCATTCTCACCTTAGGGGAAGAATCGATTTGAAGACCGGAGAACTCGAGAACCACCGGTCGACTTGGCCAGCCGATGATCTATCACCCAGGTTACCACCAGGTAGTGCGAAGATCGGCTCGCCTAGAGATGCCGAGGACTAGAAAAAGTTAGTTCTCCTCGAAGAAGAGGTTGCTCGGAAGATCGTTCTGCGCTTTTGGGAAACTTCTCCTTGGGTTGGAGTTGAGATATTATATTTACACTGGAATATTGTTTCGCCCACAAACACCTTCTTCTCGAACTAGCGAAGCAAGGACGTATCTTTGAACACATAGTGAAAGTTCTGATGGGCAAGGCCGTGGTTTTCCCTTGGGTTTTCCCGTATAACCCTGTTCATATCCCCCGTGTGTTGGATAATTTTTGGGCTAAGATCTCATCTGGAATAAAATTCTCTAACGCATAGCAGTTTGCGCCGTCGTGAACAGTTCCCATTGCTATATCTCCAATATGGTTGGTAAGCGGGGTTTTCGCTCGCTCCTCATTCTCGGGATCAGGGCCAAGTCTCCAACACTTCTCTACATAAGACTTTATCTCCGGTGAGGTCTGCTCTTTGGAAGATCGCGTTCAAGGATGGAGGATTCCCGAGCGAAATTCTTGACTCTGAGAGGGCCGGCAAAGCGTTCCAACACCGCTGGAAGAGCCCGAGGTTCCGCCGGCCTCGGCATAATCCATTTTCTTCACGAGAATGATTGCAGGAATCGGATCAACAAGTAGAGAACCCCTTGGCACCACATCCGGATCTTTGAACCGGATCGATTCTACTCACCCACGAATGGCTCAACCTCGTATCGGTGAAACTCCACGCGTCACCTCTGCGATGAACTACGGAGTGCGAAGAGTTCCGCGAACAATCGAATGATCCATTCTCCGCCTCTTCAAAACTTCGTCCTTCCGAGATCATCGCAATACGATTAGGCGAGATTCAAGCTTCCCGGCATGGACCACTTACGATGGCAACCGTCGTGCGAGCATATCGATCACTTTGAGCGATCATGCACATTCGCGTGCAAATGACTCTCTTGTGTCGGGTATTCCCGACTCTCAAAGGGCAGGCGGCATTACTTGGTTCTATTCTCGTAGGGGTCCGTCCAGATCATTTGGAGAGCTTCGAGATTTTTTGTAGAAACGGTTCACAAGAGAATCATCGATTCATCACATCTCTCGGAATCCCGAGCGATGGAGAGTCCCTCAAAGAATACTTCGAGGTTCTCTCGAAGGAGTAGATCGACTTTTGAGGCGTGCTTCTCGGAGGACTCCGAGGATACTTATTCATCATTAATGCGGAGGCAGTCCATTCTATCTTGGCTGGTCCAGAGCACAAATCTCCGTGACTATCGGTGCTCATCGACCAGTTTGAACCACAAGCGGAAGAAGGTTCCCAAAGGTGATGTTCAAACATCTCGAGAAAAAGAAGAGACAACCTCCCCAAAACCTCCTCGGACCTCAGGATGACTCACGGAGAGGAAATATCTGACTCTCAACCGTCATGCGACATCCTGTCGGGAAGAGGATGCGTCAGTGCGCGTTTTAAAGCAGGAATTGGAAATCAAGAGAAATACACTTTCCGCGGTAGAGCACACCAGAGTGCCTGTGAAGGAGGAGATTGAAAGACTATCGTCGGGGTATCTAGGCCATTTTATACAAAACCAACCAGCTCGTCCGACAAATCTTTGGGGGCAACCACTGAAGGCCTGGCGGTGAGATAGAAACAATTGCGGAGGGCGGTGTTATCAGCCAAATATTCATTCGCCTTCAGCGAGCGAAGAAGTCGGGTTGACCATTCTATCACCTTTGATGATTTAGATCTAGAGGCCGCATCCCACATCAAGATCCCTTGTCATCGGTCGCGTGGTGATCCATGCTTCAATATTAAAGGATATTGATCGACAATGGGAGTTGGTTGATGTTCTTTTTTTACTCCACTTTCCTTAGCATGGGTATAGAAGAGAAGCTTCAACCCGCGGTCCCTTTGTATGGATTTGATAATGTCGACGGTAGTGGAAGGGACAATCGGTCTTCCGTAACTCTTGGAGAATTTCCCGACGCAACTTGATACTGATTTATTGTAGTCAAGTCAGTCGCATACAATGCAATATTTGGGAGACCTCTCGGTCATATTATTCATCACATCATTGCCTCACCTCAAGATGAAATTCCGACACCGGTGGCATCGGTGGTAAGTGGGAATCAGCAGATAACTGGCGTCTATATCAAGCAAGCGACCATTTACGTCGGTAACCCTCAACATCGAGAACTTGACCTGAGATGAGGATGCCTCCGAAGGGCTTCTCCGGTTGAAGATGTAATTTGTCTTCCTATCTCGAAGTTGATCCATCGCGAAGGTGAAGGTGGGATCGTTCTTTGTCTCGCGATCAATCGAGAATCGTAGATTTTACGCGTAAAATCAAGATATCTTTGCACGGGCGCATCGATATTACGGGCATTGACGGAAGTCATTACGCACTCCCTCAAAGTTGACTCAACCTACAAGCGGTGATACAAGAAAAGAACCTTCTTACGAGCGATTGCGGTCATAGAACAAGAAATCACCAAACTTACGGAAGTCAAGTTCATTGAAATCTACTACCCCACGGTTGGCTAGCGTGGTGTTAGTCGAAAGGCCAACGGTTCTGGAGAATGTGCATCACTATTGCGACCTTGATTGCATGCCCAAAGATAGCTTCCCCTTCCTCGTATCGACCAACTAGTTGATGCGACATCGGGGACATCGAGATCTTTGAGCTTCATGGATGCCTATTAAGGCTACAATCAAACCGGGATAGGTCAGGTCATAGTGGACTTCCGACCTCTTCCATACTGAGGTTAACATCGTCGAGTAGCTTCGATAAACAACCTTGGATAAGTTGGCAATCCTCATAGGCATGACTTTCTCCATAACAAGTTAACATCATCGAGTAAGCTCATACAACCTGGATAGGTCAAAATCCCAGTTATTGGATCTTCTATCTGAGGTTAACATCGGAAGTAGCTTCGATAAACAACCTTGGATAAGTTGGCAATCCTCTATGGCACAACTTTCTCCATAACGAGTTAACATCGCGAGTAAGCGCTCAGATACCTCGAGGATATCAGAGAGGTTCAGAGAACCTCTATACATATGCAAGTTTGTGGAGTAGCGCTCGATAAACAACCTTGGATAAGTTGGCAATCTCATGTACAACTTTCTCCATAACGGGTTAACATCATCGAGTGCGCTCATCAACCTGGATAGGTCAAAATTCGGCATTCGACCTCTTCCATGAGTTAACGTCATCAGTCGCTCGACAAACAACCGGATAGGCAATCCACTTGTTCACCTCTTCCATACAGTTAACGCGTAGCGATCTTGACAAACACCCGGATAGGTCAAAATCTCGGATTATTCGACCTCTTCCATACAGTTGCGTCGAGTCGCGCTTCGACACACCGGATAGGTCAATCCTCATTATTCGATCTTCCATGCATTGCGTCGAGTAGCTTCGACAACAACCCGGATGAGTCAAAATCAGATTTTCACCTCTTCCATGAGTGGATGTAGAACTGACAACGACAGGATAGGTCAAAGATCCCTCGGCGCTAACATTAAATGTCATCGAGTGCCATCGAGATCTCCGGCGGTTATCGCAACCTTCCGAGTCATCACCATGTAGATGCCGGTCATGCTGATGGCGCCCGATGGTATACTTGGTTGCCCAATACCCGTGGCCGCCAATTACGGGTCTTGATCTTGATGAGCCGTCGGCAATCTCGCGGTCCTTTATCATGGTCGCTTCATCGAAAGCGGCTTGCATTGCTGAAGTCATGGCAGGCTTCTGCGACCAGTTAGATTGCGGCTGGATCCCGAGAGCCACCGATGTCGCGTCACTGAGATCTTTCGTCATGCCGTAGCCTTAGTGCCGATCATGCGGCGACCATCATGGTCATCTGACTAAATCTTTGGTATTCCCGGATGCCGAGAACCATCATCGGTCATCAATGTACCGTCATCGGCTTACCGAGAATCACCGCAATCTCCGTAGGGTCCATCGTCGTTGGTTATCCGATCACCACCAGGTCCCTCGACCATGGGACCACCATCGATGCATCTTATGAGTCACCGGTGATCGCCTCTTGGGACATTAACTGGTAAAATGAAAAGGATTATCTCGGGCGCTCTAAGAAGAGATTCCAGGCGCTGGTAAAAGACGTGTCTCTTTCAAAGAGTCTCACCCATCACAAACTCGAGCACTCGTGCATCGAGATGAAAATTATTCAAGGAGGTGCCAAACTCCCACAGGGAGGCTCATCGGTTTGGTGGAGATGAGAGGTGAGGTTGATCGAAAAGAGTGCACTTGGGGATATGCACTAAGAGGAGAAGAGGAGATCAAAGAGTGCACTCCCACGAAAGACATGCACTGGAGGAAGGAGATGAGAAAAATGTGCCTTCTCCACCGGGGTTTTATAGACCCTCAGGGGCAAAAGCGAAAAGCCCAAAGCAAAAAAGCCATCATTCGGTGGGCATGGAATGCCTAGCATGCGGCATGTAGTTCGCATGCTTGACCCGATGGAGCGGTCCATACAGCCTGACCTCGGTAAAACCGCAGCAGGCTCATGAGGTATAAAGCTCGGCCAGAATGGCTTGCCATCGGAGGATAACTGTCGCCCGCGAAAGCATGACAAGACCCATGCATGGCTTCAGCCTTGCCATGAGCTCCGAGTTCAGGGCGCCGGATTCATGTTGCCTTCCCGCCGAAAAGCGGCATGACGCATGCTAGGCGCCGTCCGAAGCAGTATGAGGTAAGCGAGCCAGTAACTCCACTGATGACTCTGATCAACCGGGATGGATCAAGTAACCCGAATCTGGAGCATACAGCGATTTGCGGATTATTGTTATAATCTTGTACTCATGAAGATTTGTTCTCTCAAAATCAGATTGATGGACTAAATTTTGAAGAATTTGCTATTTTAGTATTTGACTATATTTTGGATGGTGAGATAATGTCGCTGTAAAGCACGATCGTTATGATCAACCGATCTGGGCATTTTAAATGCTTGATAATCCATTTAAGAATTTCGATACCGTCGATGGGCATGATATCAAGTCAGCATGAAAATGGATCGTCAGAAATGGTCACCAAATTGACATATTTATATAGTCAGCGGGCTCGTCAAGGCATCCGAATCCAAGATCACCCATTAGACATCATTAAGGCACCTAGATCGAAAATACACACCGTCCGATCGAGCAGGGCGTCGATGGGAGTGATTGAATTTTTCAATTTAAGCCGCTCCCAAAAAAAACTATAAATAGAGCCTCATTTCTCACCTTGAGGGAAATCGATTTGAAGACGGAGAACCAGAAACCTCGATGGCAGATGATCTATCCTGCCGTTGCACTGTAGTGCAGATCGGGCTCCGCGGAGAGATCGCCCCAGAGACTAAGACTGGTTCCGCTCCTTTCTCGAAGATCAAGAGGTTGCTTAGATTAGTTCACCGCTTTTTGGGAAATTTCTCCTTGAGTTGAGTTGGCCGATATTGTATACTCATATTGTTTCGCATCACCTTCTTCTCGAATTAACGGCAGGGCGCGTATCTGACACTAGTGAAAGTTCTGACCGAGCCCTGGTTTTCCTGCGGGTTTTTACGTAACTCCTGTTAATATCATTCTTGTGTGTTGGATAATTTTTGCTGACGAATATCGCGTCTGGAATAAAATTCTAGCAATGATTCTAATTTTCTAATGAAATTAAAATGAATTTATAATTGTTTAATTCATTTATATTTATTTAAGTTGTGTAATTATTTTATAATTCTTTTAATTTTAAGATATAATATTCTAATATTACGTTCGATGAGTGTATAATAGATGTATTTTTATATTTTAATATTTATGTATCATTGCATGCCAATATTTAATTTCTTGAAAGAGGTAAATTTTATTGGGATTATTTCTAAGTTAAATTATAAATATTTTTCTTATATATTACTATTATTATTTTTATTGATGAAAATAAGTTATAAAGTGAAAATAAATTCTAAAATTTAAGAGTATTTAATTGATGTCTAATTTTAATTAATTTTTCCATTCTAAGTTGAACTGGATTGTAGTATAGTATTTTTATATGTTTACTAAAGTCAACACTTTAAAGAAAATTTAAAATTTTTTAAAATTTTGATCAAATTTATAAAACAAAATATTTAATTTAAATAAAAATATTTAATTTTATGACTTGAAATTATAATTTAGAATTATATTTAAAATATTCAATACCAAAATATCTCAAAATTAAAATATTATATAAATAAGGTTATTCACCTTCATAATTTTATTCCATCTATGCTTATGATAATAATTTATTTTTTGAATTAATTCTGATTTATTTGCTAAGATGAGTAAGAGAGAGAAAGAAGAAAATCTATTAATAAAATAAATTACCTAATTTTGGAAAAAAATATTCTTAAGTATTGTATTAAAATGGTATACCTGTATTAAATAAGAAAAATAATTGAGGGACGTGATTCAAATTTGATATTGCAAGGAGAGAAAATCAAATATCTAAGGTGATGTTTGGGATCAATTTTATTTCGTTATTTTTATTTTTTTTTTTATATTATTTTAAATAATAAATTTATTTGAAGTATTTTTTTATTTTTTTATTTTTTATTTTTTAAAATTAAATAATATTATTTTAAAATATTTAAAACAGTTTTTAGATATTTTATATATTTTTAAAATAACAATTACAATTAAATGTATTTTATTTTAAATAAACTAAAAACAAAATAAAATATGAGAAAATGAGAGAAAATGAGTGAATGTGTTCTCTTTCATTCTCACTCACTCTATCTCTTGTTTCGACTATAATTATATTTTTTTGTATTTACATCGAATAGTCTCCCCATCCCCTGCTTTAGCTTTTCTTGCCGTGCTTTTACTTTATGAAGAACGATGATAAGGATGCCGATTAGAAAGCATTAATTTTAGAGATTAAACAGAATTCTATCATATTAGATGCTGCTTGAGAAAATTGGTGGTAAAGCTGCCTTCCCTCACCTTTTTATTTTCAGTTCTAATTTCTTCTCTGTGAGTATGATTTGTGATTTTAATTTGCTTTTGTCCACAAATCTGATTTCTCAGGTAAGAAGAAATACCTTTTTTTTTTTCCTTTTTGTTTCGTTTTGTTTTTTTGTTTTTTTGGCCAGATTTGTTAGTGTATTCTTTGCGCAGAAATCAACAAGAATCAGAAGGCAGGATTATGTTTTTATCTGCAGGAACCGTTATTTATAACAATTGATCAGTTTAGCTTCGCATTTGTGCTCTTGTTGACCTTCACATATGATTTTAGAGGATTAAATTTATGGGACAAATTTGATGGGCTACGACGTAATATCGAAATTAATTGAAATCACTGGGCGTCGTCAAATTGCATGAAATGATCTCCGTCGGGCTTATTGTCTCGTTGAGGTTGGAAGTGATCAAAATATATATTCTTGTTTGTCACGTCAAGGAAATCTCGATGTCCAGCATTGTGAGGCGTAAGATGGCAATCGTTATGAATTAATGCGTGTTAGAAATCGAAATTTATCAAATGAAAATGTTAGATGCTTGGACGGTAGAGCGTCGAAGCCGAGGAAGCGGCAATCGTATTTTGACAAAATCTTGAATTGATCCCGATATCGATCGTAAAGCATTTTGTGTGCATTATGAATCTTAATACTTGATTTGATTAATTATCGCGAAAAATTCATGAAATTAGCGTTTTGAGATAATCACACCTAATTATCTCTTGCTCATTCGGTCAACACTTCGGGACTCTAAGCCACCTATTCTCATATTCCTACCTCTCATTCAGCCAATAAAGCCTGTCATCTCTCCCTTACCACCCCATTTAATTAAGTATTATTACATTTTTATAATTGTGAAATCTCTCTTCATTATATATTATATATATGTATATATATATATAATATATATATATATATATGTATATGATACATGATTTATTAAACCTATGCTTAGATTGTCTATATGTATGAGTGCATTATTCAACTCACATATCATGTAAATTAAATGTTAACTTTAAAAGTATATTAAATAAGTATTTTAAGTAAGTAGTCTCTTCACTTTTTATTTTAAATATATTGCATCAACAATAACAATAACAGGCCTTTTAAATATGTTACATCAAAATTTAATAACATCTTAATATTAATTTTTTCTTAGTGTAAAAAAATGTGAATATACAAAAAAATTATATTTAATTTTTATAATGGTTTAAAGTCTTATGTGGCTTACCGAAAATATAGTAGATGTAAAAAATTACTTTCATTGCTTTAAGATCTTATTTGCCGTTTAATGCGTGATGTGGCATGCTTATTAATGATGTATCTCTCCCTTTAGGAGGCGGTGTTAAATTTTAAGCTATTTTGACTACAGCAAAATGAACTTATAAAAATAATATTTCTAATTTTAATGTTTGATTTTAGAATTTTTAATGTTGGATTTTAAAATCATAATTGTGATTTTATAATTTTTAATATGAAAAATTATAAAATATAAAATGTACATTACTATGAGATCCCTTCAATTATTGAAGCTGTTTAGAGTAAGGTAAGTTTTCTCACCTCCGTAATTTTTTATTCTTATCTAACCTATGCTAATGACAATAATTTATTTTCTTAAATTAAATATGATTTATTAGCATTGAATTAATTAGAAGAAGGAAGAAAATAATATTTCATTAATAAAAAAAAGTTATCTCATTTCACAATCTTTTAGATCTCTCTTTCTCTCTCAAGAGGTTATTTGGTTGGATGTTTTAAAATAAATATATATTTTAGAGTTCAACATAAATTCAATATATATATATATATATATATATATATATATATATATATATATATATATATATATAATATATTTATATTTTTATATGTAAATTTTAACATTTACATGCTTAACACTCAAATATTATATAATTTTTTTTATGTGTAGGTAAAGTGTTAAATTTTAGTTCTTAGATATGTAAATGCATGAATTGTGTGAAATGCATGTAATCTTGATTTTTTTTTTAATGTAAAACTTAATCTTTGTTATTTGATGAAATTTAATGATATTATTTTGATAAAATTAGATATATTTACTTATGAATATTTTTAGTACTCTAATTTTCTAATGAAATTAAAATGAATTGATAATTATTTAATTCATTTAAATTTATTTAAGTTGTGTAATTATTTTATAATTCTTTTAATTTTTAAGATATAATATTCTAATATTGCATTCAATGAGTGTATAATAGATGTATTTTGTCTTTAATATTTATGTATCATTGCATGTCAATATTTAATTTCTTGAAATAGATGTAAATTTTAATGGGTTTATTATTATGTATCTATAATAAATTATGAATATTTTCTTCTTCTATATTACTATTATTATTTTTAGGGGAATTTACATACATACCATACAATTCTTATGTATTTATATATCTAATACCTAAACTTCAATTTTTACATATATATATATAACACTCTAATCTTCAATATCACATCAAAAATATCACTTTATTCACTTTTTAAAAGTGAAATGTACATTTTTAAGCATATAAAAGTGTTAGACAAGTAAATATCTAACTTTAAGTGTTAGATATGTAAATACATAAGAATTGTGTGGTATGTATGTAAATCCCCCTTATTTTTAATGATGAGAAAAAAATTATAAAGTGAAAAATAAATTCTAAAATTTATTATTATTATTCATGAATATCTATTTTTATATATAGAAGTAAAACTCTAAAGTAAGATCTTGTAATATACTTTGTATGCTTTGGTAGAAATTATGATTAATTTAGTTTATACTCATTATAATAATAATAATTTATAACATTTTTTATAAAAAATTTAAATTATATATTTCATTAAGTTTAATATTTAAATAAGATTATTTAATATATTTAAAAATGTATTTATTATTTAAAATCAGGATGGGTTCATTAATTGAATTGGTGATTCTATCTAAGTTACTAAAAAATTTTAAAATTTTATTAAATTTAAAAACAAGTTTATTTAGAGCATTTTTATGTATTTTTATTTTTCATTTTAAAAATATTAATATTTTTAAAATTATTTAATATCGTTTTTTATATTTAATATATTTTTTAAAATAAGGATCACTTTAAATAAAATATAACAAAATAAAATAAGAGAAAAATGAGGGAATGTGTTCTCTCTCATTCTCACTCTCACTTTGGGGTGTGCATTTAGTTGATTTGGATGGATTGGATGATAAATTTTAAAATCCATTGGTTTTGGATTCCCAAAAATATTAAACCAAATAAAATGCAAAATCAAACAAACTGAATAATAATTTGGTTCGATTATTTTGGTTTTGTTTTGGATAAACTGAAGTTGGCTACATTTAAAAATTATTTACATAAATTTTTTATTGTGTAATCAATATGCAATTAACTACTTCATGCGCTAAAAAAATATTTAAAACTAATTTTTACGTACCTGAATGATGTTTTGAACTTAAAATTTGATGGAACCATATTACCATATTATGAGATCAAAATATTTTGAAAAATTAGATAATAGTCCTCCAAAAAAGCACCTACTAAGTATTTAAAAATAAATAAAAATAAGTGTATAATAGATAAGCCTATTATACATAAATTAATAATATCATATTACATATAATTACTTTGATTTATTTAGTTCCATCCAAAATTTTATTTAACAGACCGATCTAAAAACTAAAAACCAAAGTTTTCATTAATTAAAATCAAAATCCAAATTACTAAGTTCAAAACCGAACCAAATTACTCAAAAACTTTAGTTCGATTTAATTTTTTGATTAGAACCAAATAATGCACACCCCTACTCTCACTCTATCTCTTATTTCCACTATAATTATACTTTTTTATATTTACATCACCACTACCGAATCCTCTCCGCCATCCCCTGGTTTAGCTTTTCTTGCCATGCTTTTACTTTATGAAAGAACGATGATAATGATGGCAATTAGAAAAGCATTACATTTTTAAAGGGCCATATCATTTTAATATTAATAAAAATATTTTTTTATTTTGATTGAATGATCATAAAATGATTTTAAATTAAAATTTACAAAATAGTTAAAATATTATATTTTAAAATTTTAATTTAGAGTTATATTTAAAAATTTAAGAGAGAAATATCCCAAATTAAAATATTATATATTAAATTAGTAAAAAATTATTTTTTCATCATTAATATATTATTTCAATCAATTAATATAGTTTTAATATGTATTATGTGAATCATTAAAACTTAAAACTCTCCTTATTCTTGTACAATGACCGATCTGATTTTAAAAAATTTTATTATATAATATAAGTATATATATAATTTATCTAAATCCATTAGAAATGCAAATATAGATATTACATAAGCCTAAAAAAAGATAAAGCAAGCTTTATTGTTGAAAAATACAATCTTATGATGAAGATTCATCATTACGCTAAATAAGTAGCCCCTATTTATTAAACAATAAATAACAAGATTTTAATGAATACATATATATATATACAGAGAGAATTTAGACAATTTAAGTATGATAATTTTCGAATGTGAAATAAAAATATCACCACGGACGAACAACGAATCAAAACATCTGACATATATTTTGAAGAAATGACCAAACAAAATAAGAAAAAGAAGGCAACAATTCTTTTTGTAGCATAGTTCTTTCAAAATTATACTCAATTCGTTCAAATAGCTATTTTAAGCAGCAAAAAAAGGCTTAGAGCAAGAAAAGTCATTGAAACTTTGTATCCACTATCTCTCGATGGTGGAAGATAAACTATTAGATATTCTTTGATTTTGGAAATCAATTGATATGATTCCAAATTCTCCAAAAGACAATAAAGCAAAAGGAATAAAACAATTCCATATTGGATGAAAGACTTCATTCAATAATATAGGAAATGATAAATTAAGAATTAGTATAGGTCATTCTACTGCTAAAAGACTTAGAAGAGTAAGAAATGGGCCACATACATCCATAAATTACAAACAGAATGGCTATAATACAAGAAGGGAATTACAGACTACAAATCAATATAAGTCCAACATCAATACAAAACCCTTACAGAGAATTAATAAATATCAGAAACCAAAGATGAGCAACAGAGATTATAACAGAAGAGAAGCCAAAGAACTTCCAGAATGAACCCTGCATCAACACCCAAGACAGAGATCTTTTCAGATGACAAAAGAATAATAAAGAAGCATTCAAGAAACCAAGAAAAGAACTTAACAACTAAGCTAACAGAATAACCACCAAATATTCCAGAGAACGAGCAAGATAAAAGACAGCAAGAAACTCAGCCAACTGTAACAGAAAACAGTTACAAAAGTATACAGAATTTGTAAACCTTGTAAAAGAAAGCATAGATCTAGGCTATAGGAGAAAAATAGAAAGTATAAATAGGGTAAAGAAACCAAACAGAGGGTATGATGATATTCTGAAAAGAAACACTTCCTTCTCTTTGCATCTTCCTCTTCTCCTTCTTCCTCTGAGCTCTTCCCTTATTTTTCTCACTGGAAACCTCCAGTTCTCCGGCCAGGAAACCCAGGAAACCCTAGGGTTTCTCTTCCGCTCCCCCGCTTTTCCCCTTCTCTGGAGTGTTGACGACTCGAACTGTCAAAAAGAGAAAACACAAATAAGGTAAGGTTTATCACTTAAGATTCATCGGGCGAACCCAAAGAACCGCCATCAATGGCTCAAGGCCATTCCAACGGAGTAGTTATCCAGACGACCAGATCAATCCCTCGAAGAAGACGCTGGATTCCATATCAGAAAGGATCGACATAATTGAGGCTAATAAAGTAAATCCAAGTGCTAGATCCAACTAGAAGGAATACTGCCGACGCTCAGAGGGAACCCAATCCTCATTACCTACTCAAGCCGGGTTCATTCCACTCAGATTGGTTCATTAACCCCAAACCGGTTCATATCATCAATTCTGATCTTCAAGCTTTAAAAAAAATTTACTGTTATAATTAAAAAATAATACTTTTCAAATTATTTCTGATCATTTATTTAAATTAGAATCTAAAGTTGATCAATTAATAAAAAAAAACTTCCAAACCCGAAGAGGAGTTTAAAAAATCCCAAAGTGAAGAAATAGAAGAACTTCAATAAGTATTTCAAAATTTTCAGGTCCAAACTCCCCTCAATATCAGTTTTCCTTTCTCCTTTTTAGCTGCATTCATGACATAAAAAAGCCGTGCAACTACACAGGGAATATGATTATCAAATTATCTTTTTTGGCTAATAATTCGATAATTTCAGCTTTACATAAAGCAAGATAATGTTCATTCATTTGGCAAGGACGAACCTTAGTGAGAATGTCACATTCATTGAAAGTATTAATATACGGGAGCCACTGAGTGAGTTTTTCTACTCCAAAAAGTTATTGGGTTCTCACTACAAACTCATTTTTCAAAATCTTGTAAGCAAGATTGAAATTTATTTTAAATAGGAGGAGAAGAAATTTTTTGTTTAATAATTAAATTAGTAATTTCTTCTTTAAATAATTCATATATATATTTATTATTAAGTTTATTCATTTCATATATATATATATATATATATATATATATATATATATATATATATATATATATATATATATATACATATATATATATATATATATATATATATATATATATATATATGCATTAATACTTTTATGTAAATGTTATATGTATAATAATATAAAATGTATTAAATAAATAATAATAATAAAATAATAAAAATGAAAGCAATTTTTTTTCAAATATATATATGTATAATATTCTAATTGATTTAAATTTGATTTAATTTACATATGTTTCCAGTTAAAATTAGTCTATTTATATAATTAGATTATATCCCCGTTAACTTTAATAAATTATATAAAGATATGTAATAGGTAAAAAAAATTTATTAAAAAAAGTCAAATCAAAATCATTATTGTCAAAACAAAATAAAAAAAAAATCAATCAGTTTAAAAAAAGCATTATCCTCTATTATTAAGTTAAACAAAAATAAAGTGATTTATTAAGTGTATATATATAAAGTTATATATATAATTTAGTTATCAATATATATTAAACGGATACAAATACTTATTTAAATTTTGATCAAAATTAAAATTTATTATAAAATAATAATAAATATAAGATTAAAATCTTTAATTGAAATTTTGTATGCTTAAAACTAAAAAATGTTTTATTTAATTATTTATAGTTGTCAATAATATATTAAGACTACGCGTTTTCAGACTTTTAGAACTTTTTTGCTGCTTTAGAGAAGGCGGTGGCGAGGAAGGCTATTCTAAATCTATGATTCTTTGGAAAAAATTTATGTTGTCTTTGTTTTTGCGAAATAAAATGTTCATGTGGCTATATGAGCTGATTAACTTTAAACTAAATGAACAAAAATAGAGTAACTAATAATCATATTTAGTCTTAAGTCAACTAAATTACATTGGCAGATTACATAATATATATCTTATCTAATTAATAATATTAATATTAAAGTACACAATCTAGTCGCGTCGAGAATATTGCACAATATCTTTGTTGATCAAATCTTTTTTAAAATTTTTTTTTTTTTCTCTTCTCTTGCGTGATCATTTGTTTGATGTGCCCGTATTAGTGTCAATAGAAATTGTTGCATCATCTCTATTATATTTCTTGGACATCGAGAAAGTTTCTCCGTAATTTCCTTCGCATGTGAAGTGAATACATGCATTCACCACAAATTGCGTCTACGACTCTAGACTTCGGTAGAGATCCTTGAAGTCATAGTTAGCGATAAAAAATTTATATTAGTAATAAAAATATTAATATGAGGATGGGTGACATTGCAAAATATTAGATTTTATTTCTTATATATCTGACATGAAACTGAATGAAGAGATTCAAGGTTCAAAAATTATATCAGTTGAATTGAAAGTTGATTGAATGATGTAGTATATTAAAAGACATAAATATAGATATTAAGTATCATATTTTTTTCCTCAACACATGTAATGCAATGTGATTAAATTAAAGTAGGTCCAAAAGAAGAAAAGCCAATTCTTTAATAATAAATATAATATAGGAATCTTTAATTGAATAAATGACCCAAATGCTATTCCGATTCTCGCCAGTTCAAGAAGAAAAAGCCAATTCTTCTCCCATTTTTTCATTTTTTCTTTTTTGGTTCTTTCAGCTCTTCGGCAAAAAAACGTTTGGCAGCATTTTCTCCTCCAACTCTACCTCACATCGCCGACTGAGATTCACCGTAGATTCACCGTAAGGTTTAATCTTTACTCTATTTCTTCATCTTCATCTCTGAACACTCTCCCCCATTCCTCTCGCTTTTCTCTGATTTCTCTCAGCCGAATCCTCATTCTTGCAATACTTTCCCATTCCATCAAACCTCAACTCCTTCCCTCGCCAGCCACCACAACCCAGGTTTTCTCAATTTTCCCTCAAGCCGTTGTACAGATGCTTCTCCTAGTTGCTGTCCAGGTTACTATATCCTTTTGGAAATTTTTTTAAATTGAGTATGGTTAGAATCTGAATTAACTAATTAAAGTATTAATAAAAAAAAATTTAAGAATAGATATAGTCTAGGCGGCCATGCGTCGGATCGATGGCGTGGCGTCTTCACGTAAATTGAGCGTGCCCTAATTGGGCGGCAGTCTTCGTCGATTAGTGGGCGGCTTCAATCGAGCGGTCGCCCACTAATCGGCGGGTCTATATTTTAGGGTCGATCGACCCGATTTATCTCTCTGTTTTGCTCGATTGAAATCCCTTCCTCTCGAGCTCTAACAAACTCAGGCACGGTCCTCCCCCTCTCGGAACTTCTCGGCCGGCGTAGGTCGACCGCATTCTTTGTCTTGTGTGTCGATAGAAACTTTTGTTTTCGACCGCTTTGTGGCGCTTCTTTCCTCTCTCATTTTACCGGTGGAAGTCAACTTTAGCTTTTAGACGATTCTTCGACTCCATTTCATTTGAGAAAATTCCTTTGGCGGATCTACATTTTTTAGCATCTCCGTCGTTCTTAAACACACGATAAATCACTTTATTTATCAATTTATTTAGGTGTTAATATAAATTTCTCATTATTCATATAATTTGTTTTGCGAATGAATAGAAATTTGTTTTGATTCTTTTCTATGGAAGGCGGATCGGTGAGCAATTGATCAAGTTATGTGGGAGGTGAAATTCGGTTAAGATTGTCACGCTGGTGAAGCAACGAATTATGAAACTTGCACATTGATCAGGCGCCACGGTCACTCTAGTGTTATCCAGTGGGTAGCGTATTTGTAGCGTCTATAATATCTGACGATGACGTTTGTGAAGTTACACTTGACGAAGCTTCCCGTCAGATATTGGTGTTGTATGTCGAAGTGGAAGATGTTAATATTGCATCAGCTGATCCGATAGTAAGGTCGGTAGATATACTATACTCGAGCTTTCATCGCCTGCTCCGGGGATACAACGCGGCTTTGATGGGTTGATTCGGGTAGTATATCGTCGTAATTTATCGATTATATTTGTAATAATTAATATGATAATTAGTTCTTTGAACTTATAAGTTATGTGGCGATGATCGCTACCGTTGGATGAACCGTATGTGCCTCAGTCTTTGCGTCGAAGATGAGTATCGGACTATGAGTAGTGGCTCAAGTAGTGAGTCGGCGGGGTATTAGTGATGATATTTGTTGGTCGGGTTAGAAACCACTATACTTGAGAATATAGCGGTCATAATCTTAAAAATCACTCATTTCACAATAATGAGAGTCATATGTTGTCCAGCAGTATGTCCGGATGTGTAAAACTACGAGGCAGTGGGACAACGATGTTTACTTTGACGGCCCATCCGACGAAACTTCCCTAAAAGATGAAATTGAAATTCCAAATGACATTGCCAAAGGTATGTGTTTTGCAAGTAAATGGAGTATGCAATTTGCTATTGTTGGGTGGTCCATAGTAAATAATGTTCAATTCCGAATAGTTACCTCTAACCAGAAGAACTACACGGTTGTATGTGTACGATAGTCTAGAGGCCACATGTAGTGGCGTTTACATTGTAGCGGCGTGAGCGATTAGGGGTGCTTGGAGAATATCAAAAGTTGGTGAAAATCATAGATGTGTCAATGCGATGCATCGGTCATCATTAGTTCAAATTTCATGCGTACTTCATCAAACTTGATCGAGCACAGATTGATCTAGAGATTATAGGTAGAATGGAATGAAATTCAATGTTAAAGTTTCGTATATGAAAGCATGGGATGCAAGTAAGCAATAAAAGTAATATTTGGGAAGAGTCTATGGGACTCGGTCTTTATATGGAATCGGTTCTAGTACTTTTTTGCAGTACAGTCTAATTCAATCTACCAGTACGCATTTCAGAGACTTTTTTGGGCTTTCGGACCTTCAATACTGGGATGGAGTTCTTTCGGACCGGTGTTGAGCTTAGGCGGTACTTTTACGTTGGGCAAGTATCGTGGTACATTAAATGCAGGAATCGGCAATAATGGGTTGTTTCCTCCTTTTGTTGTGGAATCGAGAGAATGTTGATTTGGTTGTGGTTTTTTGTGCTTGCATGATGTGTTACCGTAGTGTCTAGCGTGATTTGCATAATATCGATAAAATATGATTTGGTTTTTATGTGGATGCAAAGAGATTTTTTCGTGGGCAGCGCATAGGCATTGTTTGCGCCATTTCTGAAAATTTTAAAAGGTCGTCTGCGGATTCGATGTTGAGTTTCTATCCAAAAGATGTATATGGCAGGTAACACTGATGATATTCGTCAGTTCAACCATTTAATGTTGGATATTAAAAATGTTAAAGAAGAAGCGTACAATTGGCTTGTAGAGCGTGACCTTGTAAAATGGTTATGGTGTTATGGGACAATGAATGACGAATGCATCGAGTGCTTTAATGGTGTCTTGAAAGCACGCGTGGTTTACCGGTCGGCTTTAATCTTCTATCTATTACAACTTAGTAGCTTTGTTCATGAAACGATTATATCTTACTCGCAAGAGGAAGTCAACTTGTCTATTTATACTAGGATCTCCCACATTTGAAAGGGGAGGCATTTCCACGAACAGTAAATAACCCACATTAGTTTTTGACAGGTCCAGCCGATCATTCAGAGTTGATTTACTAGATAATGGCCTATGTGTTTGTAATTGTGGCAGAACGATCATATATCATTGTCCATGCCCACATGTGATTGCGGCATTGGGATTTTGATGGTTGAACCATCTCACGTGTGTCTGCGATTACTTTCTACGGTATAAGGCGACATACATAAATGAATTTCATACTACCGGATCGTTCGATTGGCCATCTATCGTCTGGTATGGATTAGTCGCGTTGCGACCACAACTTTTCGCGGTCGGCGACGTCAGAATAGATTGAAACACAATGGATGAAAATGTAGGTTCAAGTAGCGAGAACTTGTAGCATATATGCAAAAGCATGTCACTTCTGGTCGCCATTGCCCCATAATATTTGATCGGCGGTACATTTTCCAATAGGATAATGCTTATTTTTCTCTTCGGGTTGCATCTACTTAGATTTTACAATATTAGCACTATTATATTTGAGATTCTTTTAAGTGATATGGCGGAGGCCCACTTGCTTGCGTCGGAGCTCCTTTCTTGGCCATCATCAGCTGCGTGATCGTCCATCCTGCGACTACTGGAGGAAGACGGTTGTCCTGTTTAGGGTTTAGGATAGTATAATTTTGTGTCGATTTTCGTTTTATTCATTCGTATCATTACAAACTTAAGAGTCTTGTACCGTTAAATTTGGTTATATAATGAACTTTTTTATTATTTGTCAAATTAAAATGAATTGGTTAACTTCATATGAAAATATGAGACATACTTTTTTATTGTAGTCTCTTGGTTGCTCAAAATGGCTCTAGATATACCCACCAAATTAGCTAACTGATCTAATATAGTTGGTGATCCTATAATCAAAATGGCTCTCTGATATACCCACCAAAACGATAAAAGGTAGTTTAGGATTACTTTCTTATTATTTATATTTTATATTTTATTTTTATATGAAATAAAATATGTATAGTATCTTAAATTTATATATATAGAGATGTAGTTCTCCACTTCAATCATCTAATTTAAAAAAATATATAAAATTTTTTATTATAGATATAGCTGCCGATTAAACAAGAGGTTTAGAGTTCCGTGTATTTACAAGCATCATATATTTTCCAATTTAGTTTATTACACGCCAGTTAATTGGGTGGGCTGAAATTACACAACGGTCGCCCACTAATCGGTAATGATTATTAAAGTTTATTTATGAAGCATTATTTATCTTTAAGATATTTTATTTTTTGTCAGTTTCGAATATGTTTGGGTTCTGGATTTTGATAGATGGATATTTGAGGAAATTGTGTATCGTTTTCTAATTTGTTGCTAATAAGGGAGGAGTGGAAGAAGTAACTTCTTATTGCCGTTTGATTTGATATTGCATTCTGCTCAATCCGTGAATGTGTTATTAAACAGATTTCTGTTATAGATTTTATCTCATTTGACATTGCTTATCCTCATCGATTGATTGTTTTCGTTTCACAATTCTTAAGCTTTTGTTAAAATTGTCAAGGGTTGGTTCGATGTTCAAGTTGGGTTATTTTCTTGCAAAGTTTAATACAAGGGTTTTGTATGTTTTAAATATAGTATATGGTTTTTTTTTTTGCTTAATATATATATATATATCATAGTAAGCACGCCTGGTACAATTCATTTTATATTGGCTTATAATTCTTTTTCTTAGTCTACCTACATATACTTCTAATTTGTATCGATCTCAGCATAAATGCTATACTATTTGAAATATTCTTATATTATGTGTGTGTGTGTGTGTGTGTATATATATATATATATATATATATATATATATATATATATATATATATATATATATATATATATATATATATTTATATCTTATGATTAATATCTTGTTACCAAAAAAAAAAAAAAACAAAAGAATCAAGTATCACAACATTTAACCAAAATCAATCGATGAAACAAAACACAATATCAAGTCAAAAATGGAAAAAAGGGCACCTTTTTGCTTCTCCCTCAAATCAAAGTTAAGCGTGTACATGACTCACGAAGTTTGTAATGAAACAGAAAAAAAATATGTATACAGACACAAAAGTATACTATCTTCTCTAAACTACCAGCTCTTCCTCCGGTGTCTGCGTGGAATAGCACCACTCGGTGTGCTGTGCGGTTGGAGTGCACGGATGATGGGCGATCGGTGATGGTGACCCCTCGCAAGATCCGGCGATTGTGCGCATATCATCGTGGGGAGTATAGGTGGGTGCGAGTCATATGTAGGCGATATGTTGAAGGACTGGATCGACATCGTGAAGGACCTGATCGTGAGTAGATGGCGGCTCCGGTCATGCGACACCCTCAGAGGCACCGATCCATATGTGTCACCAATATATATGCTCATCCAGTCTCACATATCGATCATACCTATCGACATCCACAGAATGGGTGATCATCCGCAAAATATGGGTGAAATATCGCGAGTTCTTTGATATGCTCCTACACAAAAATAGAAAGTAAAATTAGCACTTTAAATATTAAATACTTACTTATATCAACTTACATAAATACGCTCCACGGTGCTCAGCGTAGTAAGTGGGAGGATCTGGGGTGGCCGATGTATCTGAGAGAAGCCCGCGATGAACGCACATATCTTGGCGATACTGTCTTCTGTCCACATCTCGGAGGCACTCTCCCGCCTCTCTCGAATGTGTGGTGGTAATCAACCCAGTCGACATCCGCTTTACCCCGACCATCGACCCTTTTGAAACTAGGGTCAAGGCTACATCTACTCTGGGAATAAGGCCGAACTGGCGCAACACTCTATCTGGTAAATGCCACTCAACCCTCTTCCAGCTGATAAGAGGGACTCGTGCTAACCATATGTCGAGCTGTGAGCATGTATCGATAGATGTCTTGATCTGCTCTTTATCACTCAGATCACACATAGTAAAATTATGTTAAAACATAATCTACATTACGATATTTAATTTGCGGATCAACGTGTTTTGTATGAAACCATTTAGCTCATTTCATGCTTTGCAATTTGCTGGGTGAACACTCATTTCATTAAAACATATATATAAGTAGCATAATTTGAAAGTGTAATTAACAACACAAACCTCAAAAAGCCAGACCAAGCTGCGGATATGGAACATGTAAAGTGCATGAATATGCTCCCAAGCCCAAATCGAAGGAGGTGTAGGCAGCCGACCATGTTGTTGTTGGTAGTCGCGACTCCCTATATAGATGAGCTAAAAGCTCCCACTAGACATCATGCTAAAGGAATCGGGTCCTCCAGTGGTAAATCAGGGTGGACCTCAACGAAGTATCATCGAGGCGTAAAGCGATAATAAAATATAAACGCAAGAAAGTGGCGGAAGAACTCCTCCTCGGGCCGTGACTCCACAGTAGAAAGTCCACCTAAGCCACCTGTTGGCATGCATGTCTGGCGTGTGCGACCCATCACGAGCGTCGTCGATCCGTCGGTGATCGGATCATGATACATCCGCACGGTAAGGGTAATGATAAATCATCGGCAATCGAGCCCGTGTCCCATCTCTTCTTCTCGCCAATCACAATCGGGCCTATGATAGGTGGCCCATCAACCCGTAGTCCGAGGATCATCGCCAAGTCCTGGAGCATCACAGTCATCTCACTACGAGGTGGAAGGTATTGGTCTGCGGAGACCATCTCTCAAAGGCGGTCAGCAAATGATGATCTAGCGAATGAAGCGTAGGCGACTCACCTGATCTTGACCACCTTTACAGCCCCGCGGATGAATCGTGCATGTAATGGGCCACTCCGACATAAGCAAGTGTGATCGCGGCCTGAAATCTGATTCTGAAAAAAAAAAATCTAAGTACTGTCGAAATAAAGGTAGCGGGCATAACCCATTCTAAAAAATAAAATTCACTTACGATGTCGGGGTGAAGCGGCGGATGCATACGTGGGAAGCAATACTAGGATGAACCTCGGCGGTGTAGCCTCCTAAAGGCCTCCCAGCATATCTCATGTCATCGACGTCCATTTGGTGGTGCTCCATACATTACATATCGAGAAAAGAGTAGAAGATTATGGTTTACAATCAACTTCTATCTGCAAATTATGAGAAATAACGGATCAATGACAAAATAAAGTAGGATTAGTTTTGAGTTTGTGTGCAATTTCACATCTGTCGATTTCCAAATAAGTTCTATAAGCAAAATCTTAACTTGAAAGAAAATACATAAAAAAGAAATGATGCACTTCATATATTAATGAAATAAATCAAAAGCAGAAAGAGAACACACTAGATTAATGTTGAAAGGCAACCAAGAAGCCCTCTCTTTTTTTTCTCTTTACAATCTTTTTGGGCTCTTTCCTAATGGGTTTCAAAGAAATGTGAGTATGCAATATCTTTGCAAGTTTAATAATGGATTCTCATTTGCTTTCCCAAAATTATTATGTAAGTTATATAATCAATCGATAGATTAATTTTGACACTCAATTTAAATTATATTTAACTTATTAAAAGAAATTTTGTAAATAAATTTTAAATAACATAAAGTTCTATATGAAGCATAAGAACTTACATAATAAAACTAAGATTCACATTTAGAAATATCAATAGTGACAATTCACACTTGATTTAAAAGTGCATATAGCAATGAGTTATATACTGTTTAATTGTGATATAGCAAACCTATGCTTGAGTTTGCTTCTTGATCCAAATATATCAATCTAAAGCCTTAAATTATATGTTTTTGAGAAGGGTTAGAAATGTGGGTTTTCTATTTTGTTTTTAGTGTCACATAAGTTTAGGCTTACAAAAATATAATAATGGTAGATCTAGCCTAGGGATTTGGGTTGAGTCACTGAGGCTTTCTAGGGGACAGAGATGCCATGAGTTATGTAGATCCATGATTATCTTCTTTGACTATTGATCCTTCTGTTTTTATTCTCGTATGAATTGATGAATATTCCACATCACTGCTCAAGATCACGACGTCGATCACATTGACCTATTGATCATGAAAGTAGTCATCTTCTAAAACAACAAAGTGCTATTCATGATCAAACCACCATTACAACTATGAGTAATAATACAAATAATTCAATCAATTCTCTCCAAAGGCTCTTCTAAAATAGAAAGAGCATCATAAAATATCTCTTCCTTTGTCTTTATTCTCATAAGAGATTTTTAAATCACAACAAAAGAATGAATAATAATAAATTATTTTACCATAACTTATATCAAAATTATAAAAATTCTTAAATAAATGGTAGTAGAGTTGAATTAATGAGCTGGCCAAGAAAACGAATGCCCGATTAGGAGTTTGAACCACTTTGGAAGATAGTGATAGAATGCCGCTCTAAATAGAAGACTAAACAAACCCACATCCTGAAAGAGGACAACCAATTAGCCAACCGGACAAAACAAATCAATGAAAAGAATTAATCGGGAAAGAAAGAATCCAAATGTCGAGAAAAACAAAAATTTTCTATCGAATACCTAGACAAGAAGCGGCGACGACCAGCGGTCGGAAGTTCGGGGAGGGAGGACCGTGCTGGGGTGAGTTTAGTTCCTACGAAGGAAGGGATTTCTAATCGAAAAAAGAGGAGATAGCCGACGGTCGATCGCCAAAATATCCGACCAGCCGATGATTAGCGGCTGGCGGGCCGCTCACAATGGCGACCGCTTTCGATTAGTGCCGCCTAATCACGGCCACCAATTTCACGTGCGGTACCATACCTATTCTTAAATTTTTTTTTATTAATACTTAATTAGCTAACTCAGATTCTAACCATACTCAATTTAAAAAAATTGCCTATCCTTTTCCACTTCCTTTATAGTCAGAACCGCAGCAGCCGCAGATTCCTTCCTAGCCGAGTTATAAATTTTGATCAAAATTATGCAATCCTGCAAACTCATTATACAGTAATATTTAAATGCATATTAACAATTTCATTATAAAAATCTATAGACATATACGAAGCAACTTTCATCGAAGCGTACTAAGATATACGTGATAGCCCAAATACACTAAATATGTGCTAAGAGTTCAAAATGAGATTTGCACATATTTTAGGAGCTTCATTTGATCCAAAAATAATTGATTTCATACCTATTATAATATTCCAATTTATGAATTTTATTAATTAGGAAAAATCATGTGAACAAAAAATGACTGCATGTGCTCAGACTAAGGAATTCAGAATACAATTCTATTATCTGAAAAGGCTGTATAGGCTAAGTCGAGATTAAATAAAAATAAAAAATTAATCTTATAATTTAAAAATAAAACTATCAAAATTATAAAATACGTGCATGGGCCATGACACAGTGTTGACTGCTTAAATTCAGATGTTTGAAGATGCTACGCAGGTTAAAACTAAATTAACTTAAATGTCTTACACTGTAATTTATATAAATATTTTGAGAGAGTTAATCATTGTGAAAGTTTGAGCATATTTTAGAATTTAATATTCTAAATATATACTTTGTATGTATTTTAATAAATCAACACATTCATATGGCAAAAGTTGAAATATTTTGAGCAGTCAAATACTCCTCATAAGGGCTTGAGTGGATAACGCTGAATCTTTTTAATAGAAAATTAAGTGATTAATCTTAGTAAGACTATATAAAAAAATTAATATAGATAATGTCCACAAGTTGTTCATTTAAGTTTACTCTTGCTACTTTGGTAAAGTCTTGAATAGTCTTAATATGTATATTTCATATTTAGAAATACAAACATTCAACTTCAAAAATCAAAATGCATAATTACAAGTCTCAATGTTTGGGTATAATCCTCCTCCTATAGGAGTAGAATTGACAAGATCTTATTTAATATAATAAGATCTCAAAGTCGTAGATTTGCTTCTACAAGAAAAAAAGTAGATACGCAATTTATGACATTGATTGTGTTGATATCATATCAGCGATTTATTATTATTAATATTATTAAATCTTCAATGTCAAATCAAGTTCCTATCGACCATCAAATATTCAAGAAGATTCCAATAAAAATAAAAATAAATACTTAAATGAAATTCATTACTTAAAAATCTAAATAAAAATCAATTCATCCGCCTTTCACATTTATTTGTTCAGGGTGGCAATTTAAGAAAATTTTATCTCATAAAGGAGCCAATATCATATTAAGTATTGTTGACCTACACATTCATATCAAAGTGTGATAAAGTAAAATCGATAAAGGGCGACAAGCACAAATTATGTTTTATTCATCTCAATTATCTCATGAAATAATTAAATGAATGAAATCAAGAAAAGTTACATGTCAACATCGCAAAGATAAATTGCTATAAGGCCTTATTATATTAATCGATTGATAAATTGGCTTATAGATTTGTAAATTTTATGAATTGCTTTACTCAATACAATTTCATAGCTTGTTAGATTACATAGGAATTTGTAATCCTTTCAACTTTACCTAACCCAAACAATCTAAATAGGTAACTATTCACGATAAATCACTCTTAAGCCATCTTATTTAGCATTTATTATGTGCAATGGTTAAAATAGTGCTATATTATAAGAAAAGTTCTATTTTTAATTAGGACCCTTCAAATCTTAATTATTTTATATTTGGAGGCAAAGTTAGAGATTTTTGGTGTTAAGATAAATAGTTTTTTTTTAAGTAAACATGTGATGCAAATAGTTTTGGCTTTTTATGAATAATGGTATTAGCATTCATAAATGAGGCAATCATCAACTAGCATGATTATTACATTTATAAAAAATTTTAGCTTCTTGTCATGCTTGTGTTAGAATATGGCTAAAGTGATACCTATTCATGATATATTTTCTATAAGCATCTTTATCTAGTATTCAAAAGTATAATGATGGCTCACCCTGAAAGTGAACTTCATGAAAATTGAAGGAATATTATATTTTTTAAAATAATGTGAATACTACCTATGTTTAATAGGTTTTTGTACAAAACTTGCACGAATGAGCAAATTAAGGTCGAAAAATTTGAGTATTCTATGGTTGACATATGATAATAATATGAAGATATAATCTTAGATGAGAAGTATATTTGTTAACTATTATGATTCATTTTTAACAAACTTGCAGATGAGCTGAACAAGAATAAGTTGGAGCTCTATTCAACTTAATTTGTTAACTATTGTGCTGGACATGAATAAACTCAGGTTTGATTACAAGTTAAAAAAATTTTTGTGTGTTCTCCTCATGTGCTACAAATCAAGTCAATGATCATCTAATTTATCAACAAATTTTCGAATGATGGCTCAAATTATATGAAAACGATTATGTAATCTTAAATCATGTAATATCCTTTCAAGTTCATATGACTTCAAATATTTGTTTCCATGATTTCTGATGTATATTTGATGATTTTTTGTAATAAAATGAATTTATGCATATGCATATATATATTTTTTATTTAATGAGCTGAATAGTTGACTTTTATTTTTATTCAATTTGGTTAGTAAATGAGCTAAAATTTTTAAAGCTTGACTCATTTTGTTAAAAATATATTGAACATGAATTATTGTGGAGCTAACTCGCTAAGTATGAGCTATTCACTATTATTGAATTTTTTTTTCACACCCTCAACTTTTACTATCTTAATCTTCTTGTTTTCTCATTAAAATAAACTATTGCCAACTATGTTGTCTAAATTACAAGTACAATTATTCTAGCATCTTCCATCTATTTTGATTTCATAATGTTCCAACTCAAAAAAGTCATATGGCTAGTCACGTAGATATAATCATTGATGAGGAATATGCTAAATATTTTTTTTAGCTTTAGGTTACACTTAAGGTATGTTGATAATATACTATAGCTAATAGAAAAGTTTATTGGGAAAATAGCTTTTTGTTATGTGTTACAAAAATTTTATTTTTGAAAAATTTAAATAACAATTTTCTAACAGCCACTATATTCTAACATTTATGGTTCACAAAGGCAGTTTTTCTCCACAAAACTTTCAGAAAAGTAGCCAAATGCAATTGTGGTTGCTTTTTGAAAAGTAAAGCAACTAAAAAACTGTGCCAAACATACAATTAATCTTGTTATTTATTTGTTGGTTAAAATTAGCTATTCGTTTCTATGTTATGCAAAATTTGAGTATGATTATAATAACATTTCCTAAATTTTTTTTCTTAACAAAGATCCAGCTTGAAACGGTCATATGGTAAGATTTAGAGGGTATAGTTGTACATTAGGAATCTAATTGCAAAATAACATCTTCACTTGACACCTAATCTGCTTGTTTTTTTCTGTAAAATATTATGATGCATCTTCATGTGATTTTTCTAGCTTTTTTGAGCTATTTTTCTATGTAAGGATCTAATTCTTAATTGCAAATGACTTTTGGATAGTGCACCTTGATGTCTACCTCCCAAACTACAAACATATTTCAAGCTTGGTTTAACTATTTGTTCTAAAATTTTTCAGTTTATATTTTCTATTTTATTGCATAGGACAATGACTTGGCACCCTTCCCACTTGATATTAAGGTTATTAGATTCTTTGATGAGTGTGAGGTGGTCGATGATGAGTCAACTTCTATTGAGTCTGCCATCAATGAGTCACCCGATGAAGCGAGGCCAAGTTCTCCTCTCAAGAAGTCTAAGAAAAAAGCCATGAGCTCTGCTTAACATGTTTGTGGTTTTGTGAAATTGTAGCATCGGTGTTGATTTTGATATTGAGTTGTGGGGCCTAGTGGCATAACCAAAACGCCAAGGGGATTTAGTTTGAAACATGGTACTGGCAAGCAAAGCTGAAAGAAAAGCAGCATTAGATGTTGCCTCATGGATGTTCAATGTTGTAACTTCAGTTGGGATCATCATGGTTAATAAAGCCTTAATGGCTACTTATGGTTTCAGCTTTGGTAGGTGAACTTTTTGCTCCGAAAAAGTGTTCCTTCAATTGTATTTTGTATTATTGAATATGTGAGTTTTGTTTTTGTTTCTTTTTCTGCAAGACAATCCCCTTCTTTCACCCCTCCCACTCTTGTTTTCTTCATTCTCTCTCTCAAGTTTCAGCTTGTTATCCATGGTCTAGAAAAGGGATTGATTTTCTTTCAAACATTTAAGTAGATAAAGATTTCTTAGTTCAGCTCGTTCTTTTGAAAATTGTTAGTATGCCATGGTTTCTCTACGGATCACCATTTCCGATATTATGTACGTTAACCTTGGTCGCAGTGACAGCATTAACCAGTTTGCATTTTGCTACGACAACCATGATAACTGCACTGCTCAGGTGGTGGGATTTGTTCAACCTTTTCATTTGCCAGTACCAGAACTCATAAAATTTGCCACTTTTACAAACTTATCTATTGAACGTTAGTTTGATGTGGAATTTTGTGGGATTTTATCAGGTTTGGCCATTGATCAATTCAAGATTTCCTTTCATTTAGATTTGTTCTAAACATATTTACTGACTGTTTATTTGTTCACAGTTAGATTGCAAAGCTCTGTATGATCCCTGTGTCATGTTTTCTAGAAGTTATTTTTGATAAGGTTCTGAATCTATCTATCAAGCCTCATTCTAGACCAGAAGTGTGTTTGAACGCCATTAATGCTGCTCAATGTATTGATTTGATTCCTGAGATGGCTCCTTTTGTAGAAACTGCTTTGCAGATTTCTGCCAACAAAAGAAAGGTTCGTGAACCTGCTACTTTTGAACATCACAAATTGTCCCAAAACTCACTTCAATGCTCTGTCAATAATGTGATTGATAAACCAATTTTCGATGCTAATTGTAACAATGATGCCACCAAACTCCACTTTCACAACCAAAATCATTTTTTGAACAATCCTGGGCATGCCTCCAAATCTTGCTATATAAAGAGACAGCAAAATCACCGTCTTTTTATATTTCGCCATTGACGAGGGATGGGCTGAGCTCGACTAACAACCACAGATTGAAGTCCTTGGATTGTAACAACCACCCAAATTCAAATTCGTCAGTGTCAGTGTTATTAAATATGAAGTTCCCAATGGATTATAGTATGCCCTCAAAAGAACAACTTGAGAAGAAGTTTGGTGTTTTCGGGCCGTTGGATCACACAAGAACAAAGATTTTCTTCTACACGGGAGTTGGTCAGATAGTTTTTCTGCACCACTAGTGGCTTTTAACTATGTAACGAGGAAAAGAATATTTGGTAAAGCTAACGTGCGCTTCTAGTTTTATAAATATGAAAACCGTAGAAATGATAGTAATAGTAATATAGCTGGGGGTGTCCATTCATCATTGAATCTCAAAAAAAAAAGTTTGTGCATGAATTAATTGATTATAGGAAAATAGATGAATTCAGATTTATTGATGGTAGTTCTATGCCTAAATGTTTTTAGATGAAAAAAAATAATTACATGCTTAGTAAGCGTCATTTAAAAAATCTTGAATTTTAAAATTTCAAATAGGCCAACTGTTTATAATTTTACTCTTTCTTTTTCTTTTTAGTAACCACAGAGAACTGAAATTATGGGTTCATATATGTTTATGATGTTCAAAATATTTTCTTGTTATTTATGTGTAAAATATGTTTATTTTTAAATTCAAAATGTAGTCTTTATCAGGAATTATAGTTGTGTAAATATATATTCTTCTGCTGGTCAAATACTGTTTTGGAATTTGAATGAGTTCGAGTTTTGAAATTGAGCTTCATCAAAGCGAGTTTTATTGTGTTTATTGTATATTGTTTTGTTTTGTATCAACTAATGATTTCTTTTCTACTGTTTAGTTGGATTGTAGTGTTATTTATTTATTTCAATTTCTCTTTAATCTTCATTATCTTATTATTTTTGAATAAAAATAGGATTTAAATAAGTTCTCTATGTAATGACATACTATTTGTTTTTATTGATGTAATCTACTTTTAATTATCAGAATTTGCTGTTCGAAATATATATTGCATTGCGAATAAGTTAATATAAATACGACCATCCAAAAGAGATGAAATGCCAAGTAAATTAAATTAATCTTTTGCTCATTTTGGGCTTGCACTAACCCAATCAAATTTTGATTTAAATGATCGAATAAATTTCAAGCCCTAGAGGGCATGATAATCATTTTCTTTCTTGTGATCTAAATTAAATATAATGTTAATAAATTTCATCCTCTTTTAGTGTAAGCTCATATTATTAATTATCGTTCTCAATAGAAAAAAAGTTACCCTCCATTAAAGATATCAATTGGTTAAAAGTTTGAATGCTTGCTTGTTATGCAAGACCTAAGAAATATATTTGAGGAAGGTTTGTGACTCTTTTATTATTCTATGGTTCTCTCTTCTAAAATTTATTGGTTTATTGATATCTAATTATTAGGAAACTTTAGATGTGGTTGTGAATATATTTTTTTTTATTAACAATCATAAATTATCTCATCTTAAGAATCTCGTTGAAGTTAAGAATATGTTTGGGATAATTTTTTTTACCATTTTTTTATTCATAAAGAAATTACAATGGTATTTGGTTATTATTTTTTTGGCAGTTTTTTAAAAATATTGTGATTAAAAGTTATTTTTGAGAGTTAGAGTTGTTAACATATGTGACATCGATACTCAATCAAAAAAATATCTGCATAATCATAACAATAAAAAGTTCCATATAATAGTTTTATAATCAACTTTATAAAAATTACAATTGCTCCAAATAAATCCTAAATATTAATCCTAAATATTAAGAGGCAACATTTTTGTTTGTACAACTAGCTTTGTCTAGCTCAATTTTTTTACTAATATACAACTAGGGGTGTTCATTTAAAAAAAAAAATAGTCATAATGTTTTGATCAAAATTTGATTATAATATATTTTTAAAATTTTAAATTGATTTCAAGATGATTGTAATACATGAATAATCAATCAATTTTTAAAATGTATTAATTTCAAAGTAAATGCAATAATTTTTTAGATTAAATTTTAAATAGGATATGTTTGCCTAATTATTATTATTTTCATCATCTCTTATATAATTTACTTTATCTCAAAACTTTTGATTTGATATAAATGTACATAAAAAGTTAAATAAATTTATATATCTATTAAAAGATAAAAAAATAGAAATTAATGTCGGTCAAGACAATCTTTTATAAAATAAATAAATTTATTGATATAATAATACTTATTAATTTTATATTTTTTCATGTTCTTATCCAATTTTTTAAATTTAGATTTAATGCAAATGTAATTAAACTAATACTGAAAAAATATCATGCATATTATATATATATATATATATATATATATATATATATATATATATATATATATATATATATATATATTCGAAATTCAATTATATTTTTTTGGGGTTCTATGCATATAAATTATTCTTATTTTAAAAATATTTTATATTTCTAAATTATTATATAGTGAGAAAAGTATTATATAAATATATCTTAAGAAATTGAAGATATTTAATATATATATATATTCTCGGTTCTGCCCCATCTTCCGGTTTTCTATAGAAATTGAACGTATAGAAAGCATGGCTAGGGAAAGCGTGCCGTTAGTTTATTTTTTTGGTCTATAATGTCTTATTGAAGATGACATAGTCATGACATTTCAAATTTAACTTTCAATTTGATGATTTTCATCAAGTGTAGTAATTATTTTTTTCTAATTAAAATGTGACTAAGTGCTTAAATTCTTTTCTACTTCAAATCAATTAAGCATCTTTCAAATATAAAAAAATTGGGTTACAATCATAAAGCCTATTTGAAAGGTTTTGATAGGCTGCAAAGCAGCGAGTTTGGGAGTTTAAGCTTATCATTATTGAGCTTGAGCTCGATTGAGTTTTAGGATGGTGTTCAAGCTCGAACTTCGTTTAAAAAATCTTGTTCGAGCTCCGAGCTTGTTCGAGCTCAGATTGAGCTTATCGTTTGTTAATAGCAGTAGCTTGTTTAATGAAATAAACAAGTCTTAATTGAGCTTGTTCGAGCGTGTTGAAAATATAAATAATCGCTGTTTATGAACAAGCCTTTATCGCGGCCGTAATCGAGTTCTTTAACGTTTGTTCAGCTTAACTTTAACGTTGTTACGCTTTAAATGAACTTTAACATAACGAACAATTGTTCAAATTTGTTCATTTTAGCAATTGAGTATTTACAATATGGTTGTTTGATTAGTTAATCGAACGAATGAACGAGCTCTAATTAGAAGTCAAGAGCTTGTTAACGCCGTTCATTTGCAACCCTAGTTTTTGAAACTCTTTTACTTGTTGCAAAAATTCATATTGATCTATTATATCTGAAATTAAATTGTTAAACAACAAAAAATGTGTCTATTTATAATATCTGAAGAAAAAAATAATCTAAATATGAGTGACATTTACATAGTGCAATTTGGTAGCTTGGGTTAGAAGTGCGTAGAATGAGCTTAGCTTGTATAATGTTTTTAAAAGTATGATATCGGAAAATTGTCGTGGTTCCTTTATTCACTTGCAAAACAATCACTGTGCATTTTTAAAAATCCATATACAGATAAGCTTTGGAGATTTATGCGATGCATCACAAACAGGCTAATTAACATTGTCCAGCCTTTTCCATGTGCTTATGGTTATGTAGGAAAAAAAGAACCTAAAACAGATCCAGATGCTTCTTCAACTAGCCATCAATATGTTTGTTTTGAAGATACCAGCTTTGGGGTGAGTTTGATTGTATAGAGTACAAATAGAAGAATAACTTCTTCATTAAATTGGTCCGCCATTACTGCTCCTTGATTCAAGCTTCTCTGCTTTTATTTCTTATCCCTCTTTAGCTCCTAACAGATTATATGTGAATCTTTAAGGAGGAAGACAAAGTCAACATCAGAAAGCATCAAATGAAATTGTCAATGAGAATATTTATTCCCAAATGGGGGTTAAGAGAGGATAACAAGAAAAGAGAAGTTCCTCCGCCTGCTTCCAGGTTGCTTCGAACTTTCTCTATTCACCATTGGAGGGAGGATCATGTGGATAATATGAATTTTGGGGTAGAAACTTTAGTCATTGAGTAAAATGTAGATGTGAACAAAGCTTCTTCAAGCAGTGAGCGAGTATACATACTGTCCAGCAGTTCTGATGAACACATTTACGACAAAAAATGTGATGGCAATATGGCTTACAGTATAAGTGGTTCTTCAGGTCCAAGCCAATCTGATGAGCTCAAAAACATTTTACGGATGAATCAATTGCATCAAAGCAATATTTTGTATGAAGCTGAGGTCAGTTCTTTTGCACAGAAAGATACAAATGCCAAGGAACAGCAGGAAGATGTTATCTTATATCCATCAAAAGAATTTCTAGCTATGATGAAGCTATTTAATGGAAACACACAGTTAATTCGAAATATTCTTGATGATCCAAGCTTTATTTTTGCTCATTATCTTCAATCTAAACAAGCTTCCAATGCTGAGTTAACAAGGGGTTATTCATTCCAAGCACCATGGCAGCTAGAAAGGAAAATGATGGGCAGTTTGGAATCAAGCAAAAAAACATTCCAGAATGAATCACTTGTCAAACATATAATAATTTAGATAATTTTATTTTTAAATCATGAGATTTTTTATTTTATTTAATTCTTAGCCTACGACGCTTTTTTTTAGGACATTAAATTTCTTTAAATCTTTTATGTTCGGCGTAGTTATTTATAGTTTATATAATTTCATCTAATTAATTTAAACCATTAATAAAAATGAATTTCTTAATTTTTGAATTTAAAGATGTTCCATAATTAGTGTAACATTTAATTTAATATCAGCTTTGTTTTGTACATTGTTAGATTGATTTGCTTTTATGTTTTGAAATGGCGCCTTCTTTAATACATTCTTTAATTTTGACTTCAAATATAAGATCAAATGATCCTTTTAAAGGCCACATTCATGATGGCTCAGTTCTCTAATTGAATTTATGTTTGTAAGAAAATTATCAAATTACTTACACATTGTTGTTCTTAATTTGAAATTGAACATTCAAATTTATCACCAATCATTTGTCCTTTGATATTCAATTGAGATCTTTATTTCTTTTGACATCAAATATAATTATTCAAGTGTATTATTCACATTGATTATTTGTTCATGAATTTAACACTTTGAATATCCAAAGAGAAGCTTTGTTCATGCAAAAAGACTTCAAATCCAATATGGATTTATCTCCCATTCAAATTCATTTATGAATTATTTAATCTCCTCTAAATTAATCTCATATTCATCTTGAAAATCATTTTAATTTCAAATCATGAGCTTAAGAATTTATTTGAAATTGATTAATTATGCACCTCATAAATTAATATTTGAGATTCAATCTTTATTTATGAGCGGTCTTCAAATATACTTCAAATTATATATTTTCATTCTCTAAGCTTTCAAATTCATTTTTGAGTAGACAATTAATCTTTTTTGATGGACTTTAGAATCTAATTAAAATTCTTTTATATTTTTAAAGTTTATCTTCCAATTAAAAGCAAACTCTTAATAGCTCTCCTCCAATCATACCTGCACCTAACTTAGGTATCAATATGGAATAAAGATGCAACATATTTTATACATGTCATACCACTTAAGATTTCATAAATTGAATATGAATCTTTAAAAGGGTTTACTCTGCTCTTATAAGTTGAAAGGATTCAGGAGAGTTTTTCTTCCACATTTTATTTAATTCTTCAAATCATAAATTATTTTTTGAGCATTGGTAAAGGAAGTGGAGAAATTATTTAATATTTCTTGCGAGTTTTTAAATTTAAAGAAGAGACTTTATAAGTAATCCCCCCTTTTTTATGCTCACATTTATATTTAATCTACATATTTACTTGACTTGCTTAATTCAATTTTAATTCTATATTGTCTCATTATTTATGAGTTTCTTTTTTTTTTAATGAATTTTGATTTTTTTTTTCTAAATCCGAAAATTCGATGAACTTTCAAAGAAGATTCGTAGGAAACTAACATTACAAGACACTAATGCACAATGAAGCCAGATATGGCAAAATTGAGTTTTATCTTCATCGCTCACGCATGAGGCTTCCTTCAAATCTACATAAATACAAGCATACTACATTCACATCACACATCCACAACTATTTTACTATATCATTGACATTGGAAGAACAGAATTGAAGAAATGGGTAGAAACAAAGTTGATTGGAGTATTGGAGTGTGCAAGAAGAGGAAAAAGCAATGAGTGATGAAAATGCGCCAGAGGTACTCCTGACTTCCTCCTCACAAGGAAAGGTCGGAAGAGTAATTCAGGGTTATGCTCGATTAGAGGAGTCGAAGAAGGTACCGAGAACTGATGATGTTGCCACCCCTCTAAAAGGGAGGTTGGCTAAGGATTAATTCGACAAAGGGAAATGAGGGAAGGAGGGAGTTCGGCCAAGGGAAAATGAGGGAGATAGGGAGTTCGGCCAAGGGAAAATGAGGGAGAGAGGGAGTTCGACCAAGGGAAATGAGGGAAGAAGGGAGTTCGGCCAAAGGAAATAAGGGAAGGAGGGAGTTCGGCCAAGGGAAATGAAGGAAGGAGATAGGAAATCGGAGAGGGAAAAGAGATCGAAGGAAGAAAGCTTACTGTTTGCTTCAATCAGAGATGAGAAAAATTAGCGTGAGTGAGAGCCTCAGTTAGGGCTTTTGAACGGAAGGAAAAGAGGCAGGAGTGCGGTTGAAGGGAGATTGAGCGAGAGAATCAGCGGTTAGAGTCGAACGTGCGGTTGTTGGGAGAACCGAGCAGAAGGGATGAAGAGCTTGCGGGTCGGTCGAGCATGGAAATCGCATGTGAAAGGGGAGAACCGAGCGGAGGGGGTTGAGGGGAGATCGGGTCGGTTAGGGATTTAGGTATAAATGGGTTTAGCTAATTTTTTAAGCACTTATTCGATCTTAAAATAAATTTTATCTCGACGAAATCATATAATTAATATATATTAATCTTAAGTTATGAAGTTCTAGATGCTAGCTCCTGCTTGAATTGAGATGCCAGTTTTAATTCGTCAATTTCAACTCAAAATTATCACTTCCGACGCTCAATTTTCATACGACTTATCTCAATTGAGTGCAAATCTTATTTGATAGATTTTGATGTTTTAACCAATCACTAATAACGCATTCCATCATCGTAGCTTCCACTCATACATTAAAGATACTTGATAGCCGGTTATTGATCGCGATTATGAAATATTTTTCATTTTTTGATGCTCATTGACGATAAAGTCCGCTCATCGATCAAGATTATTTCGATTTTTATGAGTGTATCCAGCCTCGATTTGTGTCATTACTTTCATCATTCGCATTCTGTAAACTCATCAATGGACAATCTCATTTGATAGGTTTTGGTATTTTGAAGCCAACGATGCAACCAATTTCATGAACGAAAGTCGTTTGGACATCATCATAGTTTCTCTTCCTCGATTTCATTATCTTTCTTTCCTGGCCGATCGTTAGATTATGAAATATTTATTTTTTGAAATTTGATACGAACGTCAAGTCCGTTCGATCTGAGGTTGTTTCGACTAATTTCAATGATGTCACCAGATTTCAACTATAATATATCTATTACATCAAAGGTCCGTCAATTTAAATTTTGAATGTAATCACATGTGAGGCACAAATACACATTTGTGTAACTCAAATAACATCTGGGATAAGACGAAGTTACCCAACATTTAGCAATCCATGTGCGTTATCATGAATTAGTGTTGTTTTTTTTGGTGCATGAGGTTAAAGGCCGTGCAAAATTCTAACCCAATGAAATATTCAAACAAACTTATCCAAATTAGATTGATCCGACCAATGTGTTGATATGGTTAATGAAGAAAGAACACTTTTTCAAATTATGTAATTTACTGTGCACAAGAATATTGCTTATAGAACATAATGTACAGAAGAGCAAGTGGCTATGTTATTACATACACTTGGAAATAGTGTTTGTAATCGAGTCATTCATTTCCACTTTCAAAGATCTAGGGAAACTATTAGTAGATACTTGAATGTAAGAATACATGTCATAGGAGAGTTGCGTCAAGAATTGATTAGATCACATTCTCTTCAAGTTTTACAAAAGATACAATCAAATAATTGGTTCATGCCTTTTTTGTAAGGTATGACTAAACTTCATATTTCTTATTACATGATCTACCTTGATGATAACTATCTTAATTTGTTTTTTTTATAAATAGGATTATATTAGCGCTTTAGATGAAACACATATTCAAGCTAAAGTACCAAAATAATATGAATCGATTTAGAAGAAAGTCTTACCAAATGAAAATGTATTAGGCTAGACTTTGACTTAAAGTTTACAAATGTCCTAGCTGGTTGGGAGGGCTCAGCACATGATGTAATTGTTCTTAGAAATGTATTAAAACAATCAGTTGGTTTACATGTTCCTGAAGATATAGAGAACTTCACATTAAATTTAGTAAGTACTCACAGTACACTTTTTATTTGTCTACTGTTAAAATTGTAGATAAATATTATCTAGTGGATGGTGGGTATTCTACTAAAAAAAGTTTTCTATCTCCATATCGTGCTACAAGATATCACCTAAAAGAGTTTAGTTCTAGCAAACCAAGAAATACAAAGAAGTATTTAATCTACAATATTCCTCTCTGTGCACAACAGTAGAACATGCATTTGGTTCATTAAAGAATTGTTATATAATTATAAAATGTGAGCCTTACTTTCCCTTATAAACTCAAGTTGATATTTTTCTTGTTTGCCGCATACTACACAACTGGATTATAATTGAAGGTGGAGATGAATTCATTCTAATGTAATGGTCAAAAATGAGCCATGCTAAAAAATGATATGAACTTATTGCAGATAAGTCACATGAATGGTTAGCAAAAAGAGACCAAATAGCTTTGATTATGTGGAATAGAATAGAGAATGATGGGTATTGAGGATATTATAACAATTATACATCTTTCGTATGACTTATTTTTGCACTACTATAAATTTTTTTTTGCTAAGCATATATTTGTATGTCTTTTTTGGATGTTGAAATTTGAATTAAGTTGTACCTTTTTTGATATAAATGCATATTTATGTTAATACAAATATATAATTACTATAAATTGTAATGTTCTCTGCATTTTTTTAGCAAAATTATTACTTTATAGGTAGAAATGCTCATTTCTGTGTTTATTATGACAACAAATGCTGACTTGACTAATGCATATATAAACAAATTCTTCGTCGTATATTATTTATTTTTTGCAAGAGTAATGGATACACAACAATCAATTTCTTCTTCAAAAATCAGAAAGAGAAAAAATTTTATATGGAGCTTGAAATCGAATGGATAAGCGGGCAGATCATGTTTGAGTATGTCAATGCAAATTTGTGAAGTTCTAATGGATTTAAGGACGCTATCTACCAAGATGCTACTTAAAAGTTGAAAGAAAGATTTGGAATTGATGTTACAAGTGAGCAATGCAAAAACCAAATTTGACATCAACATAGTCTATAGAATCATATTCAAGAATTGAAGAAGAAATCTGGAGTATCATGGGATGAAATCAAAAAAATTATTTTGATGAGTCCAGAAGAACATGCATCTCACATTCAGATAGTGCTTCAACTCAAGCATCTTATTTAAATAAAATAAAATAAAATTGTTATTGTAAAAGTAAGTCTTCTTGTTTATGTTGTAGGCTTCTCCAAAAGGTGCTACTTTCCTGAATATTCCTATCGCAAATTATATAGATTTGGAGATATGCATGAAGGGGCATGCCAGAGATTGAGCTAACTGGAAGTAGTCAAATTCTATTAGAGACTCAACAAATCAACCTAGATGATGATAATACAGATTTCATAGATGATGATATCAATACAACACAAGCTACGGAGTGGACAGAAGTGAATATGAAAGATGACTATGAGGGAATGATAAAGAGAACAATATCTTCGTCTTCTAAAGGATGCCTCCCAAGAAAGAAAAGGAGAACATCTATAAAGGTGAAGGTAGTATCATGAAAGTACATTGCTATGGTAGTTGATAGTGTGGCCCAAGTTTCCAATGCTATCCAATGTTTAACAAGAGCATCTGAGAAGAGAAAAATATTTGCTGAACTAATGTCTGAGTTATCTAGCATTCCAGAATTTTCTGAGGAAAAAATTGGCGTTATCTATGATACATTATCGAAGAACACAACGATGATTCACCCATTCCTCTCTAAACCACTAGAATCGAAGGCTTGATGGATGCGCAAGGAGCTAAACAAGTGATTTTGACTTGTAGCCCTAGGAATGAAGATTTTGTATTTTGACATTTTGTATTTTGTGGTTGTTTGTAGTTGTTGTTCACTTATGACTTTTTAGGATCATCTTGTCTTCTTTGTTTGTTGTTTCTATGTTTGTTCAAGTTTAGTTGTTACTAGCAAATCATCTCCTCTTCGCATTAAATTCTATGTGTACTATTTATGTTGATAATAATGGAAAAATGAGTTCCTAAAAAATTACCTTTACTTGTATGCTTTTACTGATTTTGAGCTTGATTGCGTGTTCTCTAGTATGATATGGAGGGACTATTTTAGGTTTTTTTTCCTTTAAATATGGAAACTCTATACTTCATTTTGGTAATTCAGAAAAAATATACTACTTGGATGCTAATATATCATAATTTAGCTGATGTATTATTTTCGACCCCTGGATCTATCAGCTCGGGATTCTTTTACCAACCTAGGGTGTTACTTCTATAAATCCAGAGGAGGCTGCACTAATATACAGTGGACTCTATGTCAAATCTGTGGTAAACTGGGTCACAACACTTAAATGGTGGCATATAATTGATTTAAACTACAACAGCAAACTGTCCTCTCCACCTTCACCTCAAGCTTTGCTTATAGATACTTCAAATGGTTGGTATCTTGATTTAAAAGCATCCTCACACATTAAAAATAACTCCAATCAGCTCATTCAACCACAAGAATATCTAAGAAATCAACAAATAATGGTTGGTAATGTTCACTCCATTGCCATTCCACCACTGGCAAAGGACTTCTACTACTCCGAACCGTAAGCTTGTTTTATCTTCTCTTCTTCATGCTTAAAATATTTCACATAACCTTATTTTTGTATATCATATTACCACTGATAACTCATGTTCAAAATTATTTGATGCCACTGATTATCGTATTAAGGATTTGAAGACAAATCGAACACTCCTCTCAGGCCCTTCCCATGAAGGCTTGTGTCCTTTTTGTCTTCAGTCTCCTTGTACTGCACGCCCTTCTGCATTCATCTCTAAAGTGGATTCAACAAATCAATAGCATTGTCATTTGCGGAATCCGCATATTGCAGTTTCTCCATGTAATTCCTGTCATTTAGCAAAAAGTTATAAAAACTCATTCACTATGTCAAACACTCGATGTAATTTTCCTTTTCAACTTATTCACTCAGATGTATGGAGAGCTTCCCCAATCATTTCTTCTGATGGATATAAATATTATGTTATTTTTATTCAAAATATACAGTAAAAACTGGCACAGGGCAAATTTTTTCCACGATATCCTAAGCTTTATCTTGATGATGAATTGCTGCAATATATGGACTTCCGCATCGAAATCCATGCATGCCCACAACTACAAGAATGGTGTCAAAAATATCATGTTGCCTATATTTTTTTATCATTTTTAACAACATTTAACTCTATTAAAAAACAAAAAAAAACTCAATTATTTATAAAAGATAGTTAATAAGTTTTAGAAGAAACTTTTTATGCCTGATTTATGGCCTCTTGGAGGACTAAGTAAAAAATAAATGAGATGTCAAATCTACAATCCTCATAAAGCTGAGCTACTGTATATGTCTAACCTTAAACTATCTTATTGGCATCACAAACATTTGTTGATTATTAACCTGTTTTACTGGTTTAATTCACCATATTTATATTATTATTATGTCCTTTTAGATCCTCATGAATTTGCAAACATATTATATGCGTTCACCTACAAATCTCAATTGTGAAAATCTCTCTTTATATATATATATATATATATATATATTACAAAAAATAGTTTAAGTCATTTAATAAATCTAATTATTTTTTATGAGCAATTCAAATGAGTTTATATTTGTATTAATTTTTTAAGGTATAGTATTATAACTTTGTATTTAATGATTATATGTATCTTCTATTTTAATCAAATTAGCTAATTCTTAACAAGAGTCTCACATGAGGTTCACTTAGCCATTAGACTATTTTATTCATCTCATTGATGAGGATATAGAGGACCGTCCCATCACGCTATTAATGTAAGGAATCATTTGCAATTAATTGTTTTTTATATTTATATTTATATTTCTTTTATTTCACTTTTTATATTATTTAAATTTAATACAAACATATAAATAATTATTTTAAAAATATTCAAAATATTTGAAATTTATTCTAAGTATTTTTAAAATAATATATATAATTGAAATAAAAAAATATTTTAAAAATATAACAAATAAATACATTTTTTTTTCAAAAATAGAAAATAAAAATAAAAATCTAATAAGATTGATCCTAAATAAGTCTAAAATATTTAGATTTTGTGTCAAGAGGTTTAAATAGATATATATATATATATATATATATATATATATATATATATATATATATATATATATATATATATTATGAATTGACTATCCAACCAATTCTATATAGATTCAAAATCATTTCTGCGTAGAATAAGAGATTGAACCAATGAATTGGATCGATATTTATAAAACTTAACGATTCTAATATTAATTAAATTTGAACTTTTGAATTTTAATAAAATGTTTAGAAATAAAATACTTAAATAAAAATAAAAAAATATATAAATTTTTATTTTTTTTTTAATTTAAATTTAGAATTATTTTTAAGATATTTAAAAATAAAATATCTTAAAATTAAATATTATATATAAAACTAATAAAATATTATTATTATATTATTTAAATTTTATTAAAATAATTTTAATATTTATTGATTTATTTAACTTAATTTAATTCTATTTGAATTTGTTGATTCTAAGTTTTTATTTTCTATTATAATGTTTGATTTTTAAAATCATAATAGTGATTTTATAATTTTTAATATGAAAAATTATAAAATACAAGAAATTGCACGTGCTTCTGTCAAATCACATGAATGAGAAATTTTGGAAGAGCAGCATTCATCTTCAATTATCGAAGCTATCTTAGTTGGATTGGACCATACTTACATGTGATTTTAAAGTCAATCATTGGGAAATAACTGATTGTGTCAAAAGTCCTGCAGCATCGAGTTTGTCATCAGTTTATTTATTAATCTTATTGATGATGATATAGAGGGCCATCACATCATATTATTATTGTAAAGAATCATTAGAATCAATTATTTTGTATTTATATTTATATTTTAAAAAATCATCAATCAAATTGGCCCAAATCAAAGTTTGTTAAATGACCATTTTACTCTGTCAAATGGTAATCTATGATAAATCACTTGGAATTTGATCAATTCCTTTTCGCCACATGTCATCCTCCTAATGGACCAATATAAGGAGGTGGTTCACATGACTGATGAAGCCCATGACCCAACCCAAGGCCAAACCGACCCCTCTAATAGAAATTCTCCACTTGGACAACTCAATGCATCTTCCTTACATTTGATTGAGCTCATAGGATCAAAGGCAAGCACCCACAAGCATCCCAAGGTCTCCCAAGCTTCCTCAAACTTCTCCTTCTCGATTTTGCTTAAGCCAAAAATAAGAAGGAACTAAAGGAATTCCCACTTCATCAATTCTTCACCAAACCTCAATACTTTTGCAAGCACCATCAAGGGCACCCTAGTCGAGCTCACTCAAAGCATTTCCCAAGTCTCCAAGCCACGGAAAGGGGGATCTAGACTAAAGCTGCAAGCCATTAGAGGGAGCTTTGGTCAATTGGATAATCTACTTCAAATTGAACCTTGAAACTTTCAACAGAGCTTCGTCTCCACTAGACAAAGCTACCTCCTCCATTGGAAGCGTAAGTGATAGCCTCTAGCGAGATATGACTCAATACCAACCTTAAATTCAAAAATGCTTGGTCCTTTGTGAAGGGAATTATAATCCCATTAAAATTCAACTGTTGGATGATCTTCTCTATGCTTCTTGATGGTGTGGGTTGAATCTCAGTCTAATCCAAGCTCAAGTGAGCTCAGATCAAGCCATGGATGATGGACAGTCTCCGTATCCTACAGCTTAGATAGAAATGAATCATGAGCCATCCATCCCGTGTGTTTTGGATGGACAACCTTGATTAAAATGTGTAGATCCTCTGATTTTAATCTTTTATGACCACGAGTTTGATTCTGGTCATCCGATCCTTGATCGGATGGCCCAGGGAAAGCACGTCGTGCCGCCAGCTAATGTGGTGCATGATGTGACAACTTAAATAACCAATCTCGTCGCACCATGTGAAAAGCGTGCTCCGCGTTAGCAGCCCACATGGTGCTGACAGGATTAGTTAATTAATTAGGTCATGTAATTACCCATTAATCATAGAAAATTTATAATTTCATAACTAAATGTAGAAAAATCCAAAAAAATACAAACTTAAGTTCATTTTAAAGATAATTCAGAGGGGAATCTAATAAAATTATTTCTAATTGATTTTGAATAATGGATTTTCCTTAATTAGGGTTTAATTAAAAATCTAATAATCTTAATTACTCCCTAATGACATCATTAATTAATTCCAAATTACTTAGGCATGTTCAGTGGGATGACTTACGCAAAAATGACCACTGACTTCGACCAAATTAATTTAAAAATCGTATTTGGAAAATGATTTTGGAGCTTAGTGTAATATCCACACGAATTGTCCTATCGAAGTAAAAAAACTCAAAATAGACTAATTGAAAATAGTTGTCTTGATTCCATGGCTCGCTTGTTGGCTTCATTAGCTTGAAGCAAAGACAGAACCATCCGAATATGACCGATTATTAAGAAAACCTATAGCGAAGAAGATGCCAAACGACAAGTAATTTCTCTTCTGGTTCTCATGAGTCGGACTTCCTTTCCTCTGTTGTGGTTAGCTCCTTTCACCTCTTCTAGATTTTCATGGCCAAAAATTGAATCTTCTTACGTTATCTCAAAGATCTTCTTTCTCTTGACTACATCCTTCTTCTTTCAAATCTTTTCTTATTTTATGTGAGGTAAAAAATCAATCCTTCTTCATTCGTGTTTGGTGATCCTTCATTGTATGGATGGCCATGTTGTTTCATCATGCGTGATGGTGATTGTTTATTGGTTATTTGTTTGTATAGACATTTGAATGAATATGTTGTTAGTGTTTAACATATGGATGAAGTTGAAAAGGATATTGTATGGAAAATCTAAAATTTATTTGTTCCTACTTGTTTATTATGTTTATTGAGAAGTTGAGATGAATATTGAATGGAAAATTTGTTTATTGTGTATCATTTATTTTATATACTCATTTAAATATTGTTGTATCTGTCTTGAGATGTTGAGATGTTGTATAAGGAATTGAGGAATTCATTTACTATGTATCATTTAGTTATTTAGTATTTACTAATTATTGATTAAGGTGTAAATGTGTAATACATGTATAATGTATTATTTATAAATTTCTTATCATCAATTTTTTTAATTTAGATGAGGATTCCAATACTATTACTAATGCTCAAGAAAATGAAGTTTTTTTATGGAGATATTGGAGAATGAAATTCAAACAATTGATGAAGAGACAAGCAATAGACTCTAGAAAAGAGAAGAATGTTATCATTTGTTTGGGGATATTTTGATTTACTACCTTTGGAAATGATGAAACAAAGATGCAAATGTAAAGTAAAGTAACCTACATATGTGAGAAAATTTGGCAGAATTTGAAATGTCACTTACAAACTTGCAAAAAAAAGGGATACAGATATACCAACTTATTTTGCAAAGTAATTTTTCTTCATCTATTTTAGCAATGCTAAGTTCAACCAACAAGAGTTTGTGACTTGCTTACGATACATTATTATGCATGATTTACCTTTTCAATGAGTCAATGGTCTAGTTTTGAGCACTTTTACGTTAGCATCGAGATTTGCAATTTGATTCAAAAATACTATTAGAAAAGATTGCAAAAGATGTTCATGAAAGAGAAGGGCAAATCAACAATGCTACAAAGTACCACTAAGTTATCATATAATTTCCATCAATATGATGGATTTATTTGTTTAACAAAGACATTTCATTGATAATACTTGGAAATTGCAAAAAAAAAAAAATTTAATTTGTTTTATGGCACTCCAAGATGATCTTTGCATTATTTGAAGTAATTCAAACTTTTTTACTTGATTGGGAGATTGAAAAAAATTTTAGTATTACTTTTAGATAATGCTTTAATAACGATGTTGAATTCAGAGAAATCATTTAAATTTGAGATGGCCTACTTTGAAGAGAAATTCTTTCACATAATATATATCATAAATTTGATTGTTCAAGAGGGTTTAAAAATATGATAGCTCAATATCAAAAGTTTGTGAAAGTATTCATTGTTAAAGGTTTTCAAGCAAGAAAACAAAAATTTTGGAATGTGCTAAACAAAGTTTTATACTAAAAGAAGGGACTAAGGCAAGATGTTCCATGGAATTCAACTTTATTATGCTTGATAGTGTTATCTATTACAAGCCCTTTACATTTAGAATTGTGACTAACTACAAGAGTTGTCCATCAATAATTGAATGGGAAAAAAATCACCAGCATATGCAATTTCTTAGCACCTTTTTATGAAATTATATATGTATTTTCTAAATATCAATATCCTCAAAGAAATCTTTATTTTCCAACAAGCCAACAAAATATCACATTAAAGCATGAAAGTTCAAGTGATAATGACTACATCAAGGATTACTTTAAATATGCTTTCAAAATTGAGAAATATCAATGATTTTGCTAATTCAAATTGTATTCTTGATCCAAGGTACAAATTTAATTTCTTGAATGGTGTTATAAAAGACTTTATGGATGATTGGGTTAAAAGTTGCAAATGTAGAAGTTATTTTGATTGTTAAAATTATTCAAAATCAAGCATGAAGTTGATCATTACAAACTTGAATTCACTAACATCTCAAATTGATAATTGGGCATTCACTTCAACAATTTCAAAATCACAATTTTACAGTATACTTACTTTATTTTAGTCAATTTTTTGCTTATTTAGTTGACATTTTATATTATACTTTTATTTTGTTAAGGATTTTGATTCTTTTGATGAAGAAGATAGTATGTCGAGAAAATCTAGCTTAGCTATACTTTTTGACTTGATTGATAGAAAAAATGGATTGACATATATTATTGGATGGGCAACCAATATAGGTTTCTCTTCAATGGCTCGTGATGTGTATACCAATTTCTACTATCCAAAAGTGCATTTTAATAAAAGGATCTTGATCAATATGACACAAAAACACATATTCAAAATAAATCACAAGGATTGGTTATATAATGATCATTTGAAGTCTTTCTTTAATAAATTTAGTAAATTTTCATTTAAATCACTCATCTCTAATTTGTATAATTGAAGTCTTTCTTTGTCAAATTTAAATAATTTTAAACTTGATTTCAATGAGATATTGAAGTACACTTCTAATCAAAGTGATAAATGATGGTGATATATCAATTAACAATTAGCTTAATTAACTAGTCACTTTGATATTTTTTAATTTTCATAACAATTTAATGGATCAAATTCAAAATAAATTTTACATATTAAAAAATCAATGTTGCCTTTCTATTAACCATTGTGAACTTTGGTTATTTAGTTTTTTTTTTGTTGATCCAAACATTTTATGCTTGACAATTTGAAGAATTATTTTCATACCAAAACACTATTTCTTATAAATCATAACACCTTTTCTATTGTCTTGTTTATGAAATTCTTTCCATTTGACCCATTAATAGCATGTTTTTTTCTCATATATTCATTTGGTTACATAACTTCCATGATTAATATCCATCACTTCTCTATGTTTATCTTGTATCTTATATTTTCCCAAATAAAAAATAATTGGTGGTATGTTTGGTAATAAAGAATCTCATTGTTTTCAATTATTTGGGTTATTTTAGATTGAATTATTATCATTAGCTTTATTTCAACCAAAATCACATTATGATTCTTCCATTCATTTGTTGATAGCTTTTTCTTGATGCTAATTTTAATTTGATTTACATACATCGAACTAATGTTTTCTAGCAATGTCAATGATTCACACTGATCTTAATTTAATCAACCATATTGGCTCTTAATCCCCAAAAAGGATAAGTTTGAAATGTATTGAAACACCAAATCTCTTAAAATAAATTATTCAAAAAATAAACAAGTAGATCTTAATTGTAAAACAATTTGTTCCTTGACTCCCATTTCACCTCATTTGACATATTTTCTCCACCTAAAGCAAAAAAAAAAAAAAAAAAAAAAGAAGAAGTAATATCATCATGATTTTGATAAGTTTTTTTTGCCACCTAAACATTTTATGTGATAATATGAAAATTCTAATTTCACCTTGAAAATTATTCTTATATATGGTTCATAACATTTTTCATTGGTCATTGTTCATCATATCCTGACTATTTTCTTTACTTTGTGGTCAATTTTGGCCCTTATTTGTCCCAAGATGATTCATTATCATATGGGTATGGACTCCCATGATATGGTGAATATGCTGGTGATAATTATCCTGTATGGGATAATCCCTTTCCCATTCTCCTTTGTTGTCCCTAATATATGACTTTCTTTTCAAGTGGCTCATGGGACTTTCAACAAATACCTATCTTTCCACAATTTGTAGGCAATGATAGGCATGATTCCTCTTTTCGGTAGTAGCTCTTGTGATGTAACCCTTCAACCAAGTCATGCTCATATTTGCATGCATTTTGGTGATTGAAAGCTTCTCACATACTCATCAATTTTCTCTCTTAGATTTATCCTTCAATTTGTTTATTACTTTAATCCAATTTTTATCCTTCTACATCCTTGCAATTTTTTTCATCACCCATTGGAAGTCGCCTGATGTATGCTGGTGCCAGGGTATGCCTGGATCTTTCTGATTTTTTTTTCGCTCCATCACTATATATATATATATATATATATATATATATATATATATATATATATATATATATATATATATATAATCTTTTAAGGTGTTTTGCAAGAATTTTTTATAGGTTGGGACTTAAGAGTCTTTGAAGTTCACTTTTGACTCTCAGCTTGTTTTGGAGTTGGAGACTTGAGTTTTAGTTTTTTTTTTTTTTTTAAATGTTGTGGCTTAGGTGTGATTGGAGATGGATGAAATTTGATTACCGTATTAGTGTTGTGAATGTAATTTTGATTAATTAAATATTATTTTATTTTAATTATTTGTACATTAATTATTTATAATGTCGACTAAAGCCTAGAGAGATTTAAACTTTTAATTTAAATAAACTATCTCATAAAAAAAATTATAGATATCATAAAAAAATTGAGTAATATTTAATGTTAAATTTTTTCATTTGGTTAAATAAATTATTTCAAATATCATTATTAAATAAAGGGTCATTACTATTTTGAATTTTGAATTAATATTGATTATTTAATTGGTTATTTTTAATTAATAATTTAATTTTTAATATTTTAATTTAAATTTCTATAAGTTAATTGACATCTCCCAATTTTCTTGGGATTTATTAATGAGTTATTAGGGAAATTAATTAATGAATCCCTAATCACTTTTAATATAATTAAAAGTAATTAAGTATGTGAATAGTGATTTAATTCCTTAATGATAATTAAATATTGTTTTGAATAGAGGTTTATGGAATGGGTTTGGGATATTTTCTAAGTTATTTTTAAACTTTCTTCCTTAATCCAAATAATAAGGATTAATCACTAATGATCTACTTAATTAGTTTAATCAAACTTTCAAAATCAAATCTAGAACTTAATCAATATCTTCTTGGGTAGATCCTTTGTGTTCAAAGCGCAAGTAAGGAAATCATATCCAACTCACATGTGGATGGTTATGAAAGTACTTAATTAAACCTTTAGCTTAATTAATCAATAATTATGAGCCAATTGCATTAGGCCCCTTTTTTCTTAGTATTGTTAATTTAAATTCCATGTGGTTGCATATCATATGTTGGCTCATAATTGTTTGGTTAATTATGTTAAAGTGGTGTGGTAAGGGTAATTAATGGATTTAATTCACACCTTAACCTAAATAAAACATAAAATCAATCTAATTATTCTAAAATTAAACTAAACTAACTTCACACATGGGGAAATGGGTTAGGACCAGCAAAATCTTTTCACAAATCATTTTCAAATCAAATTTAAAACAAAAAAAAAATCTCTTTAAAGAATTTTGATTCACTTTAATAATCTTATTTATAGGATTGTCTTAGAATTAATTAGGTGAATGAAGTCATGCTTACATCACTTTATTTCTTTCCAAGCATGCTAAATATTGTATCATATGAAATCATGCATTCATATCTTTAAAAAATCAATTAAATAAAATGTTTTATGTCAAATTATATGTTTGGCTAAAGTAAGAATATGAGTGGCTATTATCACTATTAAATAAAAAAATTATTTTCAAAACCTATAAATCAAATATTAAATGAAGTGATGCTACTTATAAGTACTTATAAGCTTGCATGTGATTATAGCATAAAAATGTGTATGATTTTCTTCTTTTCTTTTAACATGGGTTTGAATAGATTTGTAAGTGTATAGTTCATTTGAAAAGAACATAACACTTGCTTAAATCTATTCCTATCCATTTCTATGTTATGACTTAAGAAGGATCTTCACATTTACACATGTAAATTATAACCAAATCAAACACAAAAAAAATCTTTTGCATGATCTTCTTCCATTTGTTTCTTTTGTACATGTACATGTATTTAAGAAAAGTGGTATATTAGTCCGGACATCCCGGTTGTGAGGTTTTAAGTAGCCCTAAGTAGGTCTTGTACCTTACACCTGGTATAAAAATAATGGTGTCGTACTCACTTATGTCTTTTATACATGTAAATGTGCATTTGATTAATGGATAAAAGAGTCCTCTTTTCTACTTAATAAAAAACATGCATTCATGAAATATCCAAATTTTCTTAAATCAACTCTTAGCATTCATCATCAAGGTGTGCTAAGATTTGCATTGCATGTATTATACTTAGGATTATTCATATGCATGATATACATGTGGAAAGAAATAAATGGTTCTGTGTTATGTGATAGTAATTCACCTTAATTAATCCTAAGATGCCTTTCTTATTGAATAGGTTTATTTAGAGCAAATCTAAACTTAGATTAATTAAAACACATAATAAAACATTCACTAAAGAAAAATCATTAATGAATCTACCTTAGAAATTACTTAAGGTAGGGATGAAAGAGAGTTCTTTCTCTTTCTTCTCTTTACAACACTTAGTAACTAAATATAGGTTCATTCAAACCAAATCAAATCATCAAATAAAATTGATAAATCAACTAAATCACTTAAAATGAAACCACCCTCTAAGTTGAATCCTTCACACTTAGAAAATTTTAACCTTAAAGCCTAGCTAAGACATGCCACACAAGCCTTAAATGACACACAGATTAGGCTAAGTCACCATTTCTAGCTCTATGTTAGGGAAGTGCATGGTTTGATGACTAATTTTATTTTATGATGTAATATTTTAGATTAGATGTTCGGGCGTATGTATGCAGACTAGAAGGTAGGGTGATCTTAGCCTAATCATGTCTCCTGTAAGGGATTGTGCTTAAGGGGTGCTGTAATAAAAATATAAATACTTTTGTGCAAGTGTTGCTTATACCCCTAAGCATAATCCAAACTAGGATAGGTGGACTTGGTTACCCATGTGTGGGGTGCTAAGTCCAAATTATTCATATACATGCTTGGGTTGTGTGGTATGTTTAGCTAATCTCTATTTTACAAGTTTAGTTAGATTTACTTTTTCCATTTTGATGTAAATTTGTAATTAAGATTTGGATTGAATGTTATGGGAGATTAAGATGAACATTGGTCATAAGACCAAGTCTTATGCACCATGTGAAGCCTTGGAGCAAACTACATCCCAACCAACCAAAAGGAAGAAAAGAAGAATAAAGAAATGAAGAAGAAGAATGAAGAATGAAGACCCCCATAACATGAATTCATTTAATTATAATTATTCATTTGTAATCTATATAAGGGTAGAGCTTGGCTACCCACATTTCTTTTTTTGTCGGTGTGGAGACCACATCAACCTCTATTCTTTTTTTTTGCGCTAGCTTTATAAAATTGTTTGATATTTGTTTAGCTTGTGCATTAAGATAGCATGATTTTTTCTAGTTTCTTCATTGATTGATGAATGGAATGGATGCAATTAGGCTCTTAGAAAAAATTAATTTTATATACAATTAATCAACTCAAAATTAAAATTAACAACTCATAACCTCACCTAAAGCCTAGGACATAAATCAAGATAATAAAAGATTTAGCAACCCTTAGCTGGATGTTGTATGTCTCACATCATGCATAAAAATCATCTTGCTTCACTTTTGCTTACAGAGGACTTCAACCTTTGCTAGAGAATATGGCTTGACCTTTGAGAGCTATGGTGGAAACACACCTCGTTCTTATTGATTTTGGCCCATAACCAATTTCTCATGCATTAGGCATATGAATCCCATAGCCTGTGTCAAATAAATTGTCCAAAATTGAAAAATAAAACTTAACAAAAATTTGCATTAGATTTAAGTCATTATGCATGCCCTACATGATCTAGTCTCTTAGGGAGTGTGTTTAAGGACTTAGTCTTCTTTCTAAATAAATAACAACTTAGCTATCTTGCAAAAGCATAAGACTTGCATACATGTATTTAAAATCTTAGGAGGAGTTAGTTGGTGACCATTCTTAGGTGGTTGTAAGTCTAACAGTTGGGTGGTTTACTCTCTCTTGTGGAGGTAAACCATATACCCATTTTCATCTTAGATTTAGGTAGTATTTTGGCCCTGCTAAAGCTCTAGGATCGAGGTTGTTGTTCCTTGTGGCTACAAACATAAATCCTCCTCTTAAGCATTTTCATGACCTTGTATTATAGAATTATAAGCCCTAGAATTCTAATAAAAATTTAACTCAAACATATAATTTCTCTCAAATTTCAAAAATATAAAGTCCAGCCATATGATAGTTTGGGATGCTTACTAGGTTTCCAAGTATCATGAGCATCCCCTACTCATATTCCTTTGGTTTCAATAATAACTCCCTCATTTTGATCAATCCTACTTGATTTTCCAAAAATAACCAATTGATTAATAGTCCTATCTTCGAAATCTTTTGGAGACAATAATCATTTATCTTAATCAAGAGTATTTCTAAGGGATCTTATTTCTTAGAATATAATTAACTATGGGGCTTGCTCCATAGGAAACTTAACGAACCCGATTTAAAATAAATCCTTCTTTACTTTTCCATGTAAAGGAGGGGAAGAATCTCAGGTACATTTGAAGACCCATTGTCCTTAGGAGTCCTTATTAGATGATTAGGTTTATTGTAGGATGGTAACTTCTATCTCACGAGATAGTACATCATTTATCAATGTCTCCGATCACTAATGAGTACACGATCTATGTGGTGTCCCAACATATACAATAATTTATTTTTCAAATTTCCAAAGTTTGAGAAATAAAAATACACTACAGGAAGTGTATGTATGTATGTGTACTTATTACTTTGACTTTGATGAGAAAATTGACTTTGATTTCGCTTTGTGCTTGATCGGATCATTTGAAAAGAGATTAAAATATCACCTGCAAGCAATAGAGATTGATTTGGTTTCGGGGTTGAGTGTTATTTTCTAGATTATTTTGGTCCATCGATAGAGTGAAAATATCTCTTTGATTCTAGGCTTGCTACTACTAAGCTGATGAGATTGAATAGCTATCATCATTGGACTGATGAGCAGGGCTCTTTCATTATGGTATTTTCTTGTGGCTTGTTGAGTGAGGAGAGCATCAATAACTCATTATTTGTGAGCTTGTTGAGTCTGACTTTTAGAACCTAGTCAGCAAGTTGTGATGGATTGGTCTTGTTATCGATGAGAGGCGTCGAAAGAACTCGACCATTTATGGGTTTGTTGAGTCCAACCTTTAGAACATGTCCATGTCCTAGACTTGAATATGTAGATGTTGATGCTTTTTTAACTTAGCTGATTGAAGCTTCCAAAATTGAAGTTCTTTTGGCTTGTTCTTCAAAATTTGATAAATCTGAGAGCCAAACTTTTGATATTTATGGTTGTCCTTTCATTCATAGAAGTGGATTCTTCTCGTTCTTGCAATAGCCTGCAACTTTAATAACAATTATATATAGTCAGTGATCTTGACATAAAGCTCGATGTCAACCTGAATATATATAAAAAAAGATCTCATGTTTCTCATGAGAAGATGGAACAATCTTAATCATAAAAAATGCCCCACATCTAATAGGGGGGTTTTCGTAGTAACTGTTGAGAAAATTTGGAATATCTTTGGTCCTATATTTTGTGCTTTCAAACTTGTTGAAGACTTTCTCTTTAGAGTTTGAAATTTGTATCTTTCTCCCGCTTTATGCCCTTGGTGGACTTAATTGAGTTGATGATTTATTGTTGAGATGAGAATGTCTTCTTGGTTTTTATGCACTCTTGTTGAAGATTCAATCTCAAAATTTGTTTTCGCTATCGACTGTGCCTTAGCACTTAATGGAGTTGATGACTTGTTGATGAGATGAGAACATCTTCACCCTATTTGAAGGACTTGTTTAAGACTTCATCTCTGGATTATATCTTATATTTCCTTCTATCCTAATCGCCTTGACAAGATGGAGAAAATCTAGGATTGTCTTGAAGACTTGTCAAGTGATTTGAAATTACCTTTTCTCTCATCTTTCTGCTTTCATGGGCTTATAAAAGGATGTCTGCCACTTGAGCTTATCAATCAATGGTGAAGAGTCACCAGTTCTATGCTTTGAGTATAACAGGCTTATTGATGACATGACTCCCTTAATTTAGCCTTTGGCTTTGTATGAACATTGGATGACTTCCTCGATCCTTTGCTTTCTACTTTAGTGGACTTGTTGAAGATCTTTTTTTGGTCTTTTCTTTCTTTAACAAACTTATTGAAGAAGTTGACATTTCTCATTTAATATTCATACCAAACTCTGCTTAGTGCCTTCTTAAGTGAGGATCTTTTTGTTGGATTTTGAAAAATGACCTTACGACCACTATGGATGATCTCCTAGTCTGGACCACTTGAACTCACCAAGTTGGGAGGATTTGGGGGTTTTTGGATGCTCTAGTCTTTGAACTAATGAAGTAAGAGGACCCCTTACTACGTCTATTGTGGCATATTGAGTAAGTGAACTCCAACTACTCATATTTGAGTGTGTTGAGTCTGATCTTATGCACCCACTTGAGTCCTAGATGTGATGTATGGATTGAAAGATGTGTTTCCAACTTGATTTGTTGATATTTGCAGACTTGAAAATTTCTCTTTTTGATCAGTAAAACTTTGAAACTTGTGAAGTTGAATACATCATTTGAACATGTATATGGGGATCTCGGCTTTAGGCCTGATGTCAACCCAAATACAAAAGGAGGCCCCCTATCTTATGAGGGAAAGCCTAATATTTTACTATAAAATTTAAAAAAATGCCCCCTGTCTGATAAGAAATTTTTTTGCTTCATTTTGGAAATGCATTCTTGTATTACAAGAGAATTTTCAAGCAAAACTTACACATGTAATGACAGTGAGAAATAATTAGTTTTCTCAGCACCAGGACCAATTCTCCTTCTTAAAAAACTCGATGATGTACTATATGATCGAATGCTTTGGACGCCCTCGCTCGGTGGACTTCTAAATTTTATTGAGCTTGGAGCCTAGCTTTGTCAAGCATATCAAGCTCTTCTATCCATAGATGGACATTCTAATCTTGGGTGAGATTGTGTTGAATGGCTACTCGGAGTGAAGGTAGTTCAACTTCAAGTGGCAAGAATACTTTAGCTCCAAATACCAATGCCAGTGAATTATGTCACAATTGTCTTGTCCTTTTTTATCCTTTAAACTCAAATTTTCTTTTGGATTTCATGGTACAAGTGTCATGCCTCGATGCTCACTGGGACTTAAATTGATTATCATCTTGTGGGGTTGTAGGAGTATGTCTCTTTGGAGGAGAAACTCTAGCCTCCCTGATGACAAAATCTTGATATTTTATTTTTATCAGTCATTTCTCATTAGCAACTTTGAGAACCCGATGCACTCTTGCATATACAGTTTCAAGTTTTCTCATTGGAGAAGTTGGAACCTGACATTGTCTAGAAGGACTATTTGATTTAGGTAGTAAAGTTGTTCGCTTTACCCATCTTAGGCTATCAAACTGTTATGGGTTGGAACACTCCCTTCTCATTCTACAATTGTATAATTTTCTATTGAACAATGGTTGTTGAGCACGTAGTTCGATTTCTCCTTCTCGGTTGTCTAGGGTTACTTCGGATCAAGAAGCGCGGCCATTACTTCTTCTCGAGGCTTCGGTCCATATTTATTTTTCTTTTTCCCGAGACCTTTCGGTAGCGGATTCTCGAACACGTGGTTGTCATGCTCCGACACTGTGCAAGAATTATTTAGGATGGTCTTGAACATTATCCACTGAGAGTAGCCTTTTTAGTGAAGCTTTATCATTTTCTCTAATAATCGGGCATTGATATTTCATAAGACCTTTCTCCTTGACAACTTTCGACCTTGCATTATGGAGGATAGAGTCTCATGATGCCTCCTTTGGGATTATAGTTTGGTGACATTGCTTAGTGATTATTTGATATCACCGAACTTCTTTTCACCCACTTGAGATTTTCTTATTGTGAGTGAGAATACTCGCCGATTCAAGTTTTGGTGATATGACGATTCAAAAGAATTGCTGAGCTTGTAATTTAGCATTTCTTCTTCATCTTTGCCTTCTACTCAATTTTTCTTTAGAAGAGGAGGCTTCAAGTAGAGGATTGTTTGCAATAGCAATAGCTGAAAAGTTTACACTACCAAATTGGATTATAACTTCAGTATCTTCAGTATTGATTACAACATTAGTCAGAAGGATATTGGCTCCGCGACTTGGCTGCATGATGAATGATGTGTTCTGAAGATCTCTTGATACAGAGAACAAGCAGATTAGTCATAATAAGATGACTAATTTAACTTTAAATTCAATGATAATTGATTTTAAATTTTAATTTTTATCATGTTCCACTGCTATTATAGCTCAAATTCAACTTGCCAAAGATGGAAAGAGAAACATATCCTTGGAGTCGCTAAAATCGTGGCTCCAAAAAATTTGCCACTGACCTCTTGATTAAGAGAGTGGATTATGAGTGTCAGTGAAATTTTTAGAAGGCATATGGAATAGTAGATAAGACACAACCCACACATTTCGCCCTCATTTTGTGAGGATTTTAGATCTCAGGTTTCCTATAGGCACAAGCACATATAGTTAATTACCTCTCTCAATGATGAGAGACAACTTTCGATTAAGGCTAGTCATTAGATCGCTGAATGCGTAATGTATAGTAGCAGCATGTGGAGTTCTAAAAATTGGGATTTAGAATTTATGAAATTCATTATTATTTAACATAAAGTGGACGGTTAGAGAAACGATGATGCTTGATCTAGATCCCATGGTTTTCATCTCGAGTTATTACTAATCTACTTAGTCGGAGGAGGTAGACCCATCTGGGATCCTTGCCAACCATGGGTTGCGTTATCGCAATCCTTGTAGACTGGGTGGAGTTAAAGGAGATAAATTTTAGTCCACCCTTAGCTAACGGAGTTTTGCCCTATCAATTGCACCACATGGTTCACAACTCAAAGCGAGCCATTAGGAACATACTGATCGACCATAATATAATGGTGTCATTTAGCGGCGACCACCCGATTAAGTGGGTAAATGATCATGTGTGGAGCTCTTGCCAACCCTGATCGAGGATACATGAGCCACACCTTACTTGAGATTAATTAAGAGTGAATATATTTGTGTACTAATTTGACATTGACTATTTTGTAGCTTTTCTTAATTTGTCACCTTCAACAAATAATTATAGAGGACGAATTAAATTTGAGATTTAAGTTTTAAGATTGATAAATTTTAGTTAACCATTTATAATTTTGTGATTTATCTGATTTTATATTTGTATTGATACTTGAGTTTGATTAATTCAATTTGAGAATACAAGCACATTTTTTATAAGTATCTCCTGGTTAAAATCTTCATTCAACATATATCATCGAGGAGATGTATTATTTTGCTATTTTAGATCATGTTGACTCTTAATTTAATAATAGAGGATCGATCTCTTGTCATGTAATGAAATTAGCTTAGATATTTTATTAAATTAAAAATATTATAAAATTATTGTTTGATTTTTTAAGTTTTTTAATCCAGAGTCAGTCCTAAGACCCAACTGGGAATCAACCCGCGCAACATCCTCAGACATTAAGTAAAAGCATTCATCATAGTGTCAAGGCCCATGCGGGCATACTTAAGAATGCTTGCATACTTTTGAGGTATTGAATTTGAGTTTTAATCAAACTTCATAATATGTGCATGAGTTCAATTGAAGCCTTAATTAGCTTCTTCTCTATGCGATGAGTTGCGAATCACGTATATTGTAGGCTTTGTTCATATTCAATTCTTTTGAATGTTTCATTGCATAGTGTATTCCTTATTCATTCAAGTATTTTACTTGCATTGGATAGACATCTAATTTGTTGTAGACTATTGTCAGTCATATAATTATAAGCTCAATCTTGTCTCAGTAGCTTAATATATTAGACTTAATTCAATTATTGATCTTATTACTCATTTAAGCTTCAAACATTATTCTTTAATTATTTTATTTTCATTAATAATTAATCTATTTTGATGAAATTTTAGCAACCTCCGTTATTACATAAGAGTGCTTTGAGTGCTAGAGCCTTCTGTAATGCTTAAGAAAAAATGCATAGTCATTATTTGTGATGCGGTTTAAAGAGTCTTCTAAACCCACCACGCGGAAAGCGTCATAGGCCTTCAATATCTATGTTTGGAATGAAATTCGGCACCTCGATATCATCCCGTGTAGTGCTCGAGCTTCCCCACCGCTTATGGGAGTGTGCATGGTAGGTGTCTTACGCGACCAATGATTTTTTCTGCGTGCTTATGAAAAATGTCGCATAGGCCTTCAATACCTGTTTAAAATAAAATATACATATATATTTTTTGCATGTTGATTCTCCATTCACCATTTTTTTACATCCCTTTAATTGACTACTACAACGAAAATGTGCATTGCCCTCCAAGCTTACAATAAGCTGATTTAGTGATGTTAAATAACTCTTTCCTCATATGCAAAATTATTTTATAATTTTGGCAAAATGAAATCTCAAAGACAACTCTGAATACTAGTAATCATCACCAAAATATGCCTTCTTGATTTATTCAGGTAGTAATCTTGGGAATCACCGTCTTCAATTGTATCATATCGATCCTTGCCTTTATAATCATAAATTAACATGTGCGACACTTCTTGCCATGGGATACTTTGCAGCTTGAGCATAGATAAATGCAGGCCAAGAGCCAGGTCCAGGTTGGCAAACTAAATCAAGACCACCAGTACCAGATGCTTCTAAATTAATAAAAGCTCCAACTGTATCGCTCCATTTATGCGTCCTTACAAATCCATGAGAACCCAAGAGGAACAGTTCCTCAGCACCATTAAAAGAAAGATTATCTGTTTGGGAGGAATCCAATTTGAATCAACAACGAGCCTTGCTAGCTCAAGCATAGATGCGGCACAGGAACCACAATCTCCTGCACTTAGAGAACCAACTGGGCTATCAAAGTGACCATTCAATAGAGTAGATGGATCATGAACTTTTTGAGAATTTGAAGCAATCCTTAAAAGAATGTTCTTATGATCTCTATACACAAGAGATATGCTATGATGCAAAATATCATGTTGATGGAACCCGCTAACTAAAGCCTCATCAACCTCAACCCTGTACTCCAGCCCATCTCGGTTCTTGATCGCTTCTAGCTCCCCTTTAATGTACTGCGCTGCCTCCTCCAAACCCCGGTCGCCCCTCCTGACCATCAATGTCAACGGTGAGGTGGCGGAGATGCCGAAGAACCCCGCCCTCAGAGAACCGTGCAGGAGACGCGTCATCCGGGAGTGGGCGGACGTAGCTCATGTGCACGATGGTGTAGGCGAACACCATGAGCGCATTCATGACCGCGGTCGCAAGGAGGCATTTGAACGCCCTTGCATCCCCGGCTTCATCCATTAAACCATCTACCTCCTTCCACCGCTTTCTCTCTTTCTCTATGTTTGACGTACTTGATCGCTTGCTCGCTAACTAAGATCCTGAAATCTCTCGTCAGGACGAGGAAAGAGGAAGAGGAAGAGGAAGAAGGAAGGAGGAGCGAGGGAGAAAGAATGGGAGTCGATCATATGGCCTGATGCTAGAGAGTACCTTACTTGGCTGTTGCAGTGGAGACGGACGGGAGAGAGGGATTCGGCTCTCATCTTTGTCTGGTCATGGAGTTCAAACCGAGCAAGAGAGAGAATAAAGAACGGATGGGAGGCTCGGTTGACTGGGTTCGTGTCCCTCCAACAGGGAATGGCGACGGGAGATATTCGACTTTGATTGTTGTTCGAACGGATGAATTGGACGGAACTCCTGAGCGGTAGCACACTCGATCGGGGGAGGAACCGAGTGAAGGAGGAGCTGCCCATTCGATTTGGAAGCTCCAACCGAGAGAGTGAGTGTGTGGCAGTGGATTAGACCTAGGAATAGAGTTCTCTAAGTTTAGGTATTAAGAGGTGTATATATAGGTAAGCTTTCATTTCTTATTTGGAATAAAATAAACTTTTTTAATTTTCGTGATTGTATTTGAACATAGACAAATTGGATATCAATTTCAGGTTACTCTAATGTTCCTAGCGCGACAACAATCCGTTTAGCGTTAGGCCGTTTGGTTAAAGTCGGCGTCAGGTATTTCATTTTCGTACTTCCGATCGCATTCAGACTCGTTCGAATTGATCGTGAATAGTCTCATTTGATAGATTTCGACATTTTGATGCTAATGGAGCAATAAATTTCATGAGCGGCGGAGTCGTTTGGGCGTCGTCGTAGCCTCGACTCTAATATCGCGTAGCGTTGTGAATTTCTTTTGATCGATCAACCATTTAATTGTGCAATACATATATTCTGATCAATTTCGACGTTCTAAACGTGATGGCGAAGTCCGTTCATCGATTAGAGATCATTTCGACTAGTTTCGGCAATGTTGCATCCGAAGTCCGTCAACTTTGTTTTGTGAGCTCGACTCGACTTGTGGTGTATGCATGGAGATCAACAAGCATCACTGACAACAAGAACATCTTTGAAAGATTTAGAAATCGACAAGCTATTTTTTTTGGGAAACCCTCATTAAACTTGATACCCTAGCGGGAACATCAGGAATTAGAGGTTTACACCACATATTAGAGTTTACGTAGCTATAATCGAAGATGAAGCATGTTCTGCAGTGACCAAGGCGGGCAAACCCTTGGAACTAGAGAAATCTATGCAAGAAGCTGCAAAATTCTAATTGAACATTCAAAGGGAACCAAGAATCGCTAGAGCATCCACAATAATGATATAGGACCAAGTGATTGATTTGTTCCATTCGTGATGTGTAGGGTGAAAACTAATCCAACCTTTCTTTTATTTATTTATTTTTTTTAGGGAAGTTTTATATGCATAACATATAATTCTTATGAATTTATATATTTAATAATTAAACATTGGCTTATATATATATATATGATATTTAAATATTTTATATCTCATTAAAATAGTATTATTTTGGGGTGAAAACCAAAAAAAGTTATATATATGAAATTCTAAGTGTTAGATCTGTAAACTACCAATTACAAAAAACAGTAAAATATTCATCAACAAAGAGTGAAGTCTGCAAACTTCTCAGAATAAATTTTAATAGACCCAAGTTTGGCCATCTTCTCGGGCAATGCTGACACAATCTTCTTGTTGCAGTGAAACACATCTAAGCACTTCAACAATGGCACAGCTGGAAAGCTTATCAGCTCAGCGCAATATCTCAGCAAGCTTCTCCAAAGAAAAAACCTGAGGTGTTGATCTCAGTTTGTAACAGTAATTCAGGCTTAGCTCCAAGAGGTGAGGAAAAGCACCATCAACTTCTCTCCATTCCTCCCAATCATACATGCCTTCAAATTCTAGCTTCTCGAGTGAATTGAATGGCTTCGTGCCATTGCCTTCTTGGCCACAGAATTCAGTTTCCACATACTTGAGCTTGTTGAATCCTTTCAGTAAGAGGTATTTGAGAAATGGGAGCTGACCGAGTGGTGGAAGCACTTCACATTTGTAGCAGTTTGACAGAGAAATTGATACCAATTTCGAAAAGCTAGAATCTCCCATCCATCTTGCTAGTTTGCTTCCCTCATAGTTTTCCATAACCAGTTCTTTCAGGTTACTATGAGGCTGGAGATTCTCAAGAACACCTTCCCTCAACTCCAGAACTTTTCTCCTGAGTAAAAACCTCTCCTCTCTGGATTTTTTGGTTTGCTCGTATGATATATCAATTTGTGTAAGCCATTGTTCATCAGCGACATCCGTCTTTACTTCTTCATTCTGCACAGTAGTATTACGTTCTTGTTCAAGCAGATTTTCGCTTCACCAGTATTATGATCATTGAGGATATGCCTGATGATGTAACTCTCTGAACCAATATCGTTGCCTCGCCATTCGAGTATCAGCTTTTCGATAAATTCCTTGTTTTTTAGATCGGCTTCCATGGCATCATCCACAGTGCTGACGTTAGAGAGGCCTGAAATGCATAGTTCCCCTCTAAGATTCACCAAACTTTTCAATTCTCTTATGACATAGCAGCTAGAAGCTCTCCCTACATAGAAGTTTGATAATGTAATCAGGTTAGTTAACATTCCGACACCACGAGGAAGAAGAACGAAGGAATAAGGCTTTGAAATCCCCAAATGTTGCAGGATAGATAGATATGAGATGCCTGCAGGAAGTGCTAAAAGATGTGAACAATCTTGGAGTTCCAAGGTCTGTAAGTTGTAAAGATTACGTAAGGATTGAGGTAATGTTTTGACTTTGGTGTGGTTAAGACCGAGGAATCTAAGGTGTATTAAGATACCAATAGAGTCAGGTAGTTCTTTAATGCTTGTGTAACTCAAATCTAAGGCTCTGACAGATTTCATTTTGATGAGCAGATCACTAGGAAATGATAATTGTATGAGATCTTGTTCACAAGAAAATCTTCTTAATGAGGAACTTTGCGATTTGGTTACAAGTAAGAAACTATGCATGGAAGTTGATTCTGCTGAGCTCTTTAATTCGACCACTGCTCCATCTTTCTGAGTTACAAATGATTGATGACGAGCTTTATCGGAAATATTGCATATTTTATCTTCTTCTACCTTATAAATATTATTTTCTGAAAAAGATTGCAGCAGTTTATAGACCTGATGATGCATCACATATGCTTGTTTGTTAACTTGGGAATGATGAAAGAACGATCTTCTCAGAAGTTCATAGAAATATTCGCAGCCTATTTCGTCCAATCTTTTTCCTTCGACGGGATTGATGTAGCCATCCATAATCGAACCAACTGATCTTTATCGAATAGTTGAGATTTAGAAAACAATGAACAATAAACAAGACATAGCTTCAGATGAGGAAGAAGACAATCATAGCTTATTTTGAAAGCGAACCTCAGAATATTTTGTGAATCATCAGAATCCCATTTTTCACTTTCACATATATTTTCCCACTCAAATCTATCTGTTTCAGAGTATAGAATTGCACCAAGCATCTTTATAGGCAAAAGCATACCTTTACACTTTTCTGTAATTCTCTTACCAACAAACATCAAATTTTGATCCATTGCATGATCATGGAAGGGGAAGGCATAGTGAAGAAACAATCGCCAACAACTCTCTTCAGAAACTCGGTCGAGTCGATAAGATTGTGTTGGTTGAAATGTCATAGCAACTGTTTCTTCTCTTGTAAGTAGCAAAATTTTGCTTCCCATTTGACCACGAGAAAACACCGATCGAAAACTCTCCAAAAGACTCAAGCTTTCAGAGCAGAAATCATCTAAAACAATCAGAAACCTCTTCTAGCTCATATTCAAGCCTTGTTTGAAGGTTGCTTGGTTCAGCCCAACTCCAAGATGACTGTGTAATAGACTCTAGAATTGCTCTATTTAGCATTATAAGATCATAATCTTTTGAAATAAGGACCCATCCTCTTCTATCAAAATGTTTGCAAATTCTCAAATCATGATAGATTGATTGAACAAGAGTTGTTTTCCCAATCCCAGAAGTTCCAGCTAAAGGAACAACACAAGGGTTCTCAGACTTTTCTCCAGTAACAGATCAATCAAATTACTCATATCATCCTCTCTACCATATAGAATATCATGCACTACTAAACTTTCAATATCTTCATTTGCCATAGTTTTACTTCTATGATTCTCTCTCAAATCTAGTGCTTCTATGTGGCATGACATATCTTCAAATGATTCTTTTATATCACTGATTCTATATGATAGGGAAGTTATTGAGCTGCATACTTTTGTTGAGAGCTGTATCTGATCATCAGCTTCCAATCTTGACAATGAAATGAGCTCGAAACCGATCTCGTCGATGATATCTTGCGCATCGTAAGCTGTATATTCGAGCTTATCGAGCAATCTCCTCACATTCATGTCCTCTTCAGCCTTCTCCTCTGCATCATTTAGCACTGCCTGAATTGATTTGGCTGACTGCCACAGTTCTTCAAGATCATTGCAAAGCCTGATGAACAAATTGGTAAGTGATGGAAAGGATAAAATGAGATTTTAATTTTTGTATGATCTGAAGAATGGAAGGAAGGAAGGAGGGCGGTAATGGCCATTGGACTTCTTTCAGATTCATGTATTGGCCTGAAACAAGGTTAAGTGGAGGATGAGATTACATTGAAATGCTGCGTTGGAGTTTTATAAGGGAGTTATGGGCATAAGTCAATGGCTTTGCCTTCTGCCTGAATTTATTATTAAAGTAGTTGGAGTGGTTAGGTGAGGAGTTCCACTGGATTGGTGCCCAAGTTTCTGATAATTATTTTCTTAAGCTAATGACCTCTGTTTTTTTTTTTTTTTTTATAAAATATTGGCTTGTTTTAGAATGCTTAACAAAATTTTTATAGGAAGAGTCTAAATCAAAATATTTAATTTGGTATTAGACAATCTAAAATTTTAAGATGTTTTAGTATATCTTTTAATTTTTTTTTCATCCACAAAAAAATTTATATGTCCTCTACAATATTTTAGAATTTATTTATAAAGATTATTAAATAATATAGATTTATTTATTTATTATTTTGCCATTTATATTATTTTTTATTCATAATAAATTATTAAAATATTTTATTTTTTCAAAAATTTTAAGTTAAATTTATTCATTTAATAATAAAAATTTACTAAAATAATTTTTTTCTATGAAATTATAAAAAATAGATAACAAAATAGAATTGAAGATTAGTGAATGAATAATCTTTGGTAATTTATATTGAGAAAGATACATTGGATGATATCAATATTCAATATTTTTTAAAATATAAAGAACATACATCATCAATTATGAATTTTTATCTATTTTTATCTTTTTCTTATCAATATAATCTAAATAAAAAATTAAAATCATTAATACTCTTCATTCTATATATATATATATACATATCAAATATGCATCACAAATACATGCATATACATTTCACTTCTCCCATTTGACAATCCAAATTTGTTGCTCAAATATAACATAATAACCAACTCACAAATTTCAATCAAAGCTTGATATGAACCAAATCAAAATAAAATTGAGTCAAATTCTAAGCTTTAGATGTACTTAAGTGCTTGAGCCAAAGATGACCAAAATTTTAAGAAATTTTTGGTGAAAATATATTAACCAAAATTTAATGAAGATGAATTGTATTGTCAATAAATTTAATCTAAAATGAATACAATATATAACTAATCAAATATTATATTCATCTTAAAATAAATCTGATGATCAGAAAACGCATTCAAATAAAATTTTCTTTAGATATCCTGATCTAAAATTCTTTTAGGCTAAAATAAAAATCTATTTGCTTCACCTCAAGCAATGTCAATCAACACATCCCACGCTATATCTCAAGGCAGGTGATCAATTCACAACAATATAGAACTAAATTCCTTTTGGAAAATAAATTATTTAAAGGCAATAAATAACTATGATCATCAATGAAACGTAGCATTTCATTTCAGGGAAGCTTCAATCATGATCAAAGCCCCCCAATCAAAAACTAAGCAAAAAGACAAAAGAATATAACGAAAAGAAAAGAAAAACTAAACATCATCAAAGTATTCTTCCTACTAAAGATCTCACCAAAGGGAAAGATACCTAAAACCTCCCTGTGAGCATAATCTAAACCTTCTCATCAACCTGTTCGGAATCCGACAATCGATTCTTGTGAGATTTATCGTTCGGATCGCTCTTTGTCTCACCGAAGATGCATTCCCATACCAAATCATTCCGCAACTGCTAAAATCATGCCAAGAACCACTGAAGATTGAGGCCTTCTCTTCCAAATAGAAAGAATCCCAAAAACAAGATGAGAATGGTCTTCATGTGACCAAGAACTTGAAAGGAAACATCCGATCGAGAATCACGATGATGAACTGACTCAAATTGGTTCTTATTGCGATTAAGCGGGACAAGGTGATGAAGATCTGCGAGAAAAGTAGAAGAATTTTTCCTTTTAGTGGAAGAAGAAACTACAATCGACAGAAGGGATGATGAAAATGAAGAGAGTGCTTACCACCGTGGTTACATTGTAGTTAAAGCATAAACCCTTTTTTGTGGTTAATAAGAAATCTATAAAAGGGCCAAGAAGCAATAGAGAAGCTGCCTGCGGGAGCAGTGTGGCCTAAGAGATTGAATGATCAAGACTGTATGAAGAAATTGTACAGCAAAAAACATTGAACTAAAACTCAAATGATGACGACAATGTATAAAACAAATCAGGATTCACTAAGATATGTTTGGTTGTAGAAATCTACAGAATTGTTTAGGCGAGAAAAAATGGGGTTTTTTTTTTTTTTTTGACAAGTAAAGCTTAAGTTATGTTTGGTTCAATATTATCAATCAGATAGCATTGTTCTTGAGGCGAAAATGCTGTTTAGATAGCAGTGTTATCCATGAAATACAATGCATTTGATTCAATGCCCACTTGCTTAAAGAAAAGCAATGTTATTTAGAAGAATTTGTGGTGAATTTTTTTTTTTTTTTGGGAATCAATATTGAGGTAATCTACATATCAACTTGCTAATTAGATTAGCTCAATCTTTCCTATTAATATAACATAAAAGATCTTAATCTGAGATAATATTAAATCAAAACAACTTTTAATGTAGTAGGATGATATAATATATAATTACATCAAAGAAAACATAAACCAAGCAGCCTCTAATCTTAATCATTCATTAAAAGTAATGACTAAGAAAATTGTATGTCTTGAATTGAGAAAGGGAAGCATGAATCTCAGTATGTTTTAATAGTTATGCTTGTAAAATAGTCATACTTTTCCCAAAACCTTCTGCAATCTAGGGAATCATTCAATGAATATGAAATAAATTGAGTTTAATGATCTATATCCGGCTACAGTTTATGTTAGAAAACTCCCAAAAAAAAAAAAAAAACCATCCAACCCAAATAAAGATTAGAAAGAAAGAAACTCTCCTTTTCCTTGCAATCCATAGCAATCAAATTACAACTGCCACATTTTTCTTTTTTAAAAAATTAGGTTTATTAAAGCTGCTAAAAGTACTTGAAATATGTACGTTCAAAAGCATCATAATATCCTAAATTTATTTATGCATATAGAAGTACATGATCAACTGGCATGCATAAATAACTTACATATTGTTAAGGTTGTGCTCCAAACTGCTATGCGGCTATGAGACCTTTGGCATTAACACTCACATCAGTGACTATCAGATTGCAACACCTAAGAGAACCACCACAATGCTAAGCTTTGTGTCTCTGGAATAACGAACCATATCAAAAATAACTTCTAGAAAACATGACACGAGGATCTAGATTGGAATGTTGTGAAATCTAGTCTGCCGACGGCCTACCATCAAGCGGCATCTTACGTTTCTCTACGACAATCACCCGCAACCGATATCATGCGGTACTTTGAAAGTATTGCATACTGGAAGCTATATATTCTCCAACCCTTCTTATCTCCCTGTCAATTTTTGAAGCGTCGTTCTTGAGTTTCTTCATATCGTCTCCCAAATTCTTGTAGGACTCCTGAAGAGACATCCCCCGAAGTCAAGGAATCATATATCTTAATAGAATCCTGCAACAACTCTTTTGATCTTTCTTCAATTATGTCCAATTTATCCTCCGCTGATCGGTGGGGTTTTAGACACGGGATTTAGCAGATGCTTCGAAGAGCGTGGAAGATCAAATTCGCGACATTCTAAATAACTCTGAGGTAATATTTGAACAATCAAAGGACATTTTAGCATCCCAGTTGGAGGCGAGGATCAAGACAGAGATGAAAGAGACTCGAGTGGGATGACTCCTTGAGTCCTACAAAATTTGGGGAGGCGATATGAAGAAACTCAAGAACGATCTTGATTGGAGGAGATAAGAAGGGTTGAATCCATGACTTATGCAAAACCTTCAAAGATCCGATGATATCGGCGGTTGCGATTGTCGTTGGAAACGAAGAAGGCTGATGGCAGCGATGGCTAGATTTCTCACAACATTCCAATCTAGAGCTCTTGAAGAAAGCGATAATCAAAATTTATTTTCGACGGTGAACAAATATCATATGAGCTTTGCAATCGGCGGTGAACAAATAAAGTCGGTAAATATGTTTAGAACAAATCTAAATGAAAGGAAATCTTGAATTGATCAATGGCCAAACCGATAAAATCCACGAATTCCACATCAAACTAACGTTCATTCCAACAATAGATAAGTTTGCAAGAGTGACAAATTTTATGAGTTCTTGATATGATCCCAAATCATATAATAGCCTTTTTACAATCGAAACCAATTATGAATAGCAACATTAACTTTCCAAACGGATAACTTACATTAAATAGTACAAGAGCTTCCCAATGAAAATATACAACAGAGATCTTGCTAAAAGAATAGATAAGAGGAACAACACAACTTATTACAACAGCCGACAACAATAACAAAACTTGTATAAGATTAAATCCGAGCGAGAAGATCTTGTGAGAGAACTAAGAATCAAGAACTCTAAATAACGGGAGCAAGAGATCAAGCTATCCAATCGGATACAAAAGGAGGAAAGTAATGCGAATACACGACATGCAACAAAATTAGTTACGAGAAAGAATACTTTAGAAGAACCAACAACGAAAACTATAAATAGAGAAGAACAACAGAAGATAAGGGGTTGAAGAATTTTATCTCAAGACTCCTCTGTTCTCCCTTCTCCAGTCGTCTCCCTCTTTCTCCTGGTCTCTCTCTCCCTCTGTGGCTCAATTCTCACGGTGGAAACCGCCGGAAAACCCCAAACAGGCCAAATCCCGGATCTCCTCCGTCCTATCTGGTTCAGGCATCCTCCCCCTTCTGGGGTGGATCTTCCTTGGATCGACCATCGCCGGTAAGGATCCTCCTTCTCCTCCGATCTCCCCTCGGAAACCCTAGCGAGGCGAAGCTGAAAATTCTCTCGATTAATCATTAAGCTCACATTCAAAAGCGGATCAAAGCGATCAGGCGCCCCCATGTGTAATCCACTCGGTGAGAAGAAGTAAAGCGTGTGATCAAACAGATCTAAGGCGAAGATAACCAGGCTAATCCACGGTGCCAGCGCAAGAAAGACCAATCCAAGTGAGCCCATCCAACGGCGAGATTAAAGGCGCTAGATCCAACGGATCGGCTCCCAAAACTTTCCTTCCTTTACTGGTTGACTCAATTGAAGGGTTTGACTCAGCGATTGACTCAACTCACACAGACCCAATTGGAGCGAAGGCGAACTCAATCCGGAAGGAATTAATCACTCAAGCTCCGTATCAAAGCTAATTACAATTAATCATCCTCTCTGTAATCTCGATATTAATACATATCATTGGTGCTCGTTGAGATTCCCACTCTTGATTCCCACAACTCACACCTACAACACTCGAAAATGGCGAGAAGAAACCGAGACAATGCCAAAACACTTGAAGCATGTGTTACTGAACAACAATGACAAATGACCTCAATCACTATGGCATTGAATGAAATATTAAAGAGATTGACATCAATAGCAGGTTAGAAAAAAAGCGACCTCAAAGCGGTATGTGCATCCCATTGATGAATCCTATTCTCCAAACATACCACATACACACACACCCATATCAATGCCTCTTAAAATAGATATGCCCAGATTTAAAGGAGAAGATCCTAGAGGATGGATCTTTAAAGCAGAGCAATTTTTTCAGTATTATCAATCCTCAGATGATCAGAAATTTTTAATATCCTCAATATACATGGATGGACGCATTAAGTTGGTATCAATGGATGCAAGCAAATAAACAATTGCATTCTTGGCCGCAGTTCAAAGAACAAGTTATGAGAGATTTGGCCCTTCCCTACAGATTTAAGAGGAGAACTAGCTTCAACCACAAACAACGGTCTTGATTTTATCTTGAGTTTGAAGACCTAGCTAACCAAATGTCGAGATATCCCAAATTGCTACAAAGTTGCTTTGAATCGGGGCTTAAACCGAATTAGAAGAGAAATCGAGCCTACAACCTACTTCATTGCACAAGCATTTCAATTGGCCAAGCTAATGGAGGATAGGCTATCGGATCTGACAAATCTGAAATCTGGTAAACAGCGACAAATACAGAAACACCAACCTAATCCACCAAATGGCAATGAATATAGCAACAAAAGCGACCCTTAGCCAACTTATGTGCATTCATGAGTGTCAATGAAGAACAAGAATATCAACTGACATTATAGTCAACCGAAATTCGGTGGATACAAGAAAATCCATTAGAAACAAGCTTCAAATATCGACCTTTTAATCCGGGTTAAAGGCGGAAGATATATAAATGTCTAATTATAAAATAGCTTAAATAAGTTACGCATAGTTACGAACATAGAATTAGCCTAGATAGATAAGTGGGATATATAGCCAATTAGCTAGCATAAGATAGTCCACGGTGATAAGTCATGGGGCACAACAATTCCTTCCAACTTCAAGTAGAATGGCCACAAGATTTCCCACAGATCATCAACCTTCCGACCCGGTACAAAGGTATTGATAAAGTCAAGAGAAAGGATTGATATAAAGTAAGGATCTAAGGGAGGAATTCAGCCAAGACTAGTTGGGCTCATAGCTACAGGCGAGAATCAAACACAAATTACATACAAGCGGGAGTTACTACAATACATTACTATGCTTAACCCTCAATTCGAAATTAAACTCTATCATTAGAGCAAGCGACCTAATCTAGAAAATAGGATCCGAGCGGTACTGAGAGGGATCAACACAATTAGAAATTATGGCCAAATGTTTAAAATCCAAGACTACTAAATCACAGACAAGCTTTTACATTACAAGCAGTTGCTCTGTAAAGTCGAAGGAGGAAAGTATCAGCAGCTGACAGAAATAGATTGAAGAAACTGAAAGCATCCCAGAAGATTGACCTTGAGGACAAGGTCGGTGTGAGAGGGAGTAATGATATGATCCCAAATCATATAATAGCCTTTACGTCGATTATGAATAGCAACATTAACTTTCCAAGCTACATTAAAAAATGAAAATATATGAGAGATCTTGCTAAAGAATAGATAAGAGGAACAACACAACTTATTATTACAACAATAACAAAACTTGTATAATAAATTAAATAGACAAGATCGGAAGAGAACTAAGAATCAAGAACTCTAAATATGGCAAAGCAAAGATCAAGCTATCCAATCGGATACAAAAGCAAGGAAAATGAATACGACATGCAGAAAGTGGTAACCAAGAATACTTTAGAAGAAAATAAATATAAATGAAGATAAGGGTTGAAGAATTTTATCTCAAGACTCCTCTGTTCTCCCTTCTCCAGTCGTCTCCCTCTTTCTCCTGGTCTCTCTCTCCCTCTGTGGCTCAATTCTCACGGTGGAAACCGCCGGAAAACCAAGCAGGCGGCAATCCCGGATCTCCTCGGTCCTATCTCAAGGCTGGTTAGGCATCCTCAGGCCCTTTCTACGGTGGATCTTCCTTGGATCGACCAGTAAGGATCTCCTCCTTCTCCTCCGATCTCCCCCTCAGAAACCCTAGCAGAGCCGAACCGAGAAGCTGAAAGAAAAACAAGAAATGAATTAGGGTTACTCGATTGATCCCAATTGAACTGCTTGGCAATGACGTTATCCACTAAGTTCATCCAACGCTCCGATCAAAGACATCAAGCCGTCGACGCCTCCATGTGTAATCCACTCAGATGAGAAAGAAGTAAAGCCGTGTGATCAAGAAAGCAGATCTAAGTGAAGATAACCGGCTAATCCCAGCGAAAGCGCAAGAAAGACCAATCAAGTGAGCCCATCCAACGGAGATTAAAGGCGCTAGATCCAGGATCGAGGCTCAAAACTTTTCCTTCCTTTACTCGGGTTGACTCAATTGAAGGGTTTGACTCGATTGGACTCAACTCACACCCAATGACCCAATTGGAGCGAAATGAGCCGAACTCAATCCGTAAGGAATTAATCACTCAAGCTCCAGATCAAAGCTAATTACAGAAATTAATCATCCTCTCAGTAATCTCGATATTAATACATATCGTTGATGCTAGAAATGAGAAGGTTGAACAAATCCCAACCAACAGAAGCGTGCGGTTATGATGGTCAGTAGCAAAATGCACAGTTAATGTTGTCATTTCGACCAAGCTTAAAGTACATAATATCAAAATTGGTGATCCGTAGAGAAACCATACTAACAATTTTCAAAAGAACGAGAAATAAGAAATCTTTATCTACTTTAATGTTTGAAAGAAAATCAATCCCTTCTCTAGATCATGGATAACAAGCTGAAACTTGAGAGAGAGAATGAAGAAAACAAGAATGGGAGGGGTGAAAGAAGGGGATTGTCATGCGAAAAGAAACAAAAACAAAATCACATATTCAATAATGAATACAATTGAAGGAACACTTTTTTAGCAAAGTTCACACAAAGCTGAAGCCATAAGTAGCCATTAAGGCTTTATTAACCATGATGATCCCTAAGTTACAACATTGAACATCCATGAGGCGACATCTAATGTTTTGCTTTTCTTTGCTTGCCGTACCATGTTTCAAACTAAATCCCTTGGCGTTTTATTCTATTAGAAGTGGTCGGGGAGCTGATTTGACACATCTTCCATGAGGTAAATCCTTTGTCCTCGATGGATTCTTTTTTAAAGGTTTTGTCTTTGAATACAAGAAAAAAGCATGAGAACAAGACTTACGCAAAGTAAGTTCCGTAGACCCTTCAATAATTTCTTTTATCCTGTCGAAGCAAGGTCCAAAATTGTCTGGGAAAGTGATCATAAAGCTTTCTCCACTAGCAATTGCTCGATCAAGTTTCAATAAACTCCATCCATATCATGAATAATCTCATCCTCCATGACTCAGAGGTTTTGAAAGAAAGAGATGGAGGTCTAATAGGTAAGGCATATCCTCCGATGTTGCAAAGGAATAAGCAGTACCATTCCTTCCTGCCGAGCAGCTCGACCCACTCTTGAAATTGGAAATATGAATCTTCCAGCATCATCCATATCAACATGTGAGATAGAAGGCTCAATGCCCTCTTCTCTAAATAAAGAGTTGAGAAACTCCACATGATGCTTTGTTGAAACAAAATCAAGATCTGTTGGTGAACTTATCACTTCCTAACTAAGATACAATAATGCGACAACCTTTTCTTCATTAATGTAAAAAAAAAAAATCAGCTTAAGATCGGGGACTTATTACGGTCTCCACATCAGGACGAGTTGTGGCTCATGCAAGACTTTGGCAAAATCTGCAAGGCGCTAGACAATGTAACGAAAAGCAAAGTTTGGGGTTAATGGATTGAAGGACGCAGTTATCTTGAGGCCGGCCTCGAGCGGTTGAGAGCGAGATCAAAATGAAGGGAAAAGTTCAAATGAAGCGCTCATATCTTGGTGAAAGAGGAATCACCGGCGGCCTCGTCGCCTCCCCACTCGAGACCTTTGACCATGACTTTCACGCCCGGAGGTCACATTGAGACGCCCTCGCGCATAAGAGATCGGCGAATATGGTCGTCAAGGAGTGAGCAATTTGGTGGTTGCACCACGGACTCCGGCGGAGGAAAAGGCGACATCGGGCGATATGAACTATTTTACGATTTGTGTAGAAACGATTGCAATTAGTGCAGGTGAGATTGAGTTTGATTGATTCGAGTTGACTCGGTCGAGTGTTGGAACATTTGAGTGGATTACTACATGGGAATTAGGGTGCTACGTCAGTTGGATTTCGCCTTTTAATTGGTTGGATCTTGCTTACTGGATTGCGTTCTTTTAGAATGAATCTTATGCGGATTTCCTTGTTTTCGCCCGTTTGGTTTTGGATCATGCGGTCCTTGATTCTTCTGATGATATTAGTGGATTACAGATGTTACTTCCTGAGCGGCTTGATCTGGAAATTGAAGCTGAGCCTTTGATTGCGATTTTCCTGGCTGCTTCGTGGCCGTTGGATGACTCATTTGAGATATCTAACCTGATACCTTGTTTGTTTCTCGCTTGTTCGACAGCTCGAGCCGACGCCCAGAAGGGAATGGTCAATAGGAGAAAGGAAGGATTCAGAGGGAGTTCGCCGGTGATTCCACCGGAGGAGAGTCTTTCCAGGAAGGAAAAATAGTGGAAAGGCTGAGAAGAGGGAGGAGAGGGAGGAAGCTCAGGCAGAAGGAGATTTCTTGATAAGAATATTTCATTACCCTCTCATTCTCCTCTGATCTCTATTTATACATTATGTTTTCTTCTATAGCCTAGATCCTATGCTTTCCCTTTTACGTTGGGAAGTTCGTATATTTATGCGATTTACTTATCTTTGGTTGAGTTGCTTCTTGTCTTTATCGTCGTTCTCGGTTGGGTGGTTATTCTGTTATGGCAGTTCTATTTCTTCTTGTTTTCTTGATTTTCTTGTTGTAGGCTGTTGTAATAAGTTTGATCTATTCTCTGTTGTATATTGTTTATTAAGCTCAGCTTTTGTTGACTTATCTTTGAATAGTCTTCCTTACTGTTCTGGGTTTTTCTTCTCTGTTGTAAACCTGGCATGCCTCTGTATACCTATTCTCTGAACTTGGTGGCAGTGTTTGCTTTCTTTTCTATCTTGAGTTGTTGTTTATGGTAATTGTTAATCTTTGTATCTTTGTATTTTGGCTTTGGAGGAATTGGAGTCATAACATTACTCCCCTCCCTCCTTCTTGCCCTCAAGGTCACCAATATGACTTTTACTCTTTTTTTATGCTTGTCTACCTTGGACATCACTTGATAGTATTTCTCCCTGGATTTCTCTGTCTGCTTGTATAATGGTTCTTTATTCTCTTTGTAGTTTCGTTCCTTATTGTAATTCTATTTCTTTACTTGATATCCCGGAAGCTTACGTGGCTAGAATTCATACGTTTGCCTTGATATTTCTTTAATTTGTGGATCTCCTGTACGTGATCTAAAACTTTTAATCAAGCTTGATTATTCTTATCACCCATCTTACGGTAATTTTTCTTGATTGTAGTGTAAAAGCTTGTATGCGTATTGTAGTAGTCTTGGATTGAAGCTCTCTTCTATGTTATCGACCATTTGTTTCATGTTGCTTTTGAGCTTCACGATTTATATGGTCATCCAACCTATCAAATAAAAGCTCCTTTGTATGTGGGTTTGGATTATGTGACTTTCTCTGTTTGTCCCTCTTAATTGAGGTAAAGGATTTGTGCGACTTATTACTATGGACTATCTTATTCTATATAATTGGGTTATCGACATAAAATCTAAGCTAAGTTAGTGGTTATAAGTATTTATAATGTGTATACTTATACAATCTATGTCATTTGCTTTGCTTTGGATTGAATGGTTGATAGTTGAAGCTTGTTTCTAATGTTTTTTCTTGAATCCACTGCCTTTCTAGTTGAGTATCATGTTGTAATTGATACTCTTGGTCCTCATTGACTATTATGAAGGCAAATAATTTGGCTTGACATATATGCCCTTTGTGATATTTTTCCTCACAATTAAAACACAATCCTTTCTTTCTTCTTTCTTCTATTTGGGTAGGTGTCCGAATTGCTAAAGTTTACTTTGATTGTTGCTTTGTTGATTGGTGTTTTGTGAGGAGGCGGTATGGTTCTTGTAGTGAGGTTGTTTTAGTCTTTGGAGGTTGGCGATCTTGTAGTTTCTTGGCATTGTTACATCATCTAGCTTTGTCCTCCATCGGTTAGCTTGGAAGGCTTCTTGTAGGGAACTAGAATGCTCTTACTTCCCTTTTTATATCTTGTCTTAAACCATTCAAAACACTCTGTAAGAATTGGTGGAATACGATATCGATTTGCAATTCCTCAAACTCATTATAAATTATTTATGTGTGATTTGTAATTTAGTAAGTTCACCCCTTAAATCTCTCTATAGGGAGGCCAAATCTACGAATAACTTGTTCTTTAAATTACGTCCATGAGTGTATTAAGATGCATATATTGATACTAAGTGCAGTCCATCCATGTAATTATGAATTTGATCCCTCGTGGAGTTATATCTTGAAAAAAATTTCTGCTTTAAGAGCCATCCTCTAGGGTCTTCTCCATTAAATCGGGCATATCTATTTTAAGAGTGTTGACATGGTGTGTGTGTGTATGTGGTCATTTGGAGAATAGGATTACGAATGGGATGCATCACATACAGATTTGAGGTTGTTTTTCCAATCTGTTTCTATTGCGGTCTTTTTTGATATTTAGGTCAATGCCATAGTGGCGAGGTCATTTGCTCTTGTTTTGTTTAATGCAGTAACACATTCATCTAGGGTTTTGGATGTGAATCTTGTGCCACGCCATATTTTACGATTGAGGATGTAGTAATCCAACACCAATGATACTATTTTTTAGATTTGTATGCGAGATTGCGATTAAATTCTGGGTGAGATTGAGTTTGATTGATTACGAGTTGACTTCGGTCTTGAGTGTTGGAACCCGGCTGAGTGGATTACTTACTATGGGAATTGCGGGTGCTTTCTGATCCGTTGGATTTGCGCCTTTTTAATTCAGCCGTTGGATGCTAGCACTCGGATTGCGTTCTTTTAGAATGAATCTTGTACCGTCGGATTTCCTTGTTTTCTGATCTGCCCTTGGATTTGGTTTTGGATCATGCGGTCCTTGATTCTTCTAATGGTATTAGTGGATTCACGAATGTTGCTTCTACGGCTTGATCAGAAGTGAATGAACCTTCGATTTACTTAGGTGGCCGGATTGGATGACTCGTTGTTTTTGTTTCGACAGTTCGAGCCGTCGACGCTCCAGAGAAGGGAATGGCTGCGAGCGGAGGAGAAAGGAAGGATTCAGAGGGAGTTCGCCGGTGATTCCACCGGAGGAGAGTCTTTCCAGGAAGGAAAAACAGTGGAAAGGCTGAGAAGAGGGAGGAGAGGGAGGAAGCTCAGGCAGAAGGAGATTTCTTGATAAGAATATTTCATTACCCTATTCTCCTCGATCTCTATTTATACATTATGTTTTCTTCTATAGCCTAGATCCTATGCTTTCCTTTTACGTTGGGAAGTTCTATATTTATGGCGATTTACTTATCTTTGGTTGAGTTGCTTGCTGTCTTTTATCGGGCTCGTTCTCTGGACGGTTGGGTGGTTATTCTGTTAGCTGAGCCGTTCCTATTTCTTCTTGTTTTCTTGATTTTCTTGTTGTAGGCTGTTGTAATAAGTTTGATCTATTCTCTGTTGTATATTGTTTATTAAGCTCAGCTTTTGTTGACTTATCTTTGAATAGTCTTCCTGTCAGGTTTTTCTCTGTTGTAAACTGCATGCCTCAGATACCTATTCTCCGAACTTGGTGGCGTGTTTGCTTTCTTCTATCGAGTTGTTGTTTATGGTAATTGTTAATCTTGTATCGTATTTTGGCTTTGGAGGAATTGGAGTCATACGAGCAGAAAGGGTTTCATTTTGTAGCGATGATTACGCCTTCCGACTTGCGAGAATAAGATGAATGGGAGAGGAGGAATTATAGCGAGACCAAGAGATTGTCCTTTTATTGGTAAGGTTTCCCTGGAGTATGGAGAAGTGACGTGGCGGCTCTTCATTAATTGAATAGGAGACGGAGGTATGGGAGTAGACGGCTGAGAGTTTCAAAGCATTGATCATGTGTGATTATGAGATAATTAAATAGATTTATCTTGAAATATATGATAATTTTGATAAAATTTTAATCTCAATAACTTAAGTCAAATTGAATGTCTATTCTAGGTAACTTTGATATTTCAGGCAATGAGGCTGTTTATGAGCGGAGGTCGTTTGGCGACTTCGGCGTCATTGGGTCACTTTCAGTTCGGAAATGCACATCATCGCTTCTGACCACTCGACGTTCACGTAAACTCATCCGAATTGAGCGTGAATAGTCTCATTTGATAGTTTTCGATGTTTCGGAGCTAACAACGTGATCAATTTTGTGAACGGAGGTCGTTTGGTTATCGTTGCATCTTCTCAACTCCGATATGCGCGTCGACACATTAATATCTCGAGCACTTAATTGATTGCTCGTTAGATTTTTGTGATATTTATATTCCGATCAATTTCGATGTTATGAACGGAACGGCGAAGTCCGTTCATCGATCAGAGGTTGTTTTGATCATTTTTGGTGATGTCCAATGCATTTTGAGCTCCGATTTGTGCACTGTCACCTCCGAAGTCCGTCAAATTCGATTTGTAAGCTTGACTTTGACTTATGACACACATATGGAGGTCAACATTATGATTACAAGGAAAGTTGAGTTTGGTTGTTAAAGAAGTTTGTTTATGATTTGAAAGTCCCATAGATAGTGGTATAAAAGATTTGACTCATTTATGTTTGCTCATGAGTTTAAGAGAAGTAACTATAATAATTGTGTTTAATATAAGAGAAATAATGATGAGTTCTTCTTTACTTGCTCTTATATATTGATGATATATTGATAGTTGCTAAGAATATAAAAAAAATCAATAAAGTGAAGGCTTAACATTGTAGTGAGTTTGAGATGAATGATTTAAGATATGTAAAGAAGATCCTTAGTTTTAAAGATTCAGAGAGATAAATAAATAAATAAATAATTTTTTAGTCAGAAATGATATATTAAGAATGTAATATACAAATTTAATATGCAAGATGTCAAACCTATTAATACTCCATTATCTAAGCATTCCACATTCTCATCAGCATTATGTGTATAATTAGATGATGATTAGATGTGCGGTGGCACTAAGAAGTATATCTATTGAAATTATTTTTAATGTATACCCATGCAAGAAACAAGCAAATTAAACCAAATTAATGATCACACAATTGTAAGGTTAGCTTTTTGTTTTAAAAATATAATTTAGAACAGTTGCGCAATCGATCCCACAATCCTAACAATTATAAATGATAGTACTACATATATGTTATCAATTATTGACAATTTCTCTAAAAAAATGTATGTTCTTGAATTAAAAGAGTGATGTATTTGTTACTTTTAAGATTTAGATGATTATGATTAAGAAGTCTATTGAGAGGTAGATTAAATAACATATATATATATATATATATATATATATATATATATATATATATATATATATATATATATATATATATATATATATATATATATATATATATAAAACTTACTTTTTTCTATAAATCAAAAAGGAATTTTGAGGGACTTAACAATCTAAGTAACTCTACAACAAAATGATATAGTAGAGAGAACGAATAGGTAATAATAGAGAAGGTGAATTGTATACTCTCAAATGCGTGGGCTACTTAAGTCATTCTAGGTTTAGAAACCCCATTATCTGGGGTATTTTATTGCCACAAAATAAAGGTTACAAGGTCCTTAAAAGGGTTACACTGAACTACTCAAAGAGCTACAATCAACCTAAGGAAAACCCCAAGCTAAATACATCCAAAATCCAAAGCATAAAATTGAAAGAGTAAAATGATAAATCGAGCAACCAAATGAAGGCAATGATCGAAAAATAAGGTCAGTAACGGAGGAGAAGAGTCCATGACACATTAAGCAACTGCAAGGACAAAACTAAAACCGCAAAGTGAAAATCCAAAGACTAGTTTTAGCCAATTCAATAATGTGAGTGAACGGAATGCTAGATAATTTGAGCTTGATAGAGAAAAAAAAAGGGGGATAAAGAAATTGCTTCTATGACCTAAGTCATTCTAGGTTGAAATTGCTTCTATGACCTCATACTTGGTGAGTCACTCCCCTTCAATTGCTATTGACAAGAAGATTCTATAGGAAGTTTGTTAGATAAATCTCTATATTACTCTAAATTAAACATTTTTATTGTCCCACTTATGCTTATATTGATTACGAGAAATTAGAGTAGATATATGAAGTGTATATTTTTTGGTTATAAGGTTAGAGTTAATGATTATAAGTTATAGTGCCTTGAAATTAAGAAAGTGATAATTAGTAATGATGTTGTATTTGATGATATTGTCAAATTACACAATACTTGCTATAAGGTCTAATAATATTGACTAGGAGGAGATATCAGCAAATAGGTGAAGGTTGATTGAGGTTAGTATTTTTCCAATCAATTTTAGAGCTATGATGATATTATTTTTCTCATTGTTATTACTACAACCACTATAGCATTCTACCACTAAGGATGGGCCAAGGAGAGAAATCAAGCCATTATAAGGATATGGTGAGACTAATTTGGCTGCTTATGCCTTAAGTGTGGCAAGTGATACTAAATGTAGCAAATAGCTTTCTAAATATGCATAGGTAGTTAATTCATTTAATTATAGTTAGTTGATGGTTGTCATGCAAGAGGAGATCAAATCTCTATATGAGAATAACACTTGGGATTTAATAAAGTTATCCTGAGTAAGAAAGTTTTCCACTACAATGGGTATTTAAGAGAAAAGAAGGTACACCAAGAGTTGATGACCCTAAATAAAAAGCTAAACAACTAGTAAATAGATTCCGCCAGATTCTAGGTGTAAACTTTATAAATGTGTTCTCTTTAGTGGTTAAGCATAGTTTAAAATAAGTTTTACTTAATATTGTGATTAAACATGGTCTTGAGCTTAGCCAATTAGATGTAAAGATTACATTTTGTATGGAGAGCTTTAAGATATATATATGTACAACCCAAAGGATTTATGATTACAAAGAAAGTTATGTTTGGTTGTTAAAGAAGTAGTTTATGATTTGAAAGTCTCATAGACAGTGGTATAAAAGATTTGACTCATTTATGTTTGCTCATGAGTTTAAGAGAAGTAACTATAATAATTGTGTTTAATATAAGAGAAATGATGATGAGTTCTTCTTTACTTGCTCTTATTTATTGATGATATATTGATAGTTGCTAAGAATAAAAAAGAAATCATTAAAGTGAGGGATTAACATTGTAGTGAGTTTGAGATGAATGATTTAAGAGATGTAAAGAAGATCCTTAGTTCAAGATTCGTGCAAAAATAAATAAACTTATTTAGTCGAATGGTATATTAAGAATGTAATACACAAATTTAATATGCATGATGTCAAACCTATTAATACTCCATTATCTAAGTATTCCACATTCTCATCAGCATTATGCGTATAGTTAGATGATAGGATTGAGTAGGCATCTCAAGATTTACATCATAATACATTAGGATCCCTTATGTATGCCATGGTATGCTCTCACCTAAACTTATCATAAGAAATTAATGCAGTTAATAAATACATGACAAATCTTGGTAGAAAAGCATTAGAAAGTAGTCTAGTGGATTCTTAGATATTATGTGGAACTAAAGATGTTTGTTTGCAATTTGAAAGGACTACAAATAGAGTCTTTGGATATATTGATTCAGATTTTGTTGGAGATATTGATAAGAGGAGATTGGTCATAGGATATATCTTTAGCATTTGTAGCTAAGATTTTAGTTGTAAGGCTATTTTGTAGGCTATGTTGACATTTTTTTATAGTTGAAGTTGCATATATGATTATAATTGAAGTATGTAAGAAAGTTATTTGGCTGAAATGTTTATTTGGAGAGCTTAGTGATGACTAGAAGATCACCATTGTGATGTGTGGTAGTCATTGTTCTATTTATCTTAATAAAAATCAAAGCACATCAATGTTTGTTATCATTGTATACATGAAGATATTGCTTGTGAAGCACCCATAATAATCTTGTTGATATGATGATCAAATCACTCCTTATTGTTAAGTTTGGTCCATATTCATTGTGATGCATAATATATTTTGAAAGAGTTGGAGAATAATTTATTAAAGACTATAGATTGATTCTATTTTTTTATTTCTTCTAAAAATTCATGTTAATGTGGAGTTGGTTGAAATTTATGACTCAAATTCTTTGGGCTTGGATTATGGTTCTCACTTGCCTTAGTAAACAAAATTATAGCATAAGGATTAATGAAGTAAATTAGATCCATTCACAAACTTTTTAAATCTCCTCTCTCACAAAAGGTCATTTGGTTGGATGTTTTAAAAAAAAAATTTAAAGACTTTAGATTAACTCAAATATAGTGTATTTTGTATATTTTGATTTGTTTGATTTGTTGTAAGTTAAATATAATAAAAATATTTTATTCTGTGTGGTTGATTATTAAATAAAAACTTAGAATTCCATTTTGAGAACCTAGATTTGTAGAGAAAGATAGAGGTGGAATCAAAATCAAAAGGGATAGGGGGCATGCCACCATGGGGAAATTGGCAAAATTTGGAGTTGGATGATGGAACCAAAGCTGAAAGGGATAAGGGAGGCATCAATGGAGTATGAATAATACTTTTTTTTCTAAATAATAAAATTATATTTTTTTTATGAACTTTCAATTTAATAATTGAACTATATTATTTTTTTAACTTTATTGATATGCATTTGATGAACATGCAATTAAAATACAAAATTAAATATATAATTGTTTACTTAAGAGACAGAAGAGAACAATCTTGTGGATTATTCTCATTATTGTTTCTTAATAATTCTCTCTCACTCTTATCTCTAATATTGGTTGTAATTATATATTTTTTTAATATTTATATTACACTAATTAAAGCTTGCTCTTCAAAAAATAAAATATCATAACAATATCAATGATTGTTATGCCAACAATATCATAAACTCAACACTAAAATTGACATCACTATCACTAATTAGGTCAATATGTACTTGTGACACTAAAGTTAGCACATATTATCATCAGTAATATCAGTACTTATCATCATCAATAAGGTTGATATATGATATTGATACTAATGTTAATATCATAATTAATACTAATGTTGACACTCACCATTAATGCTAATATTGATAACAAATTTTACATCCATTATTGACACTAATATCAAAGTAGTAAAACTCCTTAGTATCATGCTCATGATACCTGTTGAAAGCATAATATGTCGAACATAAGGGCTTATCTTTATGGGAGTAGGGCAGTATAAGTATTCCATATTCTGTACGACCTTAATTTGCTTGACCATGGAATCACACAATAACGTGATTGTACTATATTGGTGTTGTTATTGTTGCTCGTCATGATAAGTAAGAATAGGTTGTGACACCTTATGACATCTTATGGTATGAAGCTAGTCTCGCTCTCATTCCTATTCTTGCATGAGTTTGCATCTCTATGATAGATGATAAGTATGGTAGTAAGAGCTGTACGACTTCTTGTCCGCCTTTCACACTCACAGATAGTCTCCCAAATGTCAGTTGAGTGGTAAATGGTCTTGCTTTGGTGGCATTCATCTTTGCAGAGTCACTCTAAAGATAGAATGATTTCATTCATTATATTCCTCAGCATTAACATAATGAGATAGAATGAAAAATCACTATTGCTTGAGAGTTTAAATATATATATATCAATTAAGGACTCGTTGGCCAGCAATAATATGCCCGATTTCTCCTCACCTTCAGTAGAGGCAGAGAAAGGGTTGAATATTCAGATCTATTATAGCTGTTTATTGCCACGACCAGTTGATGTTACATGTTTTGTTATTTCAAAAAAACTATTTCTTGAAAACTTTGGGTTGGCTTATTTCTTTATTCTTTGACGGTAAAATTTTTCAATAATTTAATTATGTTTTATTAAAATGAAGTTTTCACGATGAAAAATTTAATAAATAAATTTAAATAGGATGTCATTTTGATCTAAAGCCGGCGCTACAATTTTATGTTATTCAATGAACATATTTCTAAGTGCCAATAAATACAAGAAACATTATTAGTTATAGAGTTCCAATTATAAAAGTTATATCTGGACTATAATAACATAGTATCATGTGTCATTTAGTTAATATATAATTGTTATGTATTTACTTTAAAATGTATATTTTTGTTTCTCACTAGAAACCTTATTTGAACTATTAGAGATTCTACACAAGATTTTCACATTGGTGTGTGTGAAGTGTTATATATTGCTATATATATCATGTATTATCCTGCAGTTAATATTATATTAATACACAATACTTTATACTTTATAGCCTATATATAACAGTTGTGTAGTCTAGATGTAAAGTTATATCTAGACTTTATATCTAAGTCACGATAAAAGATAAATGTATAAAAAACCTTTGTATTCAATAATTTATTAAATTATATTAAAATGAGGTTTTCATGATGAAGTAAACAAATAAATTTGACCATATTTGGACTTTTAAATTCTTATTGACTTCAACAAATTAAATAAATTCAAATAGAAAGAATGGCAACGGACCAAGCCCTATTGATTTTACAATGTTTATTATTTATTAAATTTTTTTTATTGATTAATTTCTCTATCCTAATTTTAAATTTTTTAAAATGAAGTTTTCATGATGAAAGTATTAGTAACTAAAAAATTTGAAGAAAAGTTTATAACTGATAATTAAGGATTTATTACGTATCAAATTTTTTAAAAAAATTTTTGTTGTTGATTATTTTTTTCTATTTGTGTTTTTTAACAGTTTCGTATTTTTGTTTATTTTTGAAATCAAACCAACTTATTTTTAAAAATAGTAAAATAAACTGTCAGGTGCTTTTTTTATTTTAAAAAGCGCTGCTTTCTGTGTGGACTGAAAAATAAAAATAACTATTATTTACTATATATGACTGATTAAATTTAATATGTTGAGTTTTTGAATACATTCAGATAAAATCTAATATTTTATGAAAATATTTTAAATTATTAATCATGATTATATATGAATTTTTAAAATAAAATATATTTATAAAATACATTGTATATGCATATAACATTTTCTGAATTATTTAAATTATGAGCGGCGTTCTTTCAACAATCTACACGCTAGCCTCTAAAGTACTGTTTGTAATATATTATCATTATTTTAGAACTTTGAGAGAGAGAGAGAGAGAGAGAGAGAGAGTGAGAGAGAGAGAGAGAGAGCTGACCTCTATCATATCAACTACTTCAGAAAATTGAAACTTGGAGGAGCTGCTCTCTCTCTCTCTCTCTAATTATTCAGTCATTCTGCACATTGGCGTCAATTCTATGAGAGTAAGATTGATGATTATAATATTTTTTTAGGCTTAATTCTGATTTCTCAGGTAAAGCAGGAAGATGATCTTTTTTTTAAAAAAAATTTCTTTCAATGTTCAGTTGGAAGATCTTTGTTCTGTGGAAAAAGCATCAAGAAAACAGATGGCATGGATTATCTTTTATATCTGCTGAAATTTATATTTATCACAACTAATCACCTTTAGCTTTGATCTGTGTGCTCGGAATTTAACCGAAAATGATTTTCATTTTTCTTTTCCTATTATCAGTGAGGTCTCAAAAAATCAATTTCTATCCAATCGATCGGCTGTCAGCTGCAAAAAGTATTTTAAAAGAATTTTGTTCCAAGAATATCTCACAACTCACGTTCTAATAAGATGAAACTTTATATCTTACTAATATGGCTGATTAAATTTAATATGTTGAGTTTTGAATACATTCAAATAAAATCTAATATTTCATCTAAAATTAACTCTTACGTGAACTATATTCCTTTTTCTTTTCTTTTATTTTTACTTACTATTTGGTTCTCCTTCTCTTCCTGATCTCTCTCTCTCTCTCTCTCTCTGTGAACAAAAAAAAGTAAAAAAAATAAAATCTTCATTTTTTTTTACTGTGCGTTCCTTCCAAACCGAGCAAAAGAGGAGAGAATCTCTTTCTCAGTATCTCTCCCTCTGTCCATCTAATCTACATATCGAAAGCTACACAAAGACAAAAATCATATATATATATATATATATATATATATATATATATATATATATATATATATATATATATATATATATATATATATATATATATATATATATATATATATATATCAAGATTTTGTCATTATTTTAACTCATAAGGTGTAAAACAAAAGTGAATAAAAAAATCCTATTTGCTTTTATACAAATTTAAAGGTTTATGCGATGCTTTTTTATAAACATAATAAGTACAAAAATTACTCGACCACGATATCATAAGACATCTATCATACACGCTCTCATTGGTGTACGCCTTAGATAATGATAGATCTCATTTCGGAGGACGTATTGGATAGTGATTTTAAACTAATTTGAGCACAGTGAAGCAAAACTTATAAAAATTTTAAATTTTGAAATATTGACTAATAAAAAAATAAAATATTGTTAAGATAAAATTACAAAAAAAAAGACAGATAAAACACTTATTTGAAAAATAGAACACTGAGTATGATTCTTTCTCCTAACAGAAAGATAGAAGAATCTAAATTTTAAATAGAGTATTAGAGTGAGTCATCCATTTCTTATTTATAGGGGAGAAATGAGACATGTCAATTAATACCATTCAATCACAATTTATTAAAATCAAAACCCCATTAAATGATCATTTATAAAAATTAATAATATATTGAATGACTATTCAAAAGAATGACAAAAGTTGGGTGACTCTCATTTATATTGTGAATCACATTTTTCTATCTAATATGAATGCCTTCAAACATCCATGAATATTTGTTAATGTGCATTTTCTATTTTATTATTGGGTGATTATAAATAAAAGATATAAGAGTGTATATGGCTCTAAAGCCAATTGCATAGCCATAATTATCACATCGAAATACATGCGAATAATTTAAAGCTTCGAATGATGCTCATATTTTAGAATAAATTGGTGCTTAAAGTCATTGCATCAAGATGTGTGTAATCAGTCAAACCTTCTAAATATTAATAATGCACACGTCATGAGGTAATCAAAAACTTAAAATTAATCTATTTATGCATGTAAATAACAAGATAAACCATATATATGCACTATGAAGTAGCATCAACCCAAATCTAGTGCCTCAAAAAGCATGTAAATGCTCAAAAAAATGACCTACATGTTTTATGAGGAATTTCTCAAAGCTTAATTCAATTGCCTTGAAAGGCATGAAGTCCCTCAAATTACACAAAGATTAATTATGCTAGATACCTACATGGGCCCGACACTATGCTAAAAGCTTAGAACTAGTGTGAGAGGATGTTGTGTGGGTTGACATCAAATGGATTTAAACCCTACTATTTGCCTCGAAAAGTGTGTCAACATCTTTATGAATGATAATTATTTTAAAGCAGACATATATTTTATAGGCTTAATTTTTAGAGACTGATACATATGCATACTAATAGCGAAATACTTCACTTAATCATTGAGGAGGTAAGTCACACATAACCAATATGATCTGTGTTGAATGAAGATTTCAACCGGAGGGGATACTATCATTCAAATGTGATTGCAATCTCAATGCAAGTTAATCTAAATCAAGTATCAATTCAATTGTTAAATTTAATAAGTTATTAAACTGTAACTATTCAAATATAGATATAATCCCCAATCTTCAAGCTAATGTTTAATTGAGATCATGAGAACTATCGAACGAAGACGAATGGGGTAAAAGCTCTTATAATAAGTTGAGATGGATGGCACAAAGTCATATTAGCTTAGAATAAAATACTATCATTTGATAAAAGTTGGTGATGGACACAATTTGAACTGATGCAAATAGCAAACAATATAATTAAATGGGCTAAAACTAAAATAATGTTCATATTATAAAATACTATCAATGTGTCGATGCACATATCAGAGCTGAGAAGCTATGACGGTATCCGAATAACCTCCATTCATGAAATTAATCATGCCTTTAACTTTAAAATTTTGAAATCTATCAAATGAGACTATCCACGCTTAATTCAGATGAGTCTGTGCAAATGTAGAGTGATTTGAAGTGACAATGCACAAATCGAGGCCAAAATGCACATGACATTATCAAAATTAACTCAAATGACCTCCAATCGACAAATGGACTTCGCCATCATATTTAGAACATCGAAATTGGTCAGGATATAAATATTACATGACTTGATAATCAACTGATCAAGCGCTTGAGTCATTAATGTGCCTACATGCATATCGAGATCAATTGGCACCGACAAGGATCAAACAACCTTCGTTCATAAAATTGAACATTCCATTAGCTTCGATATATCAAAATATATCAAGTAAGACTATTTGTACTTAATTCGAATGAGTCTGAGTGAAAATCGAGCAGTTGAAAGTGACAACGCAAATTTTGGTAAAATAATATTTGACAATTTTGAACTAAATGGCCTATCATAAACGGGCAAAGACCGTTGCATTTGAAATATTGAAATTACCTTATATTAATATATATATATATATATATATATATATATATATATATACCGATTATCTAATCACCTCTAAAGTTAATCAATTAATAAAAAAACTTCCAAATTCGAAGAGGAGCTTAAAAATTCCCAAAGTGAAGAAATAGAAGAACTTCAATAAGTATTTCAAAATTTTCAGGTCCAAACTCCCCTTAATATCAATTTTCCTTTCTCCTTTTCAGCTGAATTTATGACATAAAAAAGCTGTGCAACTACACAGGAATAGGATTGTCAAATTATCTTTTTTTGCTAATAATTCGATAATTTCAGCTTTACATAAAGCAAGATAATATTCATTCATTTGGCAAGGACGAACCTTAGTGAGAATGTCATATTCATTGAAAGTATCAATATACGGGAGCCACTAAGTGAGTTTTTCTACTCCAAAAAGTTATTGGGTTCTCACTACAAACTGATTTTTGAAAATCTTGTAAGCAAGATTGAAATTTATTTTGAATAGGAGGAGAAAAAATTTTTTGTTTAATAATTAAATTAGTAATTTCATCTTTTAAATAATTCACATGTATAAATTTATTATTAAGTCTATTCATTTTTATATATATATATATATATATATATATATATATATATATATATATATATATATATATATATATATATATATATATATATATATATATATATATGCATTAATACTTTTATGTAAATGTTATATGTATAATAATATAAAATGTATTAAATAAATAATAATAATAACAAAATAATAAAAATAAAAGCAAATTTTTTTAAATATATATATGTATAATATTCTAATTGATTTAAATTTGATTTAATTTACATATGTTTCAAGTTAAAATTAGTCTATTTATATAATTAGATTATATCCCCGTTAATTTTAATATATTATATATAGATATGCAATAGCTAAAAAAAATTTTATTAAAAAAAGTCAAATCAAAATCATTATTGTCAAAAACAAAATAAAAAAAATCAATCACGATTAAAAAAAAGCATGATCGTCTATTATTAAGTTAAACAAAAATAAAGTGATTTATTCCGTGTATATATATATATATATATATATATATATATATAATTTAGTTATCAATATATATTAAACGGATACAAATAATTATTTAAATTTTGATCAAAATTAAAATTTATTATAAAATAATAATAAATATAAGATTAAAATCTTTAATTGAAATTTTGTATGCTTAAAACTAAAAAAATGCTTTATTTAATTATTTTTAGTGTTATCAATAATATATTAAGACTGCACCTGTAGCATTTTTAGAAGCAGTAGAAGAAGTCAGGGAAGCTGCTATTACAAAGTGATTCTGTTTGGAAAATTTATTCAATCATTGCTGCCGCATTGTTTGTAAACGACTAAATGTCATCATGGTATACGATTAAATTTAAACAGAATGAACAAAAATAGAGTAACTAATAATCATATTTAGTCTTAAGTCAACTAAATTATATTGATAGATTACACATCACTTAATAAATAATACTATATAATAAATAATATTAATATTAAAAGTATAAGTACTACAACTAGTGCAATCAAAATATTAAGCCTAATATCTTGTTGATCAAATCTTTTAAAACTTTTTTTTTATCATACCCCAAGATGATCAATCGCTTGATGTGTCGTCAGATTCACAATCCATCCAAATAGATACAATCATCTCCATATTTCTTGGACATCGAGAAAGTTTTTATAATTTCTTCGCATGTGAAGTGAATATATAACATTCAGAACCATTGTAATCTGCAAACTCTAGAGATTCAAGTCATAGTTCTTGATAAAAAAATTTATATTAGTAATAAAAATATTAATGAGGATGGGTGACATTACAAAATATTTAGATTTTATTTCTATATACCTGAATGAAGAGATTCAAGGTTCAAAAATTATATCAGAGTTGAATTGAAAGTTCAATTAAATGATGTATCATATTAAAAGACATAAATATAGACATTACATATTATATATTTTTTTCCTCAACACATATAATGCAATCTGATTAAATTAAAGTAGGTACAAAAGCAGAAAAGTCAATTCTTTAATAATAAATATAATATAGGAATCTTTAATTGAATAAATGACTCAAAACACTATTCTAATTCTCGCCAGTTCAAAAGGAGAAAAGCCAATTCTTCTCCCATTTTTTTCATTTTTTCTATTTTTGGTTCTTTCAGCTCTTCGGCAAAAACGTTTGGCAGCATTTTCTCCTCCAACTCTACCTCACATCGCCGACTGAGATTCACCGTAAGGTTTAATCTTTACTCTATTTCTGCATCTTCATCTCTGAACACTCTCCCCATTCATTTCTCTCAGCCGAATCCTCATTCTTGCAAAACTTTCCCATTCCATCAAACCTCAACTCCTTCCCTCGCCAGCCACCACAACACAGGTTTTCTCAATTTTCCCTCAAGCCGTTGTACAGATGCTTCTCCTAGTTGCTCTCCAGGTTACTATATCCTTCTCTACTTCCTTTATAGTCGGATCCGCAGCAGCCGCAGATTCCTTCCTAGCCGAGTTATAAATTTTGATCAAAATTATGCAATCCTGCAAACTCATTATACAGTAATATTTAAATGCATATTAACAATTTCAATATAAAAATTTATACACATATACGAAGCAACCTTCATCCCACTTCAAGCGTACTAAGATATATGTGATAGTCCAAATACACTAAATATGTGCCAAGGGTTCAAAATGAGACTTGCATATATTTTAGGAGCTTCATTCGATCCAAAAATAATTGATTTCATACCAATTATAATATTCCAATTTATTAATTTTATTAATTAGGAAAAATCATGTGAACTAAAATGACTGCATGTGCTCAGACTACGGAATTCAGAATACAATTCTATTATCTGAAAAGGCTATATAGGCTAAGTAGAGATTAAAAAAATATATATAATTAATCTTATAATTTAAAAATAAAACTATCTAAATTATCAAATATTGCTGACATCATGTTATTTGTTTAAATTAGATGTTTGAGGATCTTACGGTTAAAACTATGACTTAAATGCTCTCAATTTATATAAATATTTTGAGAGAGTTAATCATTGTGAAAGTTTGAGCATATTTTAGAATTTAATATTCTAAATATATACTTGTATGTATTTTAATAAATCAACACATTCATATGGCAAAAGTTGAGTAATATTTTGAGCTCAAATACTCCCTCATAAGGGCTTGAGTGGATAATTTGAATCTTTTAATAGAAAATTAAGTGATTAATCTTAGTAAGACTATATAAAAATTAATATAGATAATGTCCACAAGTTGTTCATTGAAGTTTAGTCTTGCTACTTAGGTAAAGTCTTGAATAGTCTTAATATGTATATTTCATATTTAGAAATACAAACATTCAACTTCAAAAATCAAAATGCATAATTACAAGTCTCAATGTTTGGGTATAATCCTCCTCCTATAGAATAGAATTGAAGATCTTCATAATAAGATCTCAAAGTTGTAGATTTGCTTCTCTATTAGCAAGAGCAAAAAAGTAGAGTTGACAAGATTTACCTTCATGATGATTGTGTTGATTAAGAATATCAATCGGAGCGATTTATTATTATTAATATTATTAAATCTTCAATGTTAAATCAAGTTCCTATCAACTATCAAATATTCAAGAAGATTCCAATAAAAATAAATACATAAATGAAATTCATTAATTAAAAATCTAAATAAAAATCAATTCATCCGCCTTTCACATTTATTTGTTGAGGGTGGTAATTTAAGAAAATTTTATCTCATGAAGGAGCCAATATCATATTAAGTATTGTTGACCTACACATTCATATCAAAGTGTGATAAAGTAAAATCGATAAAGGGCGACAAGCACAAATTATGTTTTATTCATCTCAATTATCTCATGAAATAATTAAATGAATGAAATCAAGAAAAGTTACATGTCAGCATCGCAAAGATAAATTGTTATAAGGCCTTATTTTATTAATCAATTGATAAATTGGCTTATAGATTTGTAAATTTTATGAATTGCATTACTCAATACAATTTCATAGCCTATTAGATCACATAGGAATTTGTAATCCTTCCAACTGTACCTAACCCAAACAATCTAAACAGGTAACTAATCACAATAAATCACACTTAAGCTTTTGTTTCATCTTATTTAGCATTTATTATGTGCAATGGTTAAAATAGTGCTATATTATAAGAAAAGTTCTATTTTTAATTAGGACCCTTCAAATCTTAATTCTTTTATATTTGGAGGCAAAGTTAGAGATTTTTGGTGTTAAGATAAATAGTTTTTTAAGTAAACATGTGATGCGAATAGTTTTGGCTTTTTATGAATAATGATATTAGCATTCATAAATGAGGCAATCATCTACTAGCATGATTATTACATTTATAAAAATTTGTAGCTTCTTGTCATGCTTGTGTTAGAATATGGCTAAAGTGAAACCTATTCATGATATATTTTCTATAAGCATCTTGATCTAGTATTCAAAGATAGAATGATATAGGATAATATTTAAAAGGTTTAATAATGGCTCACCATGAAAGTGAAGTTTAATGATTATCTTTCATGAAAATGGGAGGAATATTATATTTTCTAAAATAATGTGAATACTACCTATATTTAATAGGTTTTTGTACAAAACTTGCATGAATGAGCAAATTAAGGTCAGAAAATTTGAGTATTCTAATTTGACATATGATAATAATATGAAGATGAGAAGTATATTTGTTAACTATTATGATTCATTTTTAACAAACTTGCAGATGAGCTAAACATGAACAAGTTGGAGCTCTATTTAACTTAATTTGTTAACTATTGTGCTGGACATGAATAAACTCGGGTTTGATTACAAGTTAAAAAAACATTGTGTGCTCTCCTCATGTGCTACAAACCAAGTCAATGATCATCTAATTTATCAACAAATTTTCGAATGATGGCTCAAATTATATGAAAATGATTATGTAATCTTAAATCGTGTAATATCCTTTCAAGTTCATATGACTTCAAATATTTGTTTCCATGATTTCTGATGTATATTTGATGATTTTTGTAATAAAATGGATTTATGCATATGCATATATATATTTTTTTATTTAATGAGCTGAATAGTTGACTTTTATTTTATTCAATTTGGTTAGTAAATGAGCTAAAATTTTTAAAGCTGGACTCATTTTGTTAAAAATATATTGAACATGAACTATTGTGGAGCTAACTCGCTAAGTATGAGTTATTCACTATTATTGAGTTTTTTTTTCACACCCTCATCTTTTACTATCTTAATCTTCTTGTTTTCTCATTAAAATAAACTATTGCCAACTATGTGTGGGCTCCAAAAATTAATCGAATCATGAAAAGAGTGTTTTAAAGTGTCGGTAAAATTTTCAGAAGGTAGATAGAATAGTAGATAAGACACTACCCAGAGATTTCGTCCTCATTTGGTGAGAACTTTAGATATGGTTCCAAGTTTCCTATAAGCTATATAATTAGTTACTCCCAATAAGTGAGAGAGAACTTTGATTAAAATTTAGTCGTTAGATTGTAAAATGTATAGTGTAGTAGCAACATGTGGAGTTTTAGAGTTTAAGATATGAAATTTATCATTTTAGCTTAAACCGGATGGTTGGGGGAATGATGACGTGCCCGATCTAGATCCCATGGTTCCGTCATCCCGGGCGGTCCTCGGTCCTATAGTCGAGGAGATAGTCTTACCCAGAAGGATCCTCATCAATACATGGGTTGTCGTCAAGAAATCCTTATAGACACAGGGTGGTGTTTGTCTAAGACAATCTTAAGTCCACCTAGGCAAAGGGCCTATCAAGTATAATAATTCACAACTCAAAGAGCCATTTGAACATTGGCTATGATCGTGGTCGTAATATAATAGAGCACCACCACTGATCGAGGACTTCATAACGCTTCATCTGTGGAACTATTGGCCAAATTAGAGAATCGGTCACGCCTTAGCTAAAGATTGATTGAGAGTGAACATGTAGAACACTGACATTAGCTCATTGTGTAGAGTTTACTTTTAATTTGTCACCCACAAATAATTACGGAAGGTGAATAAATTGAGTTTGATTTGAGATTTATTTCATTTAAGCATTTTTAGATTGATATTTGATTTGAATTTATTTGATTAGAAAAATTGATTGATTTGAATATGTTGAAGAGCTTTAGATCTGTCGGCTCTTTAGTTGTTAAAAGGATTAGATCATTTACATATAATGTCTTTATCAGATATTTCACTAATTTGAAGCTATAATTATAGGTTTTTAAGTTTTGTTAATCCGGACACAGTGCTAAGACTAAATCGGGAAACAACCCGCTAGATCCTCGACAATTTAGGCATTCATAGTTAAAGTGAATTTATAGCAGACAATTCCACCTAATTAGTGATTTCATTGATTCTTAAAATCATAATTAGAATGAAATTTGTTAATTCTTGATTGAAGGAAGCCTCCGTGATTTTTATAAATTTTGATTTAATATCTTCTTCTCGCTTCAAAGTTCTGCATAGCGAAAAGAAGCGTTTTGGTTTAGATTGTAGTTTAGCATACTACCTTAGTTTATTTGTTTGAGTTTTGTAATTCTCTTGATTTGATTGCTCAATTTTCATCAATTTTGATAAGTTATCGATTTCGTTTATTGTTTTAGCATACTCTTATTAATTAGTATTAATCATCTCCACATTAATATAAGAGTTATTAAACTCAATTTGAATTTATCCTTAGATTTTGAGTTTATTATTGTTATGAGTTTAGCATTAGTCCCTCAATTCCAATTACTTAATTTTGAAGAATTTGTAAGAAAAGAGAACTCACTTTACAACCATTTGAGCCATAGAATATTAAGTTTGTGAATTTAATATCGCCTCCCAAAGTTTGTGAATTTATTAGCTTCCTAAATTTTAGATTTTGAATGAATATTCTATTCTTCAAAATTTGCTTTAAAGCTTCCCTTTTCATTTGACTCTTTTAATTAGTTCTATGTTCTGCATAAGTTAGCTCATTTCATTCTCCCATTTTTCTAAATCAAAGATTTGACAAAATATAAATTCTTCGTCCCGTCACAGATGCGTCAGTGTTTTAATTCTTCCGTCAGCATTTTAAAAGTTACTCCTCAAATCTTTTTTTCACGATAGAAATTAGACGAAATTTTGCAACATTTGTTTAAGCATAACAAGTGGTGACTTTCAAAATTACCTATGAATTCAGGATAATACTTATTTCAAAATGTGAGACTGATAAACTTTTGAGAGGTAAATCATGTAAAGAAAATAAAAAAAAATCAATTATTACGTCCATATTATGAAATAAAAGTTACATCCTATATATATATATATATATATATATATATATATATATATATATATATATATATATATATATATATATATATATATATATATATATATATATATATATATTTGTTTATTTATTTATATTTCTTATATGTATATTTTAACATTTACATGCTTAACACTCAAACTTTATAAAAATTTTCTTGTGTAGGTAAAGTGTTAATTTTTAGTTTTTAGATATGTAAATGCATATGAATTGTGTGACATACATGTAAATTTTGTGTATTTTTTAATATTTGTGGTGCTTAATTTTTATGTTATTTGATGAAATTTAATGATATTATTTTTATAAAACTAGATATATTTACTTGTGAATATTTTTAGTACTCTAATTTTCCAAAATATATTAAATAAATTGATGAATTAAGTAATTTATTTAATAAATCAAATTTTCTAATGAAATAAAATGAATTTATAATTGTTTAATTCATTTATATTTATTTAAGTTGTGTGATTATTTCATAATTCTTTTAATTTTTAAGATATAATATTCTAATATTGTGTTCAATGAGTGTATAATATTCTATTACAAAATTGTGTAAATATTTATGTATCATTGCATGTAAATAATTAATTTCTTGAAAGAGAGGTCAATTTTAATGGGTTTATGATTATGCGCCTATAATAATTATGGATATTTTTTTCTTATATATTACTATTATTATTTTTAATGATGAGAAAAAATTATAAAGAGAAAACTCAATTCTAAAATTTAAGAGTATTTAATTGATGCCTACTTTTAATAAATTTTGCTGCTTCTAAGTTGAATTCGATCGTAGTATAACATTCCTACCTGTTGAGTAAAAGTAAACACTCAAAAGGAATTTTAATGTTTTTTTAAAAATTTTGATCAAATGCATAAAAATAAAAGATTTAAATTAAAATAAAATTATTAAATTTTGTGCATGGAAATTTTAATTTAGAATTATATTTTAAATATTTAATACCAAAATATCTCAAATTCAAATATTATATATTAAGTTTGTGGGTCAGAAAATTTGTCATCTACTTTTCACTTGAAGAGTTTGATTTGAATATCGATTTTAAAAAAAAATGAAATAGTAGATAAGATACTATATAGAGATTTTGTTCTCATTTTGTGAGGACTTTAGATCTGGTTCCAGGTTTTCTATAAGTACAAGCACTTATAGTTAATTACCCCTCTCAATGTTGAGAGAGAACTTTCGATTAAGGTTAGTCGTTAGATCGCTGAATGCGTAGCGTATAGTAATAGTATGTGAAGTTTAAATTAACTATCTTGGCAATAATAAAATGAAAATAAAGTTGATATGGCTCTCAAAATATGACTAATCAAAGCATAAATCTTGATGTCGAAAGCGATATGATTTTGAGTCAAAACCGATCGAGATCAAGCACTTAAAATATCATTGGAATCTTTGGGATATCAATTAAATCCCAAAACAACTCTCAAATATGAAGTGTTTATAGTCAAATCGGCGTCTCGATGGGATCTAACGAGCCTAAGATCTCATAATTCTTCATTTGGGCATCCAAATGCTCAAAATACATCAAATGATCAAGGAATCATCTGAGCGTCCGATCGAGGGGAGTTAGCTTTACATGAATTACAAGAGTGCCCTCCTCCCATCTATAAATAGGCATTCATTCCTCACACAGGAGCCAAGCTAAGTGAAGAGGAGCAAGTGAAGAAGAGGAGCCACCGCTCGACGGTCAACCACCACGCACCGTGCCTTGATCCTGTAATCAATCTTAAGCAAGGAAGAAGAGGAAGAGTCTAAGCAAGGAAGAAGAGGAAGAGTCAAGCAAGGAAGAAGAGGAAGAGTCCAAGCAAGGAAGAAGAGGAACAGCAAGGAAGAAGAGGAAGAGTCAAGCAAGGAAGAAAAGGAAGAGTCCAGAAGCGAAGGAAAAGCCCAAGTGAGGAGGAAGAGAGCTCGAAGATCCTCCAAGCAAGATCGCAAAACAAGATTGCACTCAGCTGGTGACCATCAACCATCGCCACCATTGTCGTCATTGTACCAGATTCATTACGCCCATCAGTGACAATTACAACCTGATCATTGTTACATAGCTATTTTTCCTCCCTCATATGCAATTTTGTAATCTTGTATCAGGAAGACTTTGTACTCTGAAACAGATACATAGTGGAAGCTTTTTACTGGGCTAGGCCCCGTGGTTTTTCCCCTCTTTTAGGTTTTCCGTTAAAATTCAAGTGTCTCTTGTTTCTTTAATTACCTGTGTGTTAGACTTCACAACAAGGCTAAAGTAAACTTTCACTCTGTGGTTTCTAGCATGCGTTTGGCGCCGTCAGGAAGAAAAACCTTCAACCACAATTTTGTGAACATCCACGTTATGGCCAATAGGCCGACACTAAATCCGCACAACTCAGCTCCGCTCAATCATTCTCAAACCCATCCGAACCAAGGGGCCAAGTTTTTGCCTCACTCCCCACATAGGCATGACCTTGTTGAGGCGGGCGATCTCTTTGGAAGATCGTGTTCGAATGGAGAGTCTCAAAATAAGATGATCCAGCTTTTGCAAGGACTACAACGGCTACTCACACATATCTCCCAAGATCGGTCGTTGCGGGAAGAGGTCAAACGCTAATCCTCCGACTGAGTTCCTCCGCATGGAGACCAACGCGATCTCCTTAACACGCTGGTTCCACTCTCATCCATCGTGCGGCTCAAAGGTTACTAATCCACCGATTGTTGTTGATAGCTTCACACATGCTCATCTTGTTAATCCGCCGTCATGACATTGTGCAGTGACGCTTAACAAGATGAGTTTCACCTTCAAGGCAATCATCTTCTATGAGAGTCCTCACCTTAGTGAAGCCATTCTTACATCCAATTCCGTGGGTTTCAAGCTTCCAGCATTGATTCCATGATGGGGCAAGCTGACCCACGAACACATCGACCATTACAGACTATCATGCATATCCAACGAGCTCGACACCTGTCAGTCTTTCCGTTACCCTCAAAGGGCAAGCTCGCGCTGGTTCTACTCTCTTCCTGGGATCCATCCATACCTTTAACGAACTCGCCGTTCTTTGTGGAAGCTTCATTTCAAATGGAGAATCATTAAAGATTCCTCCCATCTCCATTAAATCGAATGAGGGTGAATCACTTAAAGAATACTTCCAGATTCTCCCGAGCTCGCCAAATACAGGATAAACCGAATTATTAAGAGGAGTTTTCCTTGGAGGCTGTCACGCCTTTATTCATCACTAATGCACGAACGTCATACGTCGACTTAGTTTATTTGTGGAAGCACAAATCTTTGCCGATGAAGCTATTCATGCCCATAAAACAATTTGAACAATCAGAGGGAAACGTAAGAGCATCCCATAAAATGCGGGTGATAGTCCCAAAAAAAAAAAAAAAAAAAAAAAAAGACCTCAATGTGATCTCCTCCTCCTCCTTATCAATCGAATGAACATGCCTCCAACTGGGGCAACTCTTAATCTCAAAAGATAAGCAAAATTGCACCAATGAAAAGGCAAAGATCAAAGTCAACTCTGGCTACAAGCTCATACAAATATTCGACCTCTTCCATACGGGTTAACGTCATCGAGTAAACACTATGACTAACAACCCAGGATAGGTCAAAAGCGTCTTGGTGGACTTCCACGACCTCTTCCATACGGGTTGCGTCGGTAAAACTCGACTAACAACCCGATAGGTCGCCCATGGTGGACTTCTGCGATCTCTTCCATACGAGTTAATGTCATCAAGCAAAGCTCGACAAACAACCAGAAAGGTCAAAACGTCCTTGGTGGACTTCGACCTCTTCCATACGGGTTAACGTGATCGGTAAAACTCGACTAACAACCCGTAGGTCAAACGTCCTGGACTTCGCGACTCTTCCATGCGTTAATGTCGCGAGCAAAACTCGACAAACAACCCGAAAAGGTCAAAAGGTCCTTGGTGGGCTTCCGGCCTCTTCCACAGTTGCGTCATCGGTAATATCACGACAATAACCGGATAGGTCAAAACTTTGTACCTCACTGCATCGTCGCCAGGTAACACTCGGCAAACAACCGGATGGGTCAAATATCCTCGGATTCAATCAACCTTTTCCACACAGTTAACATCGCCGTCAAAATCATTGCCGGTCACCCGCATTACCGTCGCCGGTCACGCCGAAAGCACGGCAATCTTGGCCGGTATCACCATTATCGCCGGTCATCGAATTACGTCGGTCGCCACCGTCGACCGTCGCCGGTTTGCCGACCACCGTCGCCGCATATAACCATCGCGTAAGCTGCCATCCGCTGCCATATCGATCATCTCCGGCAACCTCCAGGTCACTCATCGCGTCGGTCATCCACTATACGCCGGTCGCCGTGACAACCATTGTTGGCCGACCACACCCGTCGGCGCCAACCCATTATAATCCTGCCGCTACTACCGTCGCCGGTCCTGCCGCCCGGCTATCTCGGCAATCGCCGGCCATCGCCATTAGATGCGGTCATCGCCGACTGCGGCATCACCGGCCGTCAGCGTCCTTGTGGACTTCCTGCGATCTCTTCCATGGGTTAATGTCATCGAGCAAAAGCTCGACACAACCTAGGAAAACGTCCTTGGTGGACTTCCACGACCTCTTCCATACGGGTTAACGTCATCGGTAAACACTTTGACAACTCAGATAGGTCAAACGTCCTTGGTGGACTTCCGCGACCTCTTCCATACGGTTGCGTCGAGTAAACACTCTGACAAACAACCCAGGATAGGTCAAAACGTCCTTGGTGGACTTCCCGCGACCTCTTCCATACGGGTTAATGTCATCGAGCAAAAACTCTGACAAACAACCCAGGAAAGGTTAAAAGGTCCTTGGTGGACTTCGCGACCTCTTCCATATTGCGTCATAGTAAAACTCATTGCTGTCAGATAGGTCAAAACGCCCTGGTGGACTTCTGCGATCTCTTCCATACGGGTTAATGTCATCGAGCAAAACTCGACAAACAACCGGAAAGGTCAAAGGTCCTTGGTGGCTTCCCTCTTCCGCGAGTTGCGTCGCCGTAACACCACGACACGACACCGGTTGGTCAAAACTTTGTACTCTACCATTAACGTCGCCGGTAACACTCGACAACAACCTGATGGGTCAAATATCCCGGATTCAAATCAACCTTTTCCACAGTTAACATCATCGGTCAAAATCCTCATTGCCCGGTCTGCGATGACTACGTCGCCGGTCGCTGCCGACCATCGAATCTTAGCGGTCATCTGTCCGGTCATGCGATTGACGTGTTGCCAGCCGCTTCTGGATTGCTACCGACCACCCCGTCGCTAACCATATGCGATCGACCACTGCGTCGTCGGTGTTATATCATCGTCTCCCAACCTCACGGTCACCACATCGCGGTCATCGCGGCACTACAGGCGTGGTCGTCACCGTGACTTATGCTGATTGCTGACCACCCCGTCGCCGCCAACTATAGCCACTGCGTTGCGTGCGGTCCTTCATCGATCATCGCCGGCCACCATCACCGGTCACCACGGGTCGCCCGGTCATTCGCTATCGACGCTCGCGCCACCGCTTCTGCTGGTATCATGCAGCCCGCAGCGAACCGTGCCGACCATATCGCGGGTCACCTGTCGATCGTCACGATCCGCGCCCGAACCATCGTTGGTCATCTCCATCCGCACTATCGGACGGTCAGCGCCGTGCGGAACCATGGCGTATCTGAGTGGGCCTTGATCGCCTCCCAACCGGACGGTCCGTGAGGCCGGTGGAATCTGAAATATCGTGGGCGATCGCCTCTAACCCGGACGGTCCACGGGCGGAACGGAACCACGACGGCGTATCACGGTGCCTTGATAACCTCTCCGGACGGTCGGCGGGGCGGTAAACCGGAACCACGGCGTATACCGTGGGCCTTGATCGCCTCTAACCGGACGATCCGACGGGGCGGTAACGGAACACGGCGTATACGTGGGCGATCGCCTCCCCAACCCGGACGGTCGACGAGGCATGCGGAACCGAAATTATGTGGGCCTTGATCGCCTCCCCAACCGGACGGTTCGACGGGCCGGTAAACGAACCACGTATACGTGGGCCTTGATCGCCTAACCGGACGGTCCGACGAGGCGGTAAGCGAACCACGGCGATACGGTGGGCCTTGATCGCCTCCCCCGGACTCCGAGGCGGAAAACCGGTGACGTATCCGTGGGCCTTGATCGCCTCCACAACGGTCCACGGGGCGAGAACAACCACGACATATATCGTGGGCCATCGCCTCTAACGGACGGTCGACGAGGCCGATAACGAACCACGGCGTATACCGTGCGCGATCTCCTCTAACCCGGTCACGAGGCGAACCCTGATGTATACCGTGGCCTTGATGCTTCTTGATTGTCTCCAAAGGATCACTTAAGAAGAAAGGAGAGGGAAAGGTGTGCTCTCCCTCTCACCCTGGGAAATTTATAGCCCACGGACAAAAGGGTAAAACCCCAAAAATGGCTCAAAACTCGGCCCGACCCGTGGCCGCCTGACCAGCGGGCAGCGCATGACTCCGATACAGCTCTGCAGCTCGGGCCTCCGGCCCGCCCGTTCCCGGAGGTGTCGTCGACCCGCGTCATCGCGACTGGGCCGTCAGCGACAGAACCGTCGAGCGACCGAACCGTCGCGCGACACCTCAGCTGGCGACCCTTCGCGACGAGCCGGGCACCAGACCAGCACGACCGAGCGGCCCAGACGCGACCTGCCGACCGCGTGAGCCAGTGGGCCGACTGGCAAGCGCCAGTGGCGCACGGCCTGCTTCGCTCAAGCGGCAGTCCGAAAAAACTTCTAATTCGTTATTTTCGAGCATTTGACACGTATATTTTTGGATGATTAAGCTAATGTCATCCAAAAATAGGGAGACAACGATATATAATATGACTAATCAAAGCACAAATCTTGATGTGCGATATGATTTTGAGTCAAAACCATCGAGATCAACTTAAAATATCATGGAATTTTTGGGACATCAATTAATTCCCAAAACAACTCTCAAATATGGAGTGTTTATAGTCAAATCGGCGTCTCGACGATCTAACGAGCCTAAGATCTCATAATTCGACTTCATTTGGGCATCCAAATGCTCAAAATACATCAAATGATCAAGAATCATCACGAGCCGTCGATCGAGGGGGGGTGGCTGTGCTTTACATGAATTTACAAGAGTGCCCTCCTCCCATCTATAAATAGGCCTTCATTCCTCACACCAAGCCAAGTGAAGAGGAGGCTAAACAAGTGAAGAAGAGGAGCCAAGCCGGTCGTCACCACCACCGCGCCGTGGATCCTTCGCCACAATGCCCAAGCAAGGAAGAAGAGGAAGAGTCCAAGCAAGGAAGAAGAGGAAGAGTCCAAACAAGGAAGAAGAGGAAGAGCCCGAGCAAAGAAGAAGAGGAAGAGTCCAAGCAAGGAAGAAGAGGAAGAGTCAGTGAGGAAGAAGAGGAAAAGCCCAAGTGAGGAGGAGAGAGCTCAAGCTTGAAGATCCTCCAAGCAAGATCGCTCAGATTGCACTCCCCGTGACCATCAACCATCGCCGCTACGTCATCACTAATTGTACCTCGTATTCCCGAAGTTACCGTGCTCATCGGTGACCATTCTGCGTTGTTATTACATGTTTTTTTATGTATACTGTAATCTTGTAGAAGACTTTGTACTCAAAACGGATACATAGTGAAAGCTTTCTTGGGCTAGGCCCGTGGTTTCCTCTTTCGAGGTTTTCCACGCGTTAAAATTCTGAGTGTCTCTTGTTGCTCTTTAATTACGTGTGTGTCTGGACTTCACAAAGGCTAAAGCGTAAACTTTACTCTTGTGGTTTTCTACAACAAAAGTAATATTTTGTTTTCTCATTGTTGATATTGAATTAACTATCTTGGCAATAATAAACACATTAAAGATAATCTCAATTTATATATATACCAAACTCATTATTAATATTTAGATTAAATCATTTTAAGAGTGACACTCAAACCAGTTAAACACGGAAGAGAAAAGAGCATTTCTAAAGCTATTAATTGCATTAGATTAATATATTAACATATATAAGTATAGTTTTAGTTATCTAAAATATACATACTATATAATAAAATAAAAATAAAATTTTGTTAAATAAATTAACAGCAAGGATTTGTCCAACAATGATAATTAATGAGGAAATGTACTATAATTTATGCACAATTATATGTGTAAAATATATTATTTAATATATTCTCTTAAGCTTACTTTCTAAAAAAATAATAATAAATTAAAAATAATGAAAATCTAAAAATAAATAAAATAATTTCAATAAGTTAGATGATATAAAAATATTATTAATAAAAAAAATCATTTGTTATTATCATTTAATTATTTTAAATTAAAATTAAAATAAATTAGATTAAAATATTTATACATATGTATATCATTAGTGTGATTAGATTAAATTGATTCAAGAATAATTGTATATATACATATTAAAGTCTAAATATTATTAGTATTCTATTTAAATTAAGTATGATATAAAAAAATTCTCATTTTTTGATATTAGTTGACTGAAAATTATAATAAATATATTAACTAAAGTTTTTGTACGTAAAAGATAAAAAGTAGTGAATACTATATAATTTGAAAAATCCAAAATCACTGCTTTAGTTGATATCTCTTTTGACAGCAGAAGGTTTCCTCGTCGGCAAACTTATTGCTCTGCTCTGGTACAAGAAACATTTTTTCTTGCTTCAGGGGAGGGACGGTGCGGCTAGGGTTTCAGCTGGCTCCTCGTCGGTAAGGGTGGCTTCTTATTTTGTTCTGGAAGCTAAGGGTAAGCCCTCTTTTCTTTTCGTCTTTCTTCGGGCTGATGGAGATGAATCTGTCTAGCAATTCGACTTTCCCCAATCTTTCTTCTTCTACCCCTCTGAATTCCATTCTGGGGCCTCCCCTAAATTCTTTTCCTCCTAATATCTCAAACCCTCATCAACCTAGAAATTGGAAAAAACTTCTTGTATCCCAGAATGAAAAAAGTAATTCGATCTCCCTTTTTTATATTCCATCTGAAGATAAGGAAATTTGTTTTTATGAGGATGAACTCTCCTCCGGTCAAGAAGAATGGCAACTCTCTTTAGTGGGTCATTCGTTAGGCAAGCGGCATTTCTATGGCTCGTTGCTTTCTACGGTTAGGAAGCGTTGGAAACTGAAAGGGAGCTTGGAGTTGCTAATTTTGGAAGGTGATATTTTTCTCTTTAAATTTTCTTGTACAGAAGATGATGATATGGTGTGGAACAATGGTCCTTGTTTTCCGAATGGGAGGCCATTTATCTTTCAAAAATGGGTATGGAATTTCCGTCCATCTAAGGAAAACATCTCTGAAATCCCCTTGTGAATCAAACTCCCCAATTTTCCCTTTTGTTGCTGGAACAAGGTTGGATTCTCTAAAGTGGCTAGTAAGGTTGGGATTCCTTTGGCAGTTGACAATCTTACGACCACTAAATCTCGGATCACTTCTGCTTGCATTTGCATTAAGGTAAATACTTCATCCCCCCTGCCAGACTCAGTTTCTATTAATTTAAATGGGTATAAAATTCAGCAAGATATCATTTATGATTGGAAACCTAAGGCCTGCAGCAAGTGTAGCTCCTTCTCGCACGAGGATCTGTCATGTCTTCTTAACCCTACTTTCACTAAGGTGACGAGGGGAAGAAGTAGGAGCAGACCCCTGACTAAAAGCCATGTAGCAGTAAAGATAGCAACCTCAAATTCCTTTGTTTCATTGGACCCTTCCTTGATTTCTACTTATGAATTAGATGTGGGCCTGCAAATCCCCCATTCAAATGAAGAGCCGAAACCTTTTACTCAACCTCTTCTCCCTTCCTCTCTAACCATAAATGACCTTAACCTTCTTCCTGTACACTCTCCACAATTAGAGGAGACAGTGGACCCCTCTCAACAGACTTCTCCCATTATGAACCCTTGGATCACCAATGCACCTCCTCCTTGGTGTTACAACGGATCTATAGCTCTTTCTCCTAATAAACAAGCAAATACTAAACTCTTTGAATCTCACCACACACAGGAAAGACTCTCAAGCCAATCACCGGGAAAAATAGCAAAATTTTCATTCTCGGCAACCAAAAGAATGCCCAAAGAAGAAAGGCAAGAAGCCTTCAAGTTCTTCAAATTCTCAATGATCAGTACGACAATAGGGTGTTGGAATGTTCGTGGGCTTATGGCCACAGGGAGACTAGCGGATTGCCTTAGAACTATTAAATATTTTAAGATGGACTTTCTATATCTTTTAGAAACTAAACTCTCTCAAGACTCTCTTGAAGATACGGTTTTATTCAATAAGTTCAAACTTTTTCAGTTTGAAGACAGTGTTCATAACTTTGATTATAGTACTGGTGGTAGGATTTGGCTTAAATGGAACTCGTCATCTGTCAATTTCAAACCCTTCGCAAAATCTTCTCAGATGATTCAGTGGTGAGATCTAGATTTCTCCTTTCATATCACTTGGGTCTATGGACATAATGATGCCAGGGATAGACTTAAGCTTTGGCACTCTTTGAGGGAGATAGCTTCTGTTATATCTTCCACATGGATCATTTTGGGAGATTTTAATTGTTTGCTCTATAGTTTTGAGAAGATTGGTGGGAACATGGTTCCAATAAATAGGACCATGGATTTCAAAGAGTGCATTCAGGATTGCGGGCTCCTGGATCTTCCTAGCACTGGGCTCAACTATACTTGGTCCAATCAACAATTTGATCGATCCATTAAATCAAGGATCGATAAAGTTCTTTATAATATTAATTGGTTGGATTCCTTCCCTGCTTCTTTCTACAAAGTTCCAGGTCCACTCTCTTCTGATCATTCTCCATTAATTACTATACTGCACAATCCCTCATTCACAAAGAATAGATTTATGTTTAGAAATCATTGGACTAAGTTTGAAGACTACAGGGAAGTTATTCATTCAGCTTGGTCCAACTATTTTCAGGGGGATCCCTTGTTTGTCTTATCCAAGAAAATGAAATCAGCCTGTCATATGCTGAAGCACCATAAATGGGATAAATATCCTTTGAGGCAACAAATAGATGATCTTAGGAGAGAACAAGAACTTTTGTTGACGTTGTTGGAAGCTAATCCTGAAGATCATGCTTTAGTTCTAAAGGTGAAGGAGATATTTGATCAATACCAAGATCTCTTAGTTAAAGAAAGTATGTGGGTTAGGCAAAGAGCTAAGGCTCACTGGCTTACTCATGCGGATGATGATCTAAAGTTCATATCTTGTACAATTAAAGAAAGGAAGAGTACAAATTTCATAAGGAATCTTCAAACCTCTCATGATACTCTATCTGATCCTAATGATATTGCTAAGTAAATTTATGACTATTTTGAATCTCTCTTTAACCTGAACTATTCTTCTACCCTTAGTGTTGAAGACCTTCCTATTGGGAGAACTATTACAAATAAACAAATGAAGAATCTAGATTCTAAAATTTTAGATAAATAGATCATTGATACCCTTTTCAGTATAAATGAATACAAATCCTTCGGTCTAGATGGATTTAATGCAAAATTCTTCACGGATAGCTGGGATCTAATTGGTAAACAATTCCTTCGAGCGGCCCATTTCTACTTCTGCACCAAGAAAATGCCTCATATCTTCAAACACTATTTGATCACATTGATCCCCAAGGTTAAGCATTCAAATAAGATTACTGATTTTAGACCTATATCCTTATGTAATACTTTTTATAAGGTCATTGCAAAAGTTTTGGCCAACAGACTTAAAATAGTTTTGCCTAGTATTGTCCACGATGCACAATCGGCATTCATTCAAGATAGGGATATTGCAGACAACATTGCCTTAGCTCATGACCTATGTAATGATTTCCTCCCCTATAACTCCCAAAGAAGGTTTGTTGCAAAGATTGACCTTAAGAAAGCTTTTGATACTGTGAATCATAATTCTATTCTTCATAGATTACATCAAAAAGGGATACCTCAGTCTTTCATTAGTATGGTTGGTGCTTGTATTTTGGAGGTTCCTTTCTCTATCATTTTAAACGAGGAAATTAAAGGATTATTTATATCTTCTAATGGTCTAAGGCAAGGTTGCCCTCTATCCCATTTTCTTTTCACATTGGCTATGGACACTTTTTCATGCCTCTTAGAGAGAGAAGTCAGTCTCAAAAGATACAATCATTTAATTATGGGAAATTATGAAATCTCCCACTTACTTTTTGCGCATGATTTATTGGTAATGGGGCAGGCGGAAGCTTCCACTATCAATGCGCTTAATGTTGCTCTTCATTTGTTGGAAGCATATCTGGGTTTAGCAGTAAATAGTGACAAATCTTCATTATGTTTCTCCAAAGAAGTGAGGCAAGCTGAGCAGTTTAGTGTTGAGCTTAATATAAAACTAGGTAGTTTTCCCCTAAAATATCTTAGTCTCCCTTTGACTGCGGGTCATCTCAAGATCTCCCACTTTAACTCTATCCTAGATAAATTACATAATTGGTTGGCTGGATGGAAGAGTAAGATCCTTTCTTACGGTGGTAGATTCCAACTCATCAGAGCTTCAATCAATAACTACTTAAGTTATTGGTTCAGATCGATGGCTTCTCTTAAAGGGGTGTTAAAGAAAGTCTCTTCTCTCACGGCCAATTTTTTCTATCATCAAGGGGTATCTAAGAAGCTACATACTATCTCTTGTGTTAAAACTACACTTCCTAGAGATAAAGGGGGCATTGGGCTCACCTCTATTTCTACTTTGAACCAAATCAATAAAGTTAAAATGCTACGAAAGATTTTCAGCAAATCATCCCAGTTGGGACAGTGGGTATTTAACAAGTATGGCTCCATTTGGAGCAAACATCCCCTCCAATCTTCTCCCCTATGGAAAGACTTAAAGGTCCATGTTATGTAGGTAAGAAGGAATCTGAAATTTAAGCTTGGTGATGGAAATTTGTTCTCCCTTTTTTTCGATCCGTGGTGTGATGGTTACTCTTTACTGGATCTGTTGGGCCCGGCTTGTTTTTCCAATTTTTAATCTTCCTCCAAATTCCTCTATGAATTTTGTGTTGTTGAATGGGAAGTGGTTACTTCCTGACATTCTGAAAATCAGATTTCCTTCCATTCTGTTGGGGGGGTGGGATCCTCAACCAAATTCTAGATTGATAAAATCCTTTCTTTATGAATACCTTCCTTCGGTCAGTTGGAAGGATGAGATTTGGTTTAAAGGATATTCAATTAATTTTGCCATTTTTTGTTGGATGACTAATATAGGGGGTCTAAAGAATTCGGACTCCCTCGCTGCAAGAGGGTTGAGATCGATTCTCCCTTGCTATTATTGTAGGACATCTAATGAGTCCCATGCACACCTCTTCTTTGAATGTCTGATTTCTATGAGTTGTATAAAAACGTTTCTTCCTAACAGTTCCTTCTTTCTTATTCAACGCACACTTTAGTGAGTCCTGAGTTCTATAAATGATGGACTTGATCATAAGGCACTCAAAAGGCTTGGTTTCCTTATTACATCTATTACTGTCTATCATATTTGGAGGGAAAGAAATAGAAGGTGTCATGGGGAGAAGTCGGCTTCGCATGTATCCATTTATCTCAAATAAGATCGGCTGTGGCTTTCAAGTTGAGATGGTGGAAGTTTAAATTCTCATGGCCATTGCAAGTGTGTCAACTTCTAAACAGATGGAGGAACTTTGCTTCAGTATAGTTATTTGCTTTTTCATGTTTTGCTGCGAGCTAAATGGTTTTTTTTTGGCAGGTGGGTGATTTAGTTTTTGATTAGGGAATTACGTTACTATTCACTGATGCTTCCATATTGTCTTACTCCTGGCGGCCTCCTCTGCAATCGGGTGCTCCTTTTAGCTTACTCTTGCATACAGTTGGTGGTTAATTTACTGACTTGTTGGAAGGACACCTATGGAGGGTAGTTGTGGGCCACCAAGGAGACAATGTTGTCATGAGTTGTGGGCCACCAAGGATTGTATTGATTTGCATAATCATAAGTCTCCTTCCAACAAATATTTTAAGGAGGCGGTCTTTGAGTCTCATTCCAATGTTTGTTGGAGCAAAGAAATATGGTTTAAAGGTCATGCGATCAATTACGCATTATATTGCTGGCTGGCATATCTAGGAGGACTTAAAACTTTTGAAATCTTAGCCAAAAGGGGGCTCGACCCCTCTATAAACTGCTACTTCTGTCAAAGGCATCCTGAATCTCACTCTTATTTGTTTTTTGAATGTCCCTTTTCTATGAAATTAATCAGGAATCTGATACCAAATGGTCACTTTTTCCTTATGCAGTCTACTATACAAGAAGTTCTAGGTAATGTGGATGAATACTCTAATAAAGTAATTAATAGGCTACACTACTTTTGGAAATATAATTGGGCAATGCCCTCAATCTTTTTCCAAAAAAAAAATATTAAACTGAATCCATCTTTTTTCCAAAAAAAGAATCTATTCATCTTTTTTCAAACTTTTCAGCCTTAATATCACGTGAATGTATCATCCGCCTGTTCTGCTCTGATACAATGCCCATCCGCACCCCTCTTCCTAATTTATCTAGCCCCTCCACTTTCTCTCTCTCTTTCTGAACAATAAGTAAAAAAAATTCTTATCTTTTTTTACTATGTTTTCCTTCCAAAACAAGAAAAAAGAAGATAGAATCTCTCTCTCACACACACACTATCTCTCCCTCTCTCCATTAGCTCATAAGTTGTGCAAAAAAATGTGAATATACAAAAATTATATTTTATTTTATACATGTTTGAAGGCCTATGCGATGATTCTCATACATGCATTAGATGTAAAAATTACTCGACCGCAGTGTCGCAAGACAGCTATCATACACGTTTCTCATAAATATCGTATGAAGTCATTAGCACTAATAATGTAGCCCCCTACGTAAGGACGATGCTAGATTTTAAACTAATTTGATCACAAAGAAGTGATCTTATAAAAATAATATTTTTTTATTTTAATGTTTGATTTTTAATGTTAGAGTTAAAAATAAATTCAATATAGTTTATTATATAATTTATATATTTCTTATATATAAATTTTAACATTTACATTCCTAACAATCAACTTTTTAAAATTTTCATGTATAGGTAAAGTGTTAAATTTTAATTCTTAGATATATAAATGCATATGAATTGTGTGACATACATGTAAATCTTGAGTTTTTTTTTATATTTTTAGTGCTTAATCTTTGTGTTATTTGATGAAATTTAATGATATTATTTTGATAAAACTAGATATATTTACTTGAGAATATTTTTAGTACTTTAATTTTCTAAAATATATTAAATAAAGTGGTGAATTAAGTAATTTATTTAATAAATCTAATTTTCTAATGAAATTAAGATGAATTTATAATTGTTTAATTCATTTATATTTATTTAAGTTGTGTAATTATTTTATAATTCTTTTCATTTTTAAATATAATATTCTAATATTGCGTTCAATTCAATGAGTGTATAATAAATGTATTTTGTCTTTAATATTTATGTATCATTGCATGCCAATATTTAATTTCTTAAAAGAGAGGTAAATTTTATTGGATTTATTATTAGGCCTAAGTTAAATTATGAATATGTTTTCCTTATATATTATTATTATTATTGTTTTAAATGACGAGAAAAAAAATTATATAGTGAAAAGTAAATTTTAAATTTTAAGAGTATTTTATTGATGTCTAATTTTAATTAATTTTGCTCATTCTAAGTTAAAATGGACCATAGTATAGCATTTCTAGGTGTTGACTAAAAGCCAACACTCAAAAAGAAATTTAAATTTTTTTTAAAAATGTTGATCAAATGTATAAAAATAAAATATTTAAATTAAAATAAAATTATTTAATTTTATATGGGGAAATTTTAATTTAGAAGTATATTTAAAATATTCAACACAAAAATATCTTAAAATTAAAATATTATATATTAAGTTTATTTACCTTCATAATTGTGTCCTCATTTATGCCTATGACAATAATTTATTTTTTGAAGTAATTCTGATTTATTTGCTAAGACGAGTAAGTGAGAAGAAGAAAATATATTCTATTAATAAAATAAATTACCCTAGTCAATAATGCTCAATCTTTTTAATAGAAAATTAAGTTGGATTTATATAAAAATTAATATAAATAATGTCCACAAGTTAAACATTTAAGCTTACTCTTGCTACTTGAGTAAAGTCTTTATTAGTCTTAATGTGTATATTTCATATTTAGAAATACAAACATTAAACTTCAAAAATTAAAGTGCATAATTATAAGTCTCAATGTTGGGTCTGATCATCCTCTTATACATAGAAATAATAGTCGATATGATATAATACATTCTCAAATCTCTCTACTAGTAAAAAATAAAGGCGATAAGATCTACTCCGATGATAATTGTATTGATGAATATCTGAGTGATTTATTATTATTATTATTATTATTATTGAATATTAAAAGTTAAATCAAGTTCTTATTGATTATCAAATATTTAAAAAAATTTCAATAAAAGCATCCGCCTCTCATATTTATTTGTTAAGGGTGGCAGGTGGCAATTTGCTAAGGGCTGTGGAATTGGGTTGGCGGAGCGGGGTGAGTCAGACAACGCAGCCGTGCAGCGGGTTTGCGGGACTGTGAAGTGGAGATGGGTTGGTGGAGCGGGCCGCGGAAGTGGGTCGGAGCGGAGCGGAGCGGGGCGTGGGCTGGCGAGCCGTGCGGAGCGTGCGGGCCGGAGCGGAGCTTGCGGGACGGTGGGCTGGCACTTATGGTGGAACGGGACGGCGGGTTCGGGCCGGCGGACTTGTGCCGGCGTGGGCTGCGGGTCCGGTCAGCGGAGCGGGCCGCGGGTGCAGCGGAACGGGCCGGCAAGCGGCGGGCCGGAGGACGCTTGCGTGGAGCGCATTTGCGCGGGACAGCGAGGGTGTGCAGTGGGCCGGCAGGCGGGTGCGGGCCGGAGTGGGCCGCGGAGCGGGATGGCGCCGGCGCGGGTGCAGCGGAAGCGGGTTGGCAAGCGGCGGGCCGGAGGACACTTGCGCGGAGCGTGTTTGCGCGGGACAGCGCAGGTGCGCAGTGGGACGGCAGGCGGATGCGGGCCGGAGTGGGCCGCGGAGCAGGATGGCGCCGGCGGGCTGGACGGCGAAACGTGGAATGCGCGACGGACAGCGGCACGTGCGGCGGAATAGTGGAAATTGAGAGGGGAGAATCACGGAAATTACCTATATAGGGCGTGGGAATCAAGGAAGACAGCAGGAGAAAAAATAAAACTTTTTTTTTTCTGAACCAGGGAAAAATGAGAGGGAGCAATTTTTTCTTTGGTTTTTTTTTAATAGATAAACTGAAAATAGATGTGAGCGGTTGAGCATGAGGAAGCATAATTTAGAGATTTTAAATAAATTTTAAATTGATTAAATGATATTAATTTGAATTTTATGCTGGTAAACTTATATAGTATATATATATATATATATATATATATATAACGTAAGTTATTTTTTATCATTTTGAACGATGACGTCATTTTGCGTCATTTGGTTTCACATCAATCGATTTTTCAATGCAGCTTTCGACGGCTCGATTTTAGCCCATCCGAATTGAGTGAGCGGTCTTACTTGATAGATTTTGGCGTTTCAAATGAGCGCAATTTGAACGAAGGTCGTTTGGCTCGTCGCTCGCGATATGTGCGAGAGCGTTGGCGGCTGATCGACGATCGGTTGATCATAAGTCGTACAATATTTATATTACCGTTTCGTTTGCGATGGCGAGTCCGTTCATCGATTGAGATCATTTGAGTTGATTTTGGTGGCGTCGCGTTTCAACTCGATTGTGCAGCATTTGGATCATTCGACATTTCACTTCGTTTGAATTGGCGCGATCTCATTTGATAGATTTCGACTTTTCAAAGCCAATGAAACGATCAATTTTGCTAACGGAGTTCATTTTGCATAAGCGCCTCCTGACTTCGATATGCGTGCATGCATGTTGACGACTCCAGCGGTTGATTAATTGATCATTAAATTGTGCAATATTTATATCTTGACCAATTTGGCGTCGACGCGATGGAAGTTCGTTTGTCGATGGTCGTTTCGACCATTTTGAGCGTCTTGCATTTTAGCGTCGGTTTGCGCTTGCAGCGATGATTATTCGACATTTCTGCTCGTCAATTAAGCGTGAATAGTCTCATTTGATAATTTTTAATGTTTCAAAGCTAACGTCGTGATCAATTTCATGAACGGAAGTCGTTTGGTTATCGTTCGCTTCCGACTCTAATATCTGGCGTCGACATTGATAAATTTCGGCATCTGCTCGTTAGGTTTTGAAATATTTATATTTCAATCAATTTTGATGTTTTGGGCCTTCGAAATCCGTTCGTCGATCAGAGGTCGTTTCGACCATTTTTGATGACGTCAGTGCATTTTGAGCCTCAATTTATCGTCATCAAGTCGAATTCGATTTGTAGTCATGTCTTGATTTATGACTCATATGTGGAGCTCAACATAAATAAATATAAAATTATTTATTTATTATTTTATTGCCATTTATATTATTTTTTTATTCATAATAAATTATTAAAATATTTTATTTTTTTTCAAAAATTTTAAGTTAAATTTATTCATTTAATAATAAAAAATAATAACAACCATAATATCGAATAATAAATAGGACATTATATACGTATTATAATTAGATTGAGGATGACATTAACTTAATTCTTATTTATATTATGCACCTAATGATTTTATATCAATAGATTTAATAATTATAAATAATCAATTAGAAACCTATATTTTGATTATTTAGCTTGATGAATAATTTTCATTCTTAGAAGATATTAAAATATTTATTGAGAACATGAAAAAAAAAGGAAATACAATTTATATCCATTTTTTTTAATTATTAAAACTAGAATTCACTCTACAATTATTACAACAAGTACTACAATAATCATTTTCTATGAAATTATAAAAAATATATAACAAAATAGAATTGAAGATTAGTGAATGAAATTTTTTTGATAACTTATTCTGAGAAAGATATATTTGAAGATATTAATAATGATATAATTATTCAACATTTTTAAAATATAAAGAACCATCATCAATTATGAATTTTTATCTATTTTTATCTTTTTCTTATCAATATATTCTAAGTAAAAAATTAAAATCATTAGACAATCCAAATGAGTAAAATTCTAAGCTTTAGATGTACTTAAGTGCTTGAGCCAAAAGATGACCAAAAAATTTTAAAAATTTTTTGGTGAAAATATATTAACCAAAATTTAATGAAGATGAATTGTATTGTCAACAAATTTAATCTAAAATGAATACAATATATAACTAATCAAATATTATATTCATCTTAAAATAAATCTGATGATTAGAAAATACTTTCAAATAAAATTTTCTTTAGATATCCTGATCTAAAATTCTTTTAGGCTAAAATAAAAACCTATTTGCATCACCTCAAGCAATGCCAATCAACACATCCCACGCCATATCTCAAGGCATGTGATCAATTCACAACAATATAGAACTAAATTCCTTTTGGAAAACAAATTATTTAAAGGCAATAAATAACTATGATCATCAATGAAATGTAGCATTTCATTTCAAGGAAGCTTCAATCATGATCAAAGCCCCCCAATCAAAAACTAAGCAAAAAGACAAAAGATTATAACGAAAAAGAAAAAGAAAAAACTAAACATCATCAAAGTATTCTTCCTACTAAAGATCTCACCAAAGGGAAAGATACCTAAAACCTCCCTCTGAGCATAATCTAAACCATCTCATCAACCTGTTCGAATCCGACAATGTCGATTCTTGTGAGATTTATCGTTCGTGATCGCTTGTTGCCGCCGCTTGAAGATGCATTCCCATACCAAATCATTCCAGCAACTGCTAAAATCATGCCAAGAACCACCTGAAGATTGAGGCCTTCTCTTCCAAATAGAAAGAATCCCAAAAACAAGACGAGAATGGTCTTCATGTGACCAAGAACTTGAAAGGAAACAGCCGAGAATCGACCGATGCAGATGAACTGACTCAAATTGGTTCCTATTGCGATTAAGCAGGACAAGGTGATGAAGATCTGCGAGAAAAGTAGAAGAATTTTTTCCTTTTTTAGTGGAAGAAGAAACTACAATCTGAGACAGAAGGGATGATGAAAATGAAGTAGAGAGTGCTTACCACCGTGGTTACATTGTAGTTAAAGGCATAAACCCTTTTTGTGGTTAATAAGAAATCTATAAAAGGGCCAAGAAGCAATAGAGAAGCTGCCTGTGCGGGAGCAAAAAACATTGAACTAAAACTCAAATGATGACGACAATGTATAAAACAAATCAGGATTCACTAAGATATGTTTGGTTGTAGAAATCTACAGAATTATTTAGGCGAGAAAAAATGGGGGTTTTTTTTTTTTGTTTGACAAGTAAAGCTTAAGTTATGTTTGGTTCAATATTATCTATCAGATAGCATTATTCTTGAGGCGAAAATGCTATTTAGATAGCAGTGTTATCCATGAAATACAATGCATTTGATTCAATGCCCACTTGCTTAAAGAAAAGCAATGTTATTTAGAAGAATTTGTGGTGAATTTTTTTTTGGGAATCAATATTGAGGTAATCTACATATCAACTTGCTAATTAGATTAGCTCAATCTTTCCTATTAATATGACACAAAAGATCTTAATCTGAGATAATATTAAATCAGAACAACTTTTAATGTAGTAGGATGATATAATATATAATTACATCAAAGAAAACATAAACCAAGCAGCCTCTAATCTTAATCATTCATTAAAAGTAATGACTAAGAAAATTGTATGTCTTGCATTGAGAAAGGGAAGCATGAATCTCAGTATATTTTAATAGTTATGCTTGTAAAATAGTCATACTTTTCCTAAAACCTTCTGCAAGCTAGGGAATCATTCAATGAATATGAAATAAATTGAGTTTAATGATCTATATCCGGCTACAGTTTATGTTAGAAAACTCCAAAAAAAAAAAAAAATCCAACCATCCAACCCAAATAAAGATTGGAAAGAAAGTAACTCTTCCTTTTCCTTGCAATCCATAGCAATCAAATTACAACTGCCACATTTTTCTTTTTTTAAAAATTAGGTTTATTAAAGCTGCAAAAAGTACTTGAAATATACGTACGTTCAAAAAGCATCATAATATCCTAAATTTATTTATGCATATAGAAAGTACATGATCAACCTGGCATGCATAAATAACTTACATATTGTTGTAAGGCTGTGCTCCAAACTGCTATAACGGCTGCTATGAGACCTTTGGCATTAACACTCACATCAGTGACTGTACAGATTGCAACACCTAAGAGAACCACCACAATGCTAAGCTTTGTGTCTCTGGAATAACGAACCATATCAAAAATAACTTCTAGAAAACATGACACGAGGATCTAGATTGGAATGTTGTGAAATCTAGTCTGCCAGGCGGCGCCCATCAAGCAACTTTTCGTTCTCCAACGAATCCCTCTCGATATTATCAGCGATTTTGAAAGTTTTACATATATGGATTCCAACCCTTCTTATCTCCTCAATCTCGAGCGTCGTTGAGTTTCTTCATATCGTCTCCCAAATTCTTGTAGGACTCCTGAAGAGACATCCCCGACTCGAGCCTCTTTTTCATCTCGGCCTGTCGATCCCTTAGCTCCAACTGGGATGCTGAAATGTCCTTTGATTGTTCAAATATTATCTTGGAGTTATTTAGAACGTTGCGAATTTGATCTTCCTCGCGTCATAAATTAGAATTCCGGTCAAGTCAAGGAATCATGTATCTTAATAGAATCAACAACTCTTTCTTCTTCTTCTATGTCCATTTTATCCTCCGCTGATCGGTGGAGTTTTAGTCCCGGGATTTCGCAGATGCTTCGAGGAGCGTGGAAGATCAAATTCGCGACGTTCTAAATAACTATGAGGAAATATTTGAACAATCAAAGGATATTTCAGCATCCCAGTTGGGCGAGGATCGGCACGAGATGAAAGAGAGGCTCGAGTCGGGAGATACTCGCGTCCTACAAGAATTTGACGATATGAAGAAACTCAAGAACGCCGATTGACGAGATAAGAAGGTTGGAGAATCATGACTTCCGATCAAAACCTTCAAAGCCGATGATATCGGCAATGCGTCGTGGAGAAACAAGAAACTGCATGGGCAGCTGGCGACTATATTTCACAACATTCCAATCTAGAGTTCTTGAAAAAAGCCGGTAATCAAAATTTATTTTCTGATGATGAACAAATATCATACAGAGCTTTGCAATCTGACGGTGAACAAATAAAGTCAGTAAATATGTTTAGAACAAATCTAAATGAAAGGAAATCTTGAATTGATCAATGGCCAAACCTGATAAAATCCCACAGAATTCCACATCAAACTAACGTTCATTCCAACAATAGATAAGTTTGCAAAAGTGACAAATTTTATGAGTTCTGGTACTGGCAAATGAGAAGGTTGAACAAATCCCAACCAACAGAGCAGTGCAATTATGATGGCTGTCGAAGCAAAATGCAGACCAGTTAATGTTGTCGCTGCGACCAAGCTTAAAGTACATAATATCAAAATTGGTGATCCGTAGAGAAACCATGACATACTAACAATTTTCAAAAGAACGAGCTGAACTAAGAAATCTTTATCTACTTTAATGTTTGAAAGAAAATCAATCCCTTCTCTAGACCATGGATAACAAGCTGAAACTTGAGAGAGAGAATGAAGAAAACAAGAATGGGAGGGGTGAAAGAAGGGGATTGTCATGCAGAAAAGAAACAAAAACAAAAATCACATATTCAATAATACAGAATACAATTGAAGGAACACTTTTTCGGAGCAAAGTTCACCTGCCAAAGCTGAAGCCATAAGTAGCCATTAAGGCTTTATTAACCATGATGATCCCAACTGAAGTTACAACATTGAACATCCATGAGGCGACATCTAATGCTGCTTTTCTTTCAGCTTTGCTTGCCGGTACCATGTTTCAAACTAAATCCCCTTGGCGTTTTATTCTATTAGGAAGTGGTCGGGGGGAGCTGATTTGACACATCTTCCATGAGGTAAATCCATTTTCCTCCTGATGGATTCTTTTTCAGGTAAAGGTTTTGTCTTTGAATACAAGAAAAAAGCATGAGAACAAGACTTCTGCAAAGCTGTAAGTTCCGTAGACCCTTCAATAATTTCTTTTATCCTGTCAGAAGCAAGGTCCAAAATTGTCTGGGAAAGTGATCATAAACTGTTTCTCCACTAGCAATTGCTCGATCAAGTTTCGAATAAACTCCATCCATATCATGAATAATCTCATCCTCCATCGGCGCAGCTCTGAGAGGTTTTGAAAGAAAGAGATGGAGGTCTAATAGGTAAGGCATATCCTCTGATGTTGCAAAGGAATAAGCAGTACCATTCCTTCCTGCTCGAGCAGCTCGACCCACTCCTGAATTTGGAAATATGAATCTTCCGAGCATCCTGATCCATATCAACATGTGAGATAGAAGGCTCAATGCCCTCTTCTCTAAATAAAGAGTTGAGAAACTCCACATGATGCTTTGTTGAAACAAAAATCAAGATCTGTTGGTCAGAACTTATCACTTCCCTAACTAGATACAATAATGCAGCAACCTTTTCTTCATTGCGTAATGTAAAAAAAAAATTCAGCTTAAGATCAGGACTTATTCTGGTCTCCACATCGAGGCGGACGAGTTGTGGCTCATGCAAGCCAGCTTTGGCAAAATCTGCAAGGGCGCTAGACAATGTAGCACTGAAAAGCAAAGTTTGGCAGGTTAATGGATTGAAGGACTCGGTTATGCTGAACAGAGGACGGCCTCCAGGGCCGACGTTGAGGGCAGGATCAAAAATGAAGGGAAGAAGTTCAAATGAAGCGCTCATATCTTCCGTGAAAGAGGAATCACCGGCGGCCTCGTCGCCTCCTCCACTTCGAGGACCTTCGACCATGACTTTCCTGCCCTCGTAGGTCACATTGGGGGCCTTCGCCCTCGCATTGGAGTGAGATGCGACGAATATCGTCGTCCAAGCTGGGAGGAGTGAGCAATTTCGGTGGTTAGCTGCCACGACGGCTCCGGCGGAGCGGAGAAAGGAGCCCAGCATCGGAACAGTGGAAGGGTTTCATTGTGTAGCAGGCGATGGGTGTTCTGCTTCCTTCGGCTTGCGAGAATAAGATGAATGGGAGAGGAGAGGAATTATGTCGAGACAGCATGAAGTCAGAGTACAGAGTACAGATCTCGAGATTTGTTTGTGTATGGGTAGCGTAATATGCAGAGACCAAGAGATCGTACTTTTTTTTTTGTTTGGTAAGGTTTCCCTAGGCTAGTATGGAAGTGACGTGGCGGCTGTTCATTAGTTGAATAAGAGGTGGAGGTACGAGAGTGGGCGGCTGCGAGTTTCAAGATATTGATTGAGTGATTAGAGATAAAATTATCTTGAAATATGATAATTTAGATGAAATTTTAATCTCAACAACTAGTCAAATCAATATTTATTCCAGGTAATTTGATATTTGACGACGATGCCTGTTTACGAACGGAGGTTGTTTGAGCTTGACGCCGAATTTGGTCACTTTCGGGAAATGCACATCATCGCTTACCGACCTTTCACGTAACTCTCAATTGAGCGAAATTTGATAGTTTGATGTTTCATAGCTAACCGTGATCAATTTTGAATGGCGACGTTTGATTATCGATCTTCTCAACTCCGTATGCCGTCGGCACATTAATATCTAATTAATTGACGCTTAGATTTTTGATATTTATATTCCGATCAATTCGATGCTCAACACGACGAAGTCCATCGATCGAGGTCGTTTGACCATTTTTGGTGAAATGCATTTTGAGCTCGACAGATTACCTCCAAGGGCCAAATTCGATTTGTAAGCTTGACTTTCTTACACATATGGAGGTCAACATTATGATTACAAGGAAGTTAAGTTTGGTTGTTAAAGAAGTTTGTTTATGATTTGAAAGTCCCATAGATAGTAGTATAAAAGATTTGACTCATTTATTTTTGCTCATGAGTTTAAGAGAAGTAACTATAATAATTGTGTTTAATATAAGAGAAATGATCATGAGTTCTTCTTTACTTGCTCTTATTTATTGATGATATATTGATAGTTGCTAAGAAGAAAAAAAAATCAATAAAGTGAAGGCTTAACATTATAGTGAGTTTGAGATGAATGATTTAAGATATGTAAAGAAGATCCTTGATATGACCTTGAAAATTCTACTAGTCGAAACACGAATCTTGATGTCGAAAGCAATCTGATTCTGAATCAATATTAACCCAGATCAAACGCTTATTAATCGACTCTTAAACATGGAGTGTTTATAGTCAAATCGAGCGTCTTGACCAACCGGATCTAACAAGCCCAAGATCTCATAATTCTGACTTCATTTGAGCATTCAAATATACAAAATACATCAGATGATCAAGGGAATCATTTTGAGCTGTCCGATGGAGGAGTGGTTGATTTTGCATGTATTTCTGGAGATGTCACTCCTCGAATCTATAAATAGCCATCATTCCTCATGAGCGGAGGCCAAAGAGGAGGAGAGAGCTCTAAAGCGAAAATCCTCAAGCATAATCGTGTCACCACTCGGTACCCGACCACCGTTGGTTGCTTCACCGCCACACCATCGTCGACCATCTCCGCCGGTCCAATTATCGCGGTCATACCGACATCATTACCTCGCCGCCACCGCCGCCACCGCCGCCGGTTAGTACCGACCACCCGATCGGCCGCCAACCACCGCCGCCAACCGCCACCACCGGTCATTACCGCCGGTCACCACCACGGTCATCGGTCAGTGAATTTGTTTACCATCCACTACCAGCACATAATTTGAACGGATCAGATAACATTATTGTCGATTTGGTTTCCATTGTTAGCCCTTCTAATATACAATTCTGTAATCCCGTTATCTGGATAATTTTGTACTTTGAAATAGATACATAGTGGAATATTTTTACTGAGCTAGGCCCCGTGATTTTTTCCCTATTTTTGAGATTTTTCACGTAAAAATTCTGGAGTTTTCTTGTTCACTCTTTAAATACATGTGTGTGTGTTGGATTTCACAACAAGGCTAAGGTGTAAACTTTCACTCTACCACAACTGGTTTTCTAACACGCAATAGTTTGGCGACGTCGTGGGAAATTGATTCTCATTATTTCATCTCGTATAGCGACCAAGTTTCCCAACAAGATCAAAACCATCATCGAGGTGGAGCATTTTAAGCTTTTAAGGAGCGCAAGCGAAGAATGAAGATTCATCAACGTTCGATCCTTCAGTTTTTGTTAGAGACTGGGGGGGAACTCTTAATCTCAAAAGATTATCCAAATCAATATTCTGGATATCTAATTTATTACCAGTTCGAGAAGCAAATCAGTAATACTAATGAAAAGGCAAAGGTCAAGAAGCAACTTTAGCTACAACCACAATCATATATTTTAATTCGACCTCGGATAGGTCAAAAATTCTCAGCAGATTCAATTCGACCTCTTCCATACAAGTTAATGTCATCGAGCAAACACTCGCAACAACTTCGATAGGTCAAAATTCTCGTGATTTAATTCAACCTCTTCCACGTGTTAACGCCATCGGGTAACACTGACAAGCAACCGGATTCTCGCCGATTCAATTCGACCTCTTCCATATAACATCATCGGGTAACACTCGACAAACAACCTCGGATGGGTCCTCGTGATTCAATTCAACCTCTTCCATACAGGTTAACGCCATCGAGCAAACACTCTGACAAACAATCTTGGATAGGTCAAAAATCCTCAGCGGATTCAATTCAACCTCTTCCACATAGGTTAATGTCACCGAGTAACACTCTAACAAACAACCTCGGATGGGTTAAAAACGGATTCAATTCGACCTCTTCCATACAGGTTAACATCATCGGGTAAAACTCTGACAAACAACCTCGGATGGGTCAAAAATTCTCTGCATATTCAATTCAACCTCTTTCATACAGGTTAAAGCCATCACTCTGACAAACAACCTAGGATAGGTCAAAAGGTCCTTGGTGGACTTCTCAGGCATCTTCCACACAGTTAACGCATCGGTAACACTCGACAAACAACCGGATAGGTCAAAATCCTCAACATATTCAACGTCTTCCATATAGTTAACGCCATCGAAGTCACAAACAACCTCGGATAGGTCAAAATCTCAACGGATTAATTCTTCTTCCATACGAATGTCAAGTCACACTCGACAAACAACTCGAATATGTCAAAATCTCGGATTCCATTCAACCTCTTCCATATAAACGCTATCGAGTAACATTTCACTAACAACGTCAAAAATCTTCGGCTAATTCGACCTCTTCCATACGCACGTATCGAAGTCACACTCGACAAACAACCTTGGATAGGTCAAAGAAAAGCCGACCATCGCGAATCTCCGCCGGCTACCACCATCGCCGCCAGCGCTAATCATCCCCACCGACTCATACTAATTGCCATTACTGCTGTAATTAAATGTCGGCAACCTCGACGGCCGCCAACCACCATCACGGCTACCACGCGATCACCACCGGCAATCTCCGCTGGTCACCACCATTGTTGCCGTCATCATCGCCTACATTGAGCAGCATCGCTACGTTATCGCAGGTTGCCGACCACTTGCTGCCGCCAACCACTGCCGCTCACGTTAACTACTATCCGGCATCTCATTGGTCACCACATCGTTACCGGTCATCCCTGACCATCGGCTATTGCCTTTATCGACGCTATCGCGCCGGCTGCTGATACCTCACGGCCGCTAACCATCGCTTGTCACCGCTTTACCGCCGGCCACCATCACTAACCATCGCTGCATCTCCGCCGGTACTTCATCGCTGATCATCTCATCCGCTAAGCCGCCCGCCACTATCGCCGCTTAACCACTGCTGGGTCGTATCACACCATCGCCGGTCACCGCACCATCGCTTATTCGTTGGTTATACCATCATCGCTGGTTATCCTCTCCGACCATAGCATGCTGACCGTGACGCCCGGCCACCATCCGGGCCATCGCTTGCCAACCCCGTCTCCGGTTATTGCCGATGATCGAACCCGGTCCGTAGTTGATGCCTCTTCGAGGGAAAACGTAGACACACCGTAGGCGTTTGATCGCCTCCGAACCCGGTCGGTCCGACGAGTACAGTTAACGCCTCTTTCAAGGGAAAACTGTAGACACCACATATGTACCTCGAGCCTTGATCGCCTCCGAACCCAGTCGGTCCGACGAGTACAGTTGACGCCTCTTTCGAGGAAAAATTGTAGACACGACGGTGTACTGGACCTGATCGCTTCCAAACCCGATTATCCGACGAGTACGTTAATGCCTCTTTCGAAAAAAACGTAGACAAGGCGTATGTCTGCCTTGATCGCTTCCAAACCCGATGGTACACCGACGCTTCTTCGAGGGAAAGCGGAACCACGATGCGGGCCTCACGCCTCTCCTCAACCTCCTCTTAAGAAGAAGAGGACACTCCGATATGAGGAGTGTGCCTTCTCCTAACCCTGGGGTTTTATAGACCCCCTATAGAGTTAAAAAAGTCAAAAATCGCTAAAAATTGCTAAAAACCGTTCAAAATCGCTCAAAACGGGCGGTCCAAAATCGGCTTGGACTTTTCGCCAATGGCATGAGATTATGCACATGCGCATGACACGCGGAAACCCGCCCACTCGGCCCGTTAGCACGCCAGCCGACCGCCTCAAGGCTTCAACCCACGCTCAGCGATCCTTTCTCATGCTACCGCCTGGCCAAGACTCGAGGTGGCTCGTTGACCCACGCCTCCCACCGCGATCCTGCCGGGCTCAGGACCCACCGCAGACGTTCTTCAAAGATGAAACCGACCTGCGTGGTTTTGCATCGGCCAGCCACGACCGCTAACCGACCCCGCTCACGACCTCCTCCCTTGGCCCGCCCAAATTTTCAAACCGACCCGGCTGCAAGCACCGTAAATGTTCTGGATGAGTCCATAACCAAACTTTGCCCCCACGATACACATATTATCCCGCATCCGCTTCCGTGATCATAATCCTGTGCTCCCATGAAGATATATTTTCTCAAAATGTATGGTTAATGAACCCGCAAATTTCATTGAAGAATCTGCTATTTTCAAGTATTCGATATATATATTTTTGGATGATTGAGATAATATCATCCAAAAATAGGGGGCAACTGATATGACCCTGAAAATTCTACTAGTCGAAACACGAATCTTGATGTCGAAAATAATCTGATTTTGAATCAAGACTAACCGAGATCAAGCGCTTATTAATCGACTCTTAAACATGGAGTGTTTATAGTCAAATCGAGCGTCTTGACGAGCTGAATCTAACAAGCCCAAGATCTCATTATTCCGACTTCATTTGAGCATTCAAATACACAAAATACATCAGATGATAAAGGGAATCAATATGAGCCGTCTGATGGAAGAGTGGTTCAGATTTTGCATGTATGCTGACGCCATCTCTAATCTATAAATAGTCCTCATTCCCTATATACGGTGAAAGAGGTCGCAAGAGGAGAGCTCTAAAGCTTGAAAATTCTCCAAGCATAATCGTGACCACAGCTAGGCCACCACCATTGGTTGCCAACCACCGCCGTCGGTCGCCGCCGACCATTATCGGCTATCTCCGCCGGTCACCTCCATTGTCGCCGGTCACCACCATTGTCGCCGCCATCCCGACTGACGCTGCGCCATTGCTACCGACCACGCGCCACCATTATTTATCCGGCCGACTACCATTTTTCACCGACGACCATCGTCTGACCCCCGTTGTTCACCATTATCTACTACCACTAGCAACTATTATAACCTGAACGTGACTGTATAGCTGTTGTTGTCTGACTTTGGGATTCCCATTGTTAACCCTTCTAATATACAATTTTGTAATCCCGTTATCGAGAAAATTTTGTACTCTGAAATAGATACATAATAGAAGATTTTATGGGCCAGCTGATTTTTTTTTCCTCCTTTGGGTTTTCACATAAAATTCGAGTTTTCTTGTTCACTCTTTAAATACATGTGTGTGTGCTGGATTTCACAATAAGGCTAAGGTGTAAACTTTCACTCTACCACAACGGGGTTTTCTAGCATGCAACAATCCTTACTTTAAAGATTCAGAGAGATAAATAAATAAATAAATTATTTTTTAGTCAGAAATGGTATATTAAGAATGTAATATACAAGTTTAATATGGAAGATGTCAAACATATTAATACTCCATTATCTAAGCATTCCACATTCTCATCAGCATTATGTGTATAGTTAGATGATGATTAGATGCGTGGTGGCACTAAGAAGTATATCTACTGAAATTCTTTTTAATTTATACACATGCAAGAAACAAGGAAATTAAACCAAATTAATGATCACACAATTGTAAGGTTAACTATCAGTTTTGTTTTAAAAATAATAATTTAGAATAGGTTGCGGCAATCTAAACCGACACAATCCTGTAACAATTATATTGCTTCAATGATAGTACCACATATCTGTTATCAATTGACAATTTCTCTAAAAAAAATGTATGTTCTTGAATTAAAAGAGTGATGTATTTGTTACTTTTAAGATTTAGATGATTATGATTAAGAAGTAGATTGAGAGGTATTAAATAAATATATATATATATATATATATATATATATATATATATATATATATATATATATATATATATATATATATATATATATATATATATATATATATAGAGAACTTCCTTTTTTTCTATAAATCAAAAGGAATTTTGAGGGACTTAACAATCTAAGAAACTCTACAACAAAATGATATGATAGAGAGAATGAATTGGGTAATAAAAGAGAAGGTGAATTGTATACTCTCAAATGCTAGGCTACTTAAGTCATTCTAGGTTGAAATTGCTTCTGACCTCATACTTGGTGAGTCTCCTTCAATTGCTATTGACAAGAAGATTCTATAGGAAGTTTGTTAGATAAATCTCTATATTACTCTAAATTAAACATTTTTATTGTCCCACTTATGCTTATATTGATTATGAGAAATTAGAGTAGATATATGAAGTGTATATTTTTTTGGTTATAAGGTTAGAGTTAATGATTATAAGTTAGAATGCCTTGAAATTAAGAAAGTGATAATTAGTAATGATGTTGTATTTGATGATATTGTCAAATTACACAATACTTGCTATAAGGTCTAATAATATTGACTAGGAGGAGATATCTATAAAGTGAAGGTTCAGATTGAGGTTAGTATTTTTCCAATCAATTTTAGTGAGCTATGATGATATTATTTTTCTCATTGTTATTACTACACTATATAGCACCAACTAAGGATGGGCCAAGGAGAGAATTAAGCCATTATAAGGATATGGTGAGACTAATTCAATGCCTTAAGTGTGGCAAGTGATACTAAGTGTAGCAAATAACTTTCTAAATATGCATAGGTAGTTAATTCATTTAATTCTAGTTAGTTGATGGTTGTTATGCAAGAGGAGATCAAATCTCTATATGAGAATAACACTTGGGATTTAATAAAGTTATCTTAAGAAAGTTTTCCACTACAAGTGGGTATTTAAGAGAAAAGAAGGTACACCAAGAGTTGATGACCCTAAATAAAAAGCTAAACAAGTGGTAAATAGATTCCGCCATATTCTAGGTGTAAACTTTATAAATGTGTTCTATTTAGTGGTTAAGCATAGTTTAAAATAAGTTGTACTTAATATTGTGATTAAACATGGTCTTGAGCTTAGCCAATTAGATGTAAAGATTACATTTTGTATGGAGAGCTTTAAGATATATATATGTACAACCCAAAGGATTTATGATTACAAAGAAAGTTATGTTTGGTTGTTAAAGAAGTAGTTTATGATTTGAAAGTCTCATGGATATATAAATATTTATCATGAGTTTAAGAGAAGTAACTATAATAATTGTGTTTAATATAAGAGAAATGATGATGAGTTCTTCTTTACTTGCTCTTATATATTGATGATATATTGATAGTTGCTAAGAATAAAAAAGAAATCATTAAAGTGAAGGCTTAACATTGTAGTGAGTTTGAGATGAATGATTTAAGAGATGTAAAGAAGATCCTTAGTTCAAGATTCAGAGTCGCAAAAATAAATAAATTTATTTAGTCGTAAATGGTATATTAAGAATGTAATACACAAATTTAATATGCATGATGTCAAACCTATTAATACTCCATTATCTAAGTATTCCACATTCTCATCAGCATTATGTGTATAGTTAGATGATGAGATTGAGTATGCATCTCAAGATTTACATCATAATACATTAGATCCCTTATGGTATGCTCACCCTAAACTTATCATAAGAAATTAATGCAAATACATGACAAATCTTGGTAAAAAAAAAGCATTAGAAAGTAGTCTAGTGGATTCTTAGATATTATGTGGAACTAAAGATGTTTGTTTGCAATTTGAAAGGAATACAAATAGAGTCTTTGGATATATTGATTTAGATTTTGTTGGAGATATTGATAAGAGGAGATTGGTCATAGGATATATCTTTAGCATTTGTAGCTAAGCTTTTAGTTGTAAGGCTTTTTTGTAGGCTATGTTGACATTTTTTTATAGTTGAAGTTGCATATATGATTATAATTGAAGTATGTAAGAAAGTTATTTGGCTGAAATGTTTATTTGGAGAGCTTAGTGAAGACTAGAAGATCACCATTGTGATGTGTGGTAGTCATTGTGCTATTTATCTTACTAAAAATCAAAGCACATCAATGTTTGTTATCATTGTATACATGAAGATATTGCTTGTGAAGCACCCATAATAATCTTGTTGATATGATGATCAAATCACTCCTTATTGTTAAGTCCATATTCATTGTGATGCATAATATATTTTGAAAGAGTTGGAGAATAATTTATTAAAGACTATAGATTGATTCTATTTTTTTATTTCTTCTAAAAATTCATGTTAATGTGGAGTTGGTTGAAATTTATGACTCAAATTCTTTGGGCTTGGATTATGGTTCTCACTTGCCTTAGTAAACAAAATTATAGCATAAGGATTAATGAAGTAAATTAGATCCATTCACAAACTTTTAAATCTCCTCTCTCACAAAAGGTCATTTGGTTGGATGTTTTAAAAAAAAAAATTTTTTTAAAGACTTTAGATTAACTCAAATATAGTGTATTTTGTATATTTTGATTTGTTTGATTTGTTATAAGTTAAATATAATAAAAATATTTTATTTTGTGTGGTTGATTATTAAATAAAAACTTAGAATTCCATTTTGAGAACCTAGATTTGTAGAGAAAGATAGAGGTGGAATCAAAATCAAAAGGGATAGGGGACATGTCACCATGGGGAAATTGGCAAAATTTGGAGTTGGATGATGGAACCAAAGCTGAAAGGGATAAGGGAGGCATCAATGGAGTATGAATAATACTTTTTTTTTCTAAATAATAAAATTATATTTTTTTCTATGAACTTTCAATTTATTAATTGAACTATATTATTTTTTTTAACTTTATTGATATGCATTTGATGAACATGCAATTAAAATACAAAATTAAATATATAATTGTTTACTTAAGAGAAGAAGAGAGCAATCTTGTGGATTATTCTCATTATTGTTTCTTAATAATTCTCACTCTTATCTCTAATATTTGTAATTATATTTTTTTTTAATATTTATATTACACTAATTAAAGCTTGCTCTTCAAAAATAAAATATCATAACAATATCAATGATTGTTATGCCAACAATATCATAAACTCAACACTAAAATTGACATCACTATCACTAATTAGGTCAATATGCACTGGTGACATTAAAGTTAGCACATATTATCATCAGTAATATCAGTACTTATCATCATCAATAAGGCTGATATATGATATTGATACTAATGTTAATATCATCATTAATACTAATGTTGACACTCACCATTAATGCTAATATTGATGACATTTCTCGCTATCATTAACAAATTTTACATCCATTATTGACACTAATATCAAAGTAGTAAAACTCCTTAGTATCATGCTCATGATACATGTTGAAAGAATAATATGTCGAACATAAGGGCTTATCTTTATGGGAGTACGGCAGTATATGTATTCCATATTCTGTACGACCTTAATTTGCTTGACCATGGAATCACACAATAACGTGATTGTACTATATTGGTGTTGTTATTGTTGCTCGTCATGATAAGTAAGAATAGGTTGTGAATGGACCCTCGCTATTCCTACATGAGTTTGCATCTATGATGATGATGGTATGGTATGACTCGCCTTTCATATCTTGTAGTGATGGTCTTGCTTTCATCATTGATTATAAAGATTTCATTCATATTCTCAATACATTTGATTTCATCTTGAGAGTCATATATATATAAGATATATATATATATAGATATATATATAGATATATATATAAGATATATAGAGATATATATTCATATATATATATATAAAAATATATTGCTTGAGAGTTTAATATATATATATATATATATATAAATATATATATATATATCAATAAGGATAATATGCCGATTTCTCCTCACCTTCAGAGGCAGAGAAAGGGTTGAATATGATCTATTATAGTCGCTTTATTACGTTGATGTTACATGTTTTGTTATTTCAAAAACTATTTCTTGAAAACTTTGGGTTGGCTTATTTCTTTTATTCTTTGATGGTAAAATTTTTCAATAATTTAATTACGTTTTATTAAAATGAAGTTTTCAGATAAAAAAATTTAATAATAAATAAATTTAAATAGGATGTCATTTTGATCTAAAGCCGGCGCTACAATTTTATGTTATTCAATGAACATATTTCTAAGTGCCAATAAATACAAGAAAAATTATTAGTTATAGAGTTCCAATTGTAAAAGTTACATCTGAACTATAATAACATATTATCATGTGTCACTCAGTTAATATATAATTGCTATGTATTTACTTTAAAATATATATTTTTGTTTCTCACTAGAAACCTTATTTGAACTATTAGAGATTCCACACAAGATTGGTGTGTGTGAAGTGTTATATATTGTTATATATATATGTATTATCCTGTAATATTATATTAATATACAATACTTTATACTTTATAATATATATAGTTGTGTAGTCTAGATGTATATCTAGTTATATCTAAGTCATGACAAAAGATAAATGTATAAAAAACCTTTGTATTCAATAATTTATTAAATTATATTAAAATGAGGTTTTCATGATGAAGTAAACAAATAAATTTTATCATATTTGGCCTTTTAAATTTTTATTGAATTCAACAAATTAAATAAATTCAAATAGATAGAATGGCAACGGACCAAGCCCTATTGATTTTACAATGTTTATTATTTATTAAATTTTTTTTATTGATTAATTTCTCTATCCTAATTTTTAAATTTTTAAAATGAAGTATTAGTAACTAAAAAATTTGAAGAAAAGTTTATAACTGATAATTAAGGATTTATTACGTATCAAATTTTTTAAAAAATTTTGTTGTTGATTATTTTTTATTTGTGTTTTTTTTAACAGTTTCGTATTTTGTTTATTTTTTGAAATCAAACCAACTTATTTTTAAAAATAGTAAAATAAACTGTCAGGTGCTTTTTTTTATTTTAAAAAGCGCTGCTTTCTGTGTGGACTGAAAAATAAAAATAACTATTATTTACTATATCTGACTGATTAAATTTAATATGTTGAGTTTTTGAATACATTCAAATAAAATCTAATATTTCATGAAAATATTTTTAATTATTAATCATGATTATATATGAATTTTTAAAATATATTTATAAAATACATTGTATATGCATATAACATTTTCTGAATTATTTAAATTATGAGCGGCGTTCTTTCAACATCTACAGTACTGTTTTTAATATATTATCATTATTTTAGAACTGAGAGAGAGAGAGAGAGAGAGAGAGCTGACCTCTATCATGTCAACTACTTCAGAAAATTGAAACTTGGAGGAGCTTATCTCTCTCTCTCTCTCTAATTATTCAGTCGATCTGCACATTGGCGTCAATTCTATTAGAGTAAGATTGATGATTATAATATTTTTTTAGGCTTAATTCTGATTTCTCAGTTAAAGCAGGAAGATGATCTGTTTTTTTTTTTTAATAAATTTCTTTCAGTGTTCAGTTGGAAGATCTTTGTTCAATTATGATTATCTTTTATATCTGCTGAAATTTATATTTATCACAACTAATCACCTTTAGCTTTGATCTGTGTGCTCGGAATTTCATCGAAAATGATTTTCATTTTTCTTTTCCTATTATCAGTGAGGTCTCAAAAAAATCAATTTCTATCCAATCGATCGGCTGTCAGCTGCAAAAGTATTTTAAAAGAATTTTGTTCCAAGAATATCTCACAACTCACGTTCTAATAAGATGAAACTTTATATCTTACTAATATATGGCTGATTAAATTTAATATGTTGAGTTTTTTGAATACATTCAAATAAAATCTAATATTTCATCTAAAATTAACTCTTACGTGAACTATATTCCTTTATCTTTTCTTTTCTTTTTTACTTACTATTTGGTTCTCCTTCTCTTCCTGATCTCTCTCTCTCTCTCTCTCTCTCTGTGAACAATAAAGTAAAAAAAATAAAAAAAATCTTCTCTTTTTTTTACTGTGCGTTCCTTCCAAACCGAGCACAAGAGGAGAGAATCTCTTTCTGACTATCTCTCCCTCTCTCCATCTAATCTACATATCGAAAGCTACACAAAAAGACAAAAAAAATCATATATATATATATATATATAAACTTAAGATTTTTGTCATTATTTTAACTATTATCATGCTCATAAGGTGTAAAAAAAATATGAATAAAAAAATCTATTTGATTTTATACAAATTTGAAGGTTTATGCAACGCTTCTCATAAGCATAATAAGTGCAAAAATTACTCGACCATGATGTCATAAGATATCTATCATACACGCTTCTCATAAGCGTGGGCTTCTAAGATAATGATCTGGGATGATATTGGGAGGTTGTTGGAATTTAAACTAATTTGAGCATGGTAAAGTGAACTTATTAAAATTTTAAAATTTGAAATATTGACTAATAAAAATAAAACATTAAGTTAAGATAAAAATTGCATAAAAAGGGGAAAATAGAGAAACACTTATTTGAAAAATAGAACACTTGAGTATGATTCTTTCTCCGAACTGAAAGATAGAAGAATCTAAATTTCAAATAGGTGTGAGTATTAGAGTGAGTCATCCATCTCTTATTTATAGGGGAGAAAAGAGACATGTCAATTAATACCATTCAATCACAATTTATTAAAATCAAAACCCCATTAAATGACCATTTATAAAAATTAATAATATATTGAATGACTATTCAAAAGAATGAGAAAAGTTGGGTGATTCTCATTTATATTGTGAATCACATTTTTCTATCTAAAATGAATGCCTTCAAACATCCATAAATATCTGATTAATATGCATTTTCTGTTTTATTATTGGGTAATTCTAAATAAAAGATATAAGAGTATATATGGTTCTAAAGCCAATTGCATAGCCATAATTATCACATTGAAATACATGCGAATAATTTAAAGCTTCGAATGATGCTCATATGTTAGAATAAATTGGTGCTTAAAGTCATTGCATCAAGATGTGTGTAATCAGTCAAACCTTCTAAATATTAATAATGCACGTCAGGTAATCAAAAACTTAAAATTAATCTATTTATGCATGTAAATAACAAGATAAATCATATATATGCACTATGAAGTAGCATCAACCCAAATCTAGTGCCTCAAAAAATATGTAAATGCTCAAAAAATGACCTATATGTTTTATGAGGAATTTCTCAAAGCTTAATTCAATTGCCTTGAAAGGCATGAACTCCCTCAAATTACACAAAGATTAATTATGCTAGATACCTACATGGGCCCAACTATGCTAAAAGCTTAGAGCTAGTGTCAGAGGATGCTGTGTGGGTTGACATCAAATGGATTTAAAATCTACTTTGCCTCGAAAAGTGTGTCAACCTCTTTATGAAATGATAATTATTTTAAAGCAGACATATTTTGTAGGCTTAATTTTTAGAAACTGATACATATGCACACTAATAGCGAAATACTTCACTTAATCATTGAGGCGGTAAGTCACACATAACTAATCTGATCCTCCTCTTCACAAAGATCGGAGTTAACGAGATTGGTTGCGAGCTATATATATATTCACTAAAAATAAAAATATTTGATTTCACATAAGTATGAACATCAATGATATAAATGAAGATACTTCAATATTCATAAAATTGAATTCTAAACCATGTTGAAATATAATATTATGTTTATAGATCCGATCCTCTATTAAGCAGAGTCGACAATGTCTCTATGTTTGATGATGACTGTGTTGAATGAAGATTTCAACCAGAGAGGATACTATCATTCAAATGTGATTGCAATCTCAAAGCAAGTTAATCTAAATCAAGTATCAATTCAATTGTTAAATTTAATAAGTTATTAAACTATAAATATTAAAATATGGATATAATCCCTAATCTTCATGCCAATGTTTGATTGAGATCATGAGAACTATCGAACGAAGACGAATGGGGTAAAAGCTCCTATAATAAGTTGAGATGGATGGCACAAAGTCATATTAGCTTAGAATATAATAATATCATTTGATAAATGTTGGTGATGGACACAATTTGAACTGAAACAAATAATAAATAATATAATTAAATCGCTACATCTAAAGGAGAGATAGCAAGTATATATAGATAAACATATGTATATATAGATGTATAGTGTATACAAAAAACTTACATAGATATATATATATATATATATACATATATGTATATAATATATATATTTGATATATATATGTATATATATTATATATATTATATATATATATAAAAATTCATATATATATATAAATACAATTCTACATCTAAAATAATTATATTTTTTTTATAATATATACAACAATATATATATATATACATTATCAATACATATATATATATAAATATATATATATATATATATATATATATATATATATATATATATATATATATCTATATATATATGATACATGATTTATTAACATATGCTAAGATATATATGTATGATATTATTCAACTCTACATGTCATAAATTAAATGTTAACTTTAAAAGTATATTAAATAAGTATTTTAAGTAAGTTGTCTCTAAGTAGTTTCTTCACTTTTTATTTTAAATATGTTACAACAACAAGCATTTAATGATTGTATGTATTTTATTTTCATAGTAATACTTTAAGGACTTGAAGGAGAGATAGCTTAATGAGGTTTATTTTTAGGGAAATTTACATAGCACACAATTCTTATGCATTTACATATCTAATCCCTAAAATTTGATATTTATAAACATAGCATCTTTTCTATGCTTTAAAAAGTGAATTTAACTTCATAAAAGTAACGAAAGTGCTATTTTTGTTGTAATATTAAAGATTTAGGTGCTATATATAAATATTTATGTGTAGATGTTAGATATATAAATATATAAGAATTGTGCCCTATGTATGTAAATACCCTTTATTTTTATTCATTGAGAAAAGTTATGTAAATATATCCTTATTTTTTTAATGATGAGAAAAAATTATAAAATAAAATATAAATTTAGCTGCAATTAATGTATACATCGAGTAGTAAATTGGTGTTTAATTTTAATCAATTTGGCTAATTCTTAGGTTGATTGGATTGTCGACTTCTATGCATTGACTTAAAATCAATCAGCGGAAATGATTGGCTGTGGCAAGAATCTCATATGACGTCTAATTGACCATTAAACTGTTTTATTTATTCTATCATTATTAATTATGTTATTATTGTAAAAGAATCATTTGTAATCATATATATATATATATATATATATATATATATATATATATATATATATATATATATATATATCATTATTATGAATCAGTTAAACTAATAATATATGAATCTTACTAGTGTTATGATTAGATTATAGTTATATTTTGTTTTCCCATTATTGATATTAAATTAATTACCTTAGCAATAATAAACATCTTAAAGATAATCTCAATATATATATATACACCAAACTCATTGTTAATATTTGTCATTTTAAAAGTAACACTCAAAACAGTTAAAGACCCAAGAGAAAAGAGTTCTATAGCCGCTAATTGCATCATATTAATATATTAAGTATAGTTTTAGTTAACTAAAATATACATAATTAATGAGAAAAATAAAAATTTTTAAATAAATTAATAACAAGGGTTTATCAAACAATGATAATTATAGAGGAAATGTATTATAACTTACTGTATAGTTATATATGTATAATATATTACTTAATATATTCTCTTAAACTTAGTTTCAAAAAAAAATAATAATAAAATAAAAATAATGAAAATATAAAAATAATGAAAATAATTTCAAGAACTTAGATGGTTAAAAATATTATTAATAAAAAAAATCATTTCTTTATTATCATTTTTAATTCATTTAAATTAAAATTAAAATATTTATATATATATATATATATCATTAATGTGATTAGATTAAATTAATTCAAAAATAATTATATATATATATTAAAGTCTAAATATTATTAATATTCTATTTAAATTAAGTACGATATTAAAAAAGATTCTCATTTTTTTTTTTTAACTTTTCAATCTTAATATCACGTGAACGTATCATCCGCCTGATCTGCTCTGATACAAGTGCCCGTCCGCACCCTCTTCCATATTTTTCTCTAATCTGAGATTCCAAACCTGAAATTTCGCGTGCCGTGGTGTGTGAACTGCGAACAAAATCACGTGAACTATATTCCTTTTTTAAAAATTTTTTTTTTTACTTACTATTTTGTTCTCCTTCTCTTCCTAATTTCTCTCTCCCGTCCACTCTCTCTCTTTCAAAACAAGAAGTAAAAAAAACTCTTATCTTTAACTGTGCTTTCCTTCCAAATCGAGAAAAAAGAAGAATCTCTCTCTCTCTAACTTATAGGTGTGCAAAAAAATATGAATATACAAAATTATATTTAATTATATATATATTTGCTCATAAATACATTATGTGCAAAAATCACTCAATCACGGTGTCACAAGACAGCTATCATACATACTTCTCAAAAGTGTGGTATGAATTTCTTAACACTAATGATGTAGTCTCTTAGGCAAAGATCATGTTAGATTTTCAACTAATTTGATTACAAGAAAGTGAACTTATAAAAATAATGTTTTGTCTTTAATGTTTGATTTTTAAAATCATAATTGTGATTTTATAATTTTTAATGAAAAAAATTATAAAATACAAGAATTTGCACATGTCTCGGATCCTTTCAATTATTGAAGCCATCTTAAAAAAAAGTAAGTTTCTTCACCTAGATTAGTTTATTCTCATCTAATCTATGTATATGATAATAATTTATTTTTCTACATTAATTATGATTTATTAGGTAAGTGGATTAATTGAAAAGAAGGAAGAAAATAATATTTTATTAATGAAAAAAGTTATCCTATTTCATAATCTTTTAGATCTCCTCTCTCTCTCTCTCTCTAGAGGTTATTTGGTTGGATGTTTTGAACATAAATATATTTTAGAGTTCAAAATAAATTCAATATAGTTTATTATTATTATTATTATTATTATATATATATATATATATATATATATATATATATATATATATATATATATATATATATATATATATATATATATATATATATATATATATATATATATATATATATATATATATATATATATTGAATTTATTTTGAACTCTAAAATATATTCTTATATGTAAGAATTATATTTAATATATTTTTAAAAATAAGAATTACAATCAAATATATTTTATTTTTTAAATAAAATATAACAAAATAAAATAAGAGAGAGCTCACTCTCACTTTCACTCTTGTTATACCTTATTATATTTACATCACTACTACCCATCCCATGATTTCGCTTTTCTTTTTTTTTTGGAAAAATTTGAGAGCCTTAGCTCAATTGTATTCCAAAGGGAGAACATTACAAAATACAAAAAAAGAGTGAATTCAACCATCCGCTTTAATTTAGATAAAAAGAAAGAGGAAAAAAAAACAGAAAAAAACTACAAACAGGGGAAAACACTTACATCACTCAAAGTTTAATTAACAAATAAAACAAAATCTAAGGAGTATAAGGAGAAACCCCACAATGTATATATGATATTTTGGACTCGACAAAGAACCAAGAAAAAAAAAACACCACCGACCTCACACCAATTGGTGTAGAAGAGGCTTCCATCCATCAAACCGTGCTGCCATACCAAACACTTACGAATGGAAAAATATATGTCATCATTGTCCGCTTTTCCATTTAAGCCCGAGATAGAATAATACGACCACATTGGAATTTCAGATTGAGTTATGTTTCTCCAAACCGTAAAAGCATTCGAGTAGGCAGAATCTCTAGTTTTCCATCGCGCTTTATAAGCTATAATGATCCTTGATTTGGTCGATTAAGATAGAAAGAGGAGATGTTGAAAAGCAAATAATCTATTCCTTTCACGCCATATGCTATAGACCAAAAAACAAAGAATGATAAATAATACACCCTTTTTATAATTTTGTGCATCTTAATAGTCATACCATTCAATACTTGTTGTAATGTGGATTGCATTAAGAAAAATTCCCATAAGGAAGAATGCTTCGCAAGTGCATAGAAGGGGCATTCAAAAAATAGAGAGTGAGATTCGGCCATAAACAAAAAAAACAGCTTGTTTGAGAACCAATCCCTCTTTTAACAAGGATTGAAGTCTTTAAACCCCTTAAATAAGCCAACCAATATATAGAGTAAATTACAACCTGGAAAACCATATGCATTTGAAATTAAAGAAGGTAAGCTTTCAAAAGAGCACTTCTAAAATCATAGTGGGAGAGAGAATCCAAGTAATCCCCCTCCCACCGCCTATAGGAATAGCATCAATAGTCGCACGTAAAGGTAATTCAAAGAATCAAAGGCAATCTCCATCACCCTCTACAATAAATGAGCAGATGGTATCTCTATAAGAGTACGTGAAAGAACGATCATTTGCATCCAAAGGATTCATAAATTGATTTTTAACACACCACGGGTCATAAAGAAAAGAAAAGGAATTGCCATTCCTATATGGTAGAAATCTTATGTGCGTTTGCATATAGTTTTAATTCTTTCCACATAGGGGAAATTCGACGAATGGATTCATTCCAAATGGACCCATATTTCTGGTTGCACCAGCTAGCAAAGGGGGAGTTCATCTTGAGAGTCTTCCACAATGTTTTAATTTTGCATAAGGAGTTGAGAGAGATGGCTGAGAGTATCCCTATTCCCCCCTTTTCCTTGGGTCGAGTTGTTTTGTCCCAGGAAATAGTTGTAAGTTTATTAGAAACACCATTATGATAGAAAAATGTGAAGTGAGAGAGTAGATGGTCCTCAAACACTCTTAGGGATCATCATGGATCTAAACCAAGTAAGTAAGCAAGTTGTTAACCGATGATCAATTGCGCCTTCCTCCTAGAGACAAAAATTTGCATTTCCAACCAGCAATCCACCTTTGAATTTTATCAAACAAACAAGAGAAGTTTGCAAGTTTTGGGGATCCCATAGTTAAGGGAAGACCCAAGTATTTGATTGGAAAAGTGCCCTGAGAAATATTAAGGATGTTGCAAAGATTTGTAACATCTCTTGATCCTTTTGAAAAACAAATAAGAGATTTGTCTTGATTGACCATAAGTCCGGGTATTTTTCTAAACTCTCAAGACAATATTTTAAGGATCCCACAAGGAGCTATCACCATGCCGCATTAAAAAAGGTCATCTCGCAAAAAAGCAAGTGTGATATTTTGCATCCCCGCAATAAGAGGTTTGTATTCAATAAGTTGACCTCCTATCTATTAGCAAGAGAGAGTATCAATGGCCAATGTAAAGAGGAAAGGGGATAAGGCCTTGTCTTAACCCATGCTTTGATGTAAAGTAACCTTTAATTTCCCATTAAGAGTGATGGAGAAGGGGACATCGAGATACATGCCTTTACCCAATTTATAAATCTAGGGGAAAGCCAAAAGAATGAAGTCTATGCAAAAGAGCCTCCTATTAATAGAGTCAAAGGCCTTTCTAAGGTCAATTTTGCAAGAAAACCACCATGAGAGTTATTGTGAAACAACTCTTGACAAATTTCATAGGCCATAGTAATATTGTCAGAGATATCCCTTCCTTGAATGAAAGCAAATTGTGCTGAGTTGATTAAATAAGGGAGCACCTTCTTAAGTCTAGTGGCAAGCACCTTAGCTATGACTTTATAAAATGTGTTGCAAAGAGAAATAGGTCTATATTCTGAAAGCAGAGTGGAATGCTTAACTTTAGGAATTAAGGTAATTAGAGAGTGTTTCACCCGATTCGGGAGCTTCTGTGTTTTGAAAAAGTGGTGAGCCGCCTTTAAAAGGTTTTCCGAAACATCCCAAGAAGCTATGAAAAATTTGGAATTGTAACCATCGAGCTGAGCTTTATTCTCATTAATGCTATTTAGAGCATCCAAAATGTCTTGGTCACAAATATCGCTTCCAAGCTCCTATTGATCATATGAGAGAGAGTTCCCAATGGGAAAATCCTGCATTATAAAATAATCAGATGTGTTGCAATTGAAAAGTGCTGAATAGTACTTGTTAATTTCCACAGCAATAGAATTTGGGTCATTAATAACCCCTTGATCAGTTAGGAGCTCCCTAATACAATTTGAACTCCTCCTTTCTTTGATAGAGAAGTAGAAACTTGAGATCATCATCCCATGAGGTTAACCAATGAGCCTTAGCTCGCTTGCTTAACCCATGCGTTTCCATATGAAGCAACCTTAGGTAAGAGTCTTTAGATTCCTTGGCCTCAATCCTTAGATGAACATCATGGGATTTCTTTCCACTTTTCAAGGATGTCTTTTGATTTCTCTTTGCTTCATCCATGAGGGATTGTAGATGAGAGAAACTTTTCATGGCTCGTTAGTGCTTTTTTTGACATAAGAAAGTTTATTTGCCAGAACAAAGATAGGATCCCCCGCTACAGAATGGTTCCATGCAACTTTAGTAACTTCAAGGAAATTGGGTGAGAGAGACCAATGATTCCTGAACATAAACCTTTTACTCCGAAATCTCAAATGATCAAGGCATATGATGAGAGGAGAATGATCTGAAGACATCGGCGGTGGAACATTATAGAAGGAAGAGGGAAATTTTTCCAACCAACCCACATTGCATAGGACCCTATCTAATTTGGAGAGAATGGGGTTATTGACTTGCTGATTTGACCAAGTATAAAATAAGCCAGTACTAGGAAGATCTAGTAATTCACACTCTTGAACAAAGGATGAAAAGGATTGAGTGTTAGAGTAAGACAGTGGAATTCCGCCCGACTTTTCCTTACAAGAAATACAACAGTTAAAATCACCCATTAACAACCAAGGATCCGAAATACCTTTTGCAAGATCCGTCAGAGCCTCCCAGAGTGAAATCCGAGAATTAGGGTCGTTTCCTGCATATATGCTGGTTAAGAAGAATAAGGGAATGCCAAAGTAAGAAACAAGACCATGAATGAATTGAGAAGAGACAATGAGAGGCTTGAAGTCTATTCTCTCAGAACACCATTTAATCCAGATTCGGCCCCCGGTTGCCACATCAAAATTGGAGCAACAGGATTCAGAATGGAACATATAATATTTGCGCATGAGAATGGGGTTAAGAACAGTATCAGAATTGATCTTAGTTTCCAAAAAACAAAACAGGTCCAGATTGTAATCCTTAATCAGTCTCAAACAATCCAGTACGCCCTCGCAAAGAAGACCTCTAACGTTCCAGCTAGCTAAACGAGGAAAGGTCATTGAGAGGAGGAAGAGACGGGTTTCTTACCCTTTTTATGTTTGCCTTTCTGGATAGAGTAAGTTGTAGATGAACTTGCTTGCACACCTTCTTCTACCAGATTAGATGAGGACGGGGAGGGTGAATTTTTCCCAAGAGTTGACCAGTGTAGGTCGGCTGCTTAGAGGGAGGTAGACAACCAGTTGCTACCTGCCTAGTATTAGTGACCAAAGAAGAAGAATTGCCTTCAACAATGTTAGTAACCGCACAATTAGAGAGATCTTTCTCTCAGATAAGATTATTTTGGAGTGAAGAGGAGAGGGAGCTAGGTTTAGATCAAGAGAAAGAACACCGTGGGTTTACAACCACGCGTCTACAGTTCTTCTTCTATAATTTCCCCCTGCTCGGCCAATGCAAAAAAATTATTTGCAAGGGTAATATCAGCGGCTGCAGGTCGACTTCGACTCCTACCCCGGTTTGGTATACGGTTAGGATTTGGCTTAGAGGGCACGACTTTTTCCCGGACAGGTATGATTGCTATGTGAAAATGTTTGGCACTTGGAACAAGCCGTTGGTTTCCAATCATACAGAATTGGCTGCTCTATTTTTTTCCCATTCAAGTTGATTGTGATCGAGTCGGGAAGAACTGAGGAAGTTGTGATTTGCACACAGAGCCGAGCGAAGGTGATACGCGCTTTGGAAGCGGTAAGGTTATCAACAGCTAAAGGAACTCCGATCCTACTCCCAATCTTTGAAAATCCTTTCTCATTCCAACAACATAGTGGAAAATTAGGTAATTTGATCCAAAGGGGAATCTCAGTGACCTGATCCTTGGAGGGCCGAAAGTCCCACTTCCATTTTTGAAAGATGAATGGCCTCCCATTGAGAAAACAAGGTCCCTCATTCCACACTACATCGTAGTCTTCCTTACAAGAGAACTTAAACAAAAAAAGTCCCCCTCGAGAGAGAGCAAATCGAGAGTACCTTTTAGTCGCCATTTCCTTCTAACCGCAGTCGAAAGAGCACCGTAAAATGGCCTCTTCCCTATGGCGTGACCGACAAGAGACAGATTCCATTCCTGTTGGCCCTCCATCAGGTCATCCTCCGTGAAAGACACTTCGGGAGAATCCGAAGGTATGAAGGATAAGGGGAAATCCCTACTTCTTTCATTTTGTGCAAGTAGCAACTCCTTCCAATTGCAATTACCAGAATGCAAGGAAACATTCAAATTGAAGGAGAAACAGAGAGAGGGGAAGAGATCGCTGAGAACATCCATAATGGATTGATTGGTGACCCGGCAAAGCCGGAGGTCGTGAAGAGATAAATGTAAAGTACCCAAGAAGTTGGATTTTAGGGAGGAGGAGAGGGGAGGAGGAGAGAGGCAAGAAGCTCAGGATCGCAGGGAGCCCTAGCCACATTCGGTACGAAGACAGAACCAAGCTTCTTTTTTAGCTTTTCTTGCCGTGATTTCACTTTATGAAAGAACGATGATAAGGATGCCAATTAGAAAAGCATTAGATTTTTACAGGGTCTTATTATTTTAATATTAATAAAAATTATTATTTTTTATTTTGATTGATTGATCATAAAAAAAATTAAAATTAAAATTAACAAAACAGTAAAATAAATATTTCAAAATTTTAATTTAGAATTATATTTAAAATATTTAAGAGAGAGATATCCCAAATTAAAATTTTTTACTTGCAAATATTTTTACTCCGTCAAACCAATATTTGATCCCATCGGCCCATGTGACCCGCCCTCTTCAGCCCGTCGACCCGACGCATGGTTTTGCGCCTGCCTACAACCCACCAATTCACCTGCTCCACCGCACCTCCTTCCTTGGTCTGGCCCTTTCAAACCGACCAAACCGCAGCACTGTAAATGTGGATGAGTCCATAACCTCAAACCTTGCTCACAGCTGCAGTACACATCCGCGCCTCGTGATCCGCTTCGTGATCATAATCTTGTGCTCCCAGAAGATATGTTCTCTCAAAATGTATGGTTGATGGACAGAATTTCAAAAAATCTGCTATTTTCATATATATATATATTTTGGATGGAGATAATATCATCCAAAAATAAAATAACGATATGATAATTTAAAATGCTACTAGAGACGAATCTTGATTGTTCTAAGTTGAAACTGGTCGAGATCAAGCACCTAAAACATCATTGGAAACCTTGGGATATCAATTAAATTCCTAAATGGCTCTTAAACATGGAGTGTTTATTGTCAAATCGAGCGTCTCGACGAATCGGATCTAACAAGCCTAAGATCTCATAATTCTGACTTCATTTGAGAATTCAAATGCTTAAAATACATCAAATGATCAAAGGAATCATTTTGAGTCGTATGGAGGAGTGAATTTTGCATGTATTTGCAGACATCACTCTTCCAATCTATAAATACCCATCATTCTTCATATGGTGGGGGCAAAAGAGGAGAGAGCTCTAAAGTTTGAAAATCCTCGATAATCGCCACCACTGACCGGCCGGTTACCCCTGTTGGTTGCCACCACCGCCGGCTGCCATGCCGCCACTTGTTCGCCATCATTAATCTCGCCACCGCCGTTACCACCCGTTTGATCGCCGTTCAACCACATCGTTGCCGGTCCTTTCACCACCGACGCCACTGGCCGACTACTATCATCGGTGGCCAATCTGACTATCTTCGCCGGTCACTCACACGACGACCTTCATCGCTCGGGCCACACAATCGTTTCACCATATCATCTACTACCACTTACTACACTCGAAGTGACTATATACTGTTTGTTCGATTCTGGATTCTTATCTCTCTTCTCGTAACTCAGAATCAGAAAAAACTTTGTATTCCAAAACAAATACATAGTGGAAGATTTTTTTACGACTCTGATTTTTCCCTCGAGGTTTTTCACGTTAAAATTTTTGGAGTTTTCATGTTCACTCTTTAAATACCTGTGTATGTGCTGGATTTCACAACAAGGCTAAGACGTAAACTTTTACTCTACCGCAACTAATTTTCTAGCGCACAACAATACTTATTTTAAAAAAATTGCTCATCGTCAAATTCTTGACATGATATATATATATATAATTTATTTTATCTTAAAAACTTTTTATGTATATTTGATATAAATGTACATAAAAAGTTAAATAAATTTATGTATCTATTGAAATATAAAAAAATAATAGAAATTTTAATGTCTAATAGGGCAATCTTCTTTAGAAATAAATAAATTTATTTATATAATAATACTTATTAATTTTATATTTTTATCATGCTCTTATCCGGTTTTTTAAATTTAGATTTAATATAAATGTAATTAAACTAATATTGATAAAAATATATATACGAAATTCATATGTTTTGGGGTGCCATGTATATAATTATTCTTGTTTTAAAAATATTTTATATTTCTAAATTATTATATAATGAGAAAAGTATTATATAAATATATCATAACTTTTTTGTTTGAAAGGAGGGGGGCTTATGATATGTGCCCAGTTTAATCGCAGAAGATTCTCGCCGGCGATCGTCTTCATCTTCTCCAAATCATCTTACGAAAGCAGAGAAATGATTTCTCTTCACGCTTCCGATTCCTTTTCTGTCTCACGGTATCAATTTTTTTAGGCATTCCTTTGCTTAATGGTTCCACGAAGGCAATTTTTTAAAATGGGTATGGTTAAAATGTGAATTAGTTAATTGAGTATTGATAAAAAAAAATTTAAGAATAGATACTAATTAGCTGCTTCATAACACGATAATGAAGTAGTACAGAATGCACAACAGTTGTCGCCCAATTAATTCCGGCCGACTACTTTAAATAATTAATTATTCTTTCTTTAACGGATACTTCCTTGGAAGATTGTCATTAAAGATAAAAGTCGCGTGTTGAATATCGCTTAAATTTTATTTTTTTTAAATAAATTTGAATTTCTTTTTTTAAGATAAATATTATTCTAATCGATTTATTTCTTATTATATTTAAAATAAATAATTATTTTTTAATTCATTAAAATTGAAATAATTAACTATTTCAATAGTTTATAAATATTTATAATTATATCTATATTTTAAAACTATTATTATTTAAAAGTATTATATTTATATTTATAATTATATCTATTACAAATCACTTTTAAATAATTAGAGATTTGATTACTTAGATGCCCTTTTTTAACAATTTAAAACTCATAAAGGTTGATTCAAATGAAAAACTTAAACCCACTAAATCTTGTCATATTTTTTTTCATTGTCATGAAACAATTGCATTTTAATACATTAAAAATATATAACACAAAAAATCAATACTTTTAATTTGCATGCAACTAAAACAACTACTTAATTTGCAATAATTAGTACATTTAATAAATATCCTACCAACTAAACTATAAGATATGTTAAATAATATTACAAATATAATGACTACTAGATAGCATTCTTTTAACTTATTAGCTCATATTCAACCCAAATTTGAGCAAGGGATATAATTATTTCATCCCAAATTAAACAACTCCCACAGATAGCAATAAAAAAAAATCAAGATGGGTTTTAAATCCTTTATGTTTAAACAATCTAGAATACATTAAATTATTTAAGTTCATATTTGCAAATGGAAGTTGAGAAACATTATCATTTGAGACAAAAGACATATTTCTTTTAAAAGATAAACTTAAATATTTATCACTTGTTTAAAGCTATTATATTTATATTTATAATTATATCTACATTACAAAACACTTTTAAATAATAATAGTTTTAAAATATAGATATAATTATAAATATTTATAAAGCTATTGAAATAGTTAATTATTTCACTCAATTTTAATGAATGAAAATAATTATTTATTTTTCAATATAATAAAAAATAAATCATTAAGGTAATAATATTTATCTTATTAAACGAAATTGATTTATTTTCCAAAAATAAAATTTAAATCGTGGTGATTTGAACAACGTGACTTTTAAATATTTAATCGGCAATCTACCATATTTATCTCATGCGTTAAGAAAGAATAATTAATTATTTAAAAGTGTAATTGACTTGCTCATTAAAGCAGTAAGCCCAATTATTATAACTCTATTCACGCCATTACGTGGCGTCATTGTCGATGTATTTCATGAAATCATGCTATTATCTTCTTAAATTTTTTTTTATCAATACTCAATTAGCTAATTCACATTTTAATCGTACCCATTTTAAAAAAATTGCCGTTCCACGAATTGATTCGATAACTAGTCTTTCAATACATTTTGTTGATTTTGGGATCTAATGTATGAAGATTTGTTTATTTATTATGAATGTATCAGATTTATTCCTTTGTTACTGGTTGCGAGGATTAAATGGCAGAGTAGTACGGAAGCTCTTTTCCGGGTTGCATGAAAGGCCTGGTGCACTTTCTCGATCTACATCACCATCTTCATCTCAGAAAGATGAAGATGCTAACGTATAGAAAGCATGGCAAGGGAAAGCGTGCCGCTAGTAAGTTTATTTTTTTGATCTATAATGTCTTATTGAAGATGACATAGTCATGACATTTCAAATTGTCAAATTTAACTCTCAATATCTTGATTGTCATCCTTGTTTAGTAATTATTATTTTAAACTAAACTATGATTAAGTGGAGGGTTGCAATAGGCACTCGAAAGATAAAACTTGTCGAAATAATCATGACATGAAACTTTTAAAACATTGTGTTAATGTTAAGGCGTCCCCCAGAAGAGACGCATTGTATGACTTGAATACAGTGAAAAGTGTGCAAGGGCCGTTGCACCGACGCCCGGGTGTAGTGTTAAATAAGCAAGGGTTCCCATATTATGGATGGATGTGGGCAAAAAGTTAGTCCACGAAACTAAAATTAGATTAGAAACTTTGAATATAGATACTCTTACAGGTAAATTAATTGAATTAATAAATATTATAATTCATAGGAAGATAAATATTTTATGTGTTCAAGAAATTAAATAAGTTGGGGAGAAGGCCAAGAAGATTGATAGTTTAGGTTTTAAACTTTGATATTCAGGTAGAAGCTGAATTAGAAATGACGTAGGTGTGATTATAGATACAAATTTGAAGAATAATGTTATAAATATTAATAAATATTGAGATAGAATTATAACTGTAAAGATTATTGTTGATACTAAAATTATCAATGTTATAAGTGTTTATGCTACTCAAGTAGGTTTGGATGTAGATTTAAAAGAAAATTTTTATAATGAATTAGAGAGATTAATACAAAAGATACCTTTTGAAGAAAAAATATTTATTGGAGGAGATTTAAATGGACATGTTGGTAGAGTGGTAGAAGATTTTAAAGTATTCATGATGATTATGGATTTGGAGTGACTAATGAAGAAGATATGATTATATTAGATTTTATTTTAGTTTATGATTTTGTAATTGCTAATATTTTATTTAAGAAAAAAGATGAGCATATTATTATTTATAAAATGATCTTAAAACAGATTGATTATTTTCTGATAAGAAAAATAGATCGTTTAGATTGTAAAGATTGTAAGGTCATTCCAAGTGAAAGTTTAAGTACCCAATATCGATTGCTAGTTTTAAATTTTAAGTTGAAAGATTGTAAGATAAAAAATAAATCAAATTATTATCCTAAGATTAGATGTGGACACTTAAATAATATTAATAAAAATATTTTTAAGAGCAAGCTACAAGAGCTTAAAATTTAGATGTTCATAAGGAAATTAATGTTATATGGAAAAAAAAAGTGAGAAATTAAGCAAGTTGCTAAAATATCTTGAGAATTAAAAAAAACTTCTTTTTAAAATAGTTGGTGGTGGAGTCAGTGTGCGAAAAGATAAGAAATAAGAAGCATTGTTATAAAACTTGGTTTAGATGTAAAACTTCGGAGAATTTGGAAAGATATAAAATTATAGAGATTAAAAAATATATATAATAAAAATTTAATTTTTAGTGATTTATACAATAGATTAGATACCAAAAAAGGTGAAAAATATATGTATAAGTTAGCCAACTAAAGAGATAGAAGAAGTAAAGATTTAATTCAAGTGAGATGTATTAAAGATGAAAATCATGAAGTATTTTTTTTAGAAAAATATATTGAAAATATGTGGATTAGGTATTTTGATAAATTTTTCAATAAAGGATCTGAAAATAAGATTGATTTTAGCAATCTTAATACTCTAAACAAAAATAGAGAATTTTATTTTTATCATCGTATTAGTAAATTTGAAGTTAGAGAAGCTTTAAAGAAAATGAAATGTTAAAAAATAGTAGAACCTGATGTTATTCTAATAGAAGTGTGGAAATGTTTAGGAGATCAAGGAATTTATTGACTTACAAATATTTTTAATGTTATTTTAAACACTAAAAAGATGTCAGATGAGTGGAGAAAGAGTTTGTTGGTTCCTATATTTAAGAATAAAGGTGATGCACAAGAGTGTACAAATTATAGAGGAATTAATTTAATGTGTCATACATTAAAATTATGAGAGAGAGTAAGTGAGCATAGGTTATGATGTGAAATAAAGTTTCTCTGTCGGTTTGGTTTCATGCTAGATAGATCTACTATGGATGCTATACATTTGTTAAGAGGTTTGATGGAGAAGTATAGAGAAAGTAAGAAGGATCTACATATGATATTTATTGATTTAGAGAAAGCTTATGATAAAGTTTTAAGAGATGTTCTTTGGAGAGTTCTAGAAAAAAAAAAATAATATTGGTTATATTCAAGTCATTAAGGATATGTATACTAGAGTTGTTACTTGTGTCCAAACACAAGGAGGATTGATAAAATATTTTCCTATTTCAGTTGGATTACATCAAGGATCAATTTTAAGCCCTTATCTTTTTTTGCTTTAGTGATGGATGTTCTTGCTAGGCATTTACAAGAAGATGTACCTTGGTGTATGTTTTTTGCTGATGGCATTCTTCTTGTTGATAAGACTAGAGAGAGTCAAAGAAACTTGAATTATGGAGGTCAACTTTAGAGTCTAAAGGTTTTAGTTTAAGTAGATCTGAATATATGGAGTGTAATTTTAGTTGTAGAAGTTCTAGTGATAGTGTTGTGACATTAGGTGAACAAATCATTAAAAGAGTGGCGATTGAGATATTTAGGCTCTATTTCAAAATGATGGTGAAATAGATGGAGATGTTATTAGTAGAATTCAAGTTGGATGGTTGAAGTGGAGGAATGCATCCGCTATGTGATAGAAAAGCTTAAACTTAAGGAAAATTTTATAAGATGGTGGTAAGACTTGCAATGATTTATGGTGTAGAATGTTGGCTAATAAAAGAGAAGCATAAGATTAAGTTAAGTGTTGCAGAGATGAGGATGCTTAGGTGGATGAGAGACTTTATTCTTAGAGATAAAATGCGAAATGAATATGTTGGGGAAAAAAGTTGGAGTAGCTCCATTGGCAGATAAGATTAGAGAGAGTCGCCTTAGATGGTTTGGCCACATAAAGCGTCGGCCGTCCGATGACCCGATTAGGAGAGTGGATGCATTAGATTTGCCTTATGTTAAGAAAGATAGAGGTAGTCCTAAAAAGACTTGGTTAAGATGTATAAAAAATGGCCTTAGTATACTTGAATTAAATGAGAATTTAACACATAATAGGACACAATGGTGAAGAATGATTCATGTAGCCGACCCACTTAGTGGGATAAAGGCTTGTTGTTGTTGTTGTTGTTGTTGTGATTAAGTGCTAAAAATTCTTTTTCTACTTCTAATCAATTAAGCGTCTTTTAAATATAAAAAATTGAGTAACACTCATAAAGCCTATTTGAAAGATTTTTGAAACTCTTTTACTTGTTGGTTGCAGAAATTCATGTATGATCTATTATATCTGAAATTAGATTGTTAAAAAACAAAAATTAGTTTGTTTATGATATCTGAAGAAAAAAATAATAATATAAACATACGTGACAATTACATAGTGCAATTTGCTAGCTTGGGTTAAAAGTTCGTAGAATGAGATTAGCTTGCATAACTTTGTTGAAAGTTTGATACCGGGAAGTTGTTGTGGTTCCTTTATTCACTTGCAAAAACTCACCGTTCTTTTTATTTTTAAAAAGAAATCATGTACAGATAAGCTATGGAGATTTATGGAATGCATTACAATCAGACTGATTAACATTGCTCAAGCTTTTTCATGTGCTTATGCTCATGTAGGAAAAAAAGGACGTAAAACAGATCCAGATGCTCCTTCAACTAGCCATCAATATGTTTGTTTCGAAGATACCAGCTTTGGGGTGAGTTTGATTGTATAGAGTACAAATAGAAGAAATTATATTGGTCCGCCATTACTGCTCCTTGATTCAAGCTGCTTTGCTTTTGAAGTGGTTCTTCAGGTCCAAGCCAATCTGATGAGCTTGAAAACATTTTACAGATGAATCAACTGCATCAAAGCAATACTTTGAACGAAGCTGAAATCGGTTCTTTTGCAGAGAAGGATACAAATGCCAAGGAAAAGCAGGAAGATGTTATCTTACATCCATCAAAAGAATTTCTAGCTATGATGAAGCTATTTAATGGAAACAAAGAGTTAATTCGAAATATTTTTGCTAATCCGAGCTTTATTTTTGCTCATTATCTTCAAGCTAAACAAGCTTCCAATGCAGAGTTAACAAGGGCTTATTTATTCTAAGCACCATGGCAGCTAGAAAGGAAAAATGATGGGCAGTTAGGAATCAAGCAAAAAAACATTCGAGAATGAATCTCTTGTCAAACAGTGATAAGTTTCTTTCAGAAGATTTACCTACATATACTGATAAGGTTGAAGAAGATGCACCAAAGGAAGAAATGGTGGATGGTGATGAGGAAAGTACTCCAAAACATACAGAGACAGATACTGGTTCTGCGATGGTAGCTCTATGGAGTACAATTTCAAATTGTGAGGATTAATCCTCCCAATTCTAATCGATTTATGACCATGGAACATAACAAAAAAGAGCACCATCGCATCTTCATGGACGGAATTCTTCATAAAATCCCCTTTGGTAGAAAGGTGATGGAAGCTATGAAGAGAAGCAAGTCTGGTTGGTGGGATGGATCTAATATTAAAAAACCTGATGGAGAAGGCTCGATGCATTCTAGTTGGAACAAGAATAACAAACATGTCAGGAAAAGTATCCAAAGATCTCAATCTCTTAATGACTCCTTGGACAAGTATTCTCATTTATATGAATCTATAGCAAAAGAAGAATTCAAAGGACTTCCAAAAAGAATGAAAGTAAAATCCTTTGGAAGATTATTCTCTCTTCCAGACATCAAATATTGTCCTTCAAGCAAAAAATTCATAGTGAAGCGACTCCCTTTTCATCTCCTAAGATTTTAACCGCTTCACATATGGAGAAAATACTTGAAAAAGAAGAATCAAAGGAATCTACCACAAAAGTAAGTTCAAAACGGATAGTGATTGATTGTGAGAATATTCCACTTCGAAGTAATGATAAAGAACAAAGTGAATCTTGCCAAAAATTTGACTGAAGATGGTTTAAGAAAGGAACACAGATCTATTACTCCGCAAGGAGAAAAGCTACTGGATGAAGCATATGCAGTATCTGCTACAAGATCACTTGCTCGAGGTGATATTTCTGTTGGATTTCTTGATTATGCTGTCTCTGAAGGTTAGTCTGACTGTTGTTCATTAGTATAGCTGTTAAGTTTGATGTGATGCAAAATATTCTATATATTAAACAGAACAGGTCTGATATAAGATGTTTTAATTTGCTTTTTTCTTCTCGTCTTTATTGTTTCATATACTTTAGTAGCTTTAATGATGTTTTAAACATAGTTCGTACAAACATTTAAATTGCATGACATTTATCCTTTTTTGGTCAAGATTCCTTTGCTATAAAACATGAAATCTAAATAGGTTGTTGTATAGATTTCAACTTCGCATGAAAATATATATAATTGCAACGTTCTGTGAGCAATTTCTCATTTTTTTTTGTGGACCTAATCTTGACAGATTTAGAATACAAATATCCATCCGGTCACTCTTATCTTCTTGATATCAGTGCTGTTGATGGAATTGAAAGTAATGAAAGAGATCTTGCAAAAAAATCTTCTCCAGATATTGATTGCTTTGACTCTTTACATCTTCAAATGGACCAGAAAGAAGAAGCTAAATGCAATTTTGTTAGAAGATGCTGAAAAGATATGGATTTAGTGGCGGTGAGTTTCTTGAAGCTTGGCACTCCCCCTATCAACCAATGGATCTCTTACTCTTTAACGAAGCTGAAGATTTGTCTTATGAACTTGACATTTCAAAGATGAACATGATATCTTACTGGAACATCAGTTTTGTTTGATCTGATAAATGAAGCTTTGGTGGAAACATACGAGAAATTTTTTGCTTCTTTCTTTCTCTGGCTTTCTCGCTTCAGTGCCATAACTAGACCAATGCCTATGGAAAGCCATATTCTGGAAGATCTGAAAGATCAACATCAACTAGGCATAACTTTAGAAGACATTGTGTCTCGAAATTTTACAAAGAATGATGGATGGATGAATATTCAATTTGATATTGAGGATGTTGTCTATTACTGGATGCTTTGTTAGATGATGCTGTACTTCACGTTTCTCTCATGCCTGCTTCCAATCAATTCTCTTGCAGTATGCTTTATATGTCTGTACATCCTTGTCTTGACTAACAATTTAGTTAACTTTCATCAAGTCTCTGATCTCTGCATAGCGAGTTAAATCCTTGTATATAGGCTGTACTAATACATATAATTATCTGAGACACTTAGTTTTGTATGGACTTGAACTTTGACACTAAAGCAAATGATACCATGAGTTGTGGTATATTGCATGGAATTCCATTTTGTCTCAGATATAGATTATTTGTTATAATCAGCCTAGAATGTTGGGTGCAAACTCTTAATTTTACTTGTAATTCTGCATCAAGTATTTCTCCCAGTTGCAAGTGTGCCTAAAGAAGATCTCAAGGTGGGCAATTCCCACTTTGAAATCAAAATTTTCTTTGATGGATTGTAAAATCAACAATTAATTATCAATAAATAAGTGATTTGTCACTCTTTAATAAATTCGTTTGTCCAATACTTAAGAAAATAAAAATAAAGATATATGTAATAAATTTTACTTATTTATGATCTGTTTTTGTGGAAGGGGTGATAATTAGTTGTGCGGTGGCACTAAGAAGTATATCTATTGAAATTTTTTTTAATTTATACCCAGCAATAATATGCCAGATTTCTCCTTACCTTCAGTAGAGGTATAGGGAGGATTGAATATTGGGATCTATTATAGCCGTTTAATGTTACGGCCAGTTGGTGTTACATATTTTGTTATTTCATAAAAAAATATTTCTCGAAAACCTTGGCTTAGCTTATTTCTTTATTCTTTGAGGGTAAAATTTTCAAATAATTTAATTATGCTTTATTAAAATGAAGTTCTTATGATGAAAAAATTAAAATATATATTTAAATAGGATGACATTTTGTTCTAAAGTTAGCGTTACAATTTTCTGTTATTAAATGAACATATTTCTAAGTGTCAATAAATACAAGAAAAATTATTAGTTGCAGAGTTCCAATTGTAATAACATCTTGTCACCTAGTTAATATATAATTACTGTATATTTATTTTAAAATATAGTATATTTAGTGTGAAGCATTATATATTGTTATTATTATTATATATATATATATATATATATATATATATATATATATATATATATATATATATATATATATATATATATATATATATATATATTACTGTATAATTAATATTATATTAATGTATAATATTTTATAATTTATACATAGCAGTTGTATATTGACTGAGTATAATATGAGTCATATTATGTTATGTTATTTGAATCTGAATATAAAGTTATATCTAGACTCTACATGTAATAATCTTTTAAAATATAATTGAAATCATCACAGAAGATAGACGTATAAAAAAAACTTTGTATTCAATAATTTATTACATTATATTAAAGTGAAGTTTTCATGATGAAAGAAACAAATAAATTTGACCAAGTTGTAAAAGTATTTGGCCTTTTAAATTCTTATTGACTTTGACAAATTAAATAAATTAAAATAGAAAGAATGGCAACGGACCAAGCTCAATTGATTTTACAATGTTTATTATTTATTAAATTTTTTTATTGATTAATTTCTCTATCCTAATTTTCAATTTTTTTTAAAAAAGAAGTTTTCACGAGGAAAGTATTAGTAACTAAAAAATTTGAAGAAAAGTTTATAACTGATAATTAAGGATTTATAACGGATTAATTTTATTTTTTTTAAAATTTTGTTGTTGATAATTTTTTTTCTATTTGTGTTTTTTAACAGTTTCGTGTTTTTGTTTATTTTTGAAATCAAACCAACTTATTTTTAAAATAGTAAAATAAACTGTCAGGTGCTTTTTTTTATTTTAAAAAGCGCTGCTTTCTGTGTGGACTGAAAAATAAAATTAATTATTATTTACTATACATGGCTGATTAAATTTAATATGTTGAGCTTTTGAATACATTCAAATAAAACCTAATATTTCATGAAAGTATTTTAAATTATTAATCATGATTATATATGAATTTTAAAATATATTTATAAAATACATTGTATATGCATATAACATTTTCTGAATTATTTAAATTATGAGTGGCATTATTTTTTTTTTGAAGGGTATTCCAACACCACTATGTGTGGGATGTCAATATTAATTCCTAAGCGTCGCATTCATTTAAATTCAGTAACGGGTAGCATGTTGGCTTGCGGAAAGATGATCGATTAGAGGGTTCGGCCGCCCACCAACCAACTAAGAGACCGTGGGTAGCGGCGTTCTTTTAACCTCTACAAGCTAGAGCTGACCTCTATCAAATCAGCTACTTCAGTTAAAGTAGGAAGATGATCTTTCTTTCTTTTTTTCTATTTTTTAAATTTCTTTCAGTGTTCAGTTGGAAGATCAATTTCTATCCAATTAATCGGCTGTCAGCTGAAAAAAGTATTTTAAAATAATTTTGTTCCGAGAATATCTCACAACTTTATATCTTACTATAGAACTTGATGATGGCACGGAAATTTGATCTTAATCTTTGGAGGAAGTCATGTCCGATATTATTGCAAATAGGTTTATTTTTATTCATCCAAGTAAAATTATGAGTAAATATATTATTATTATTTTTTTGATGATGAGAAAACAATTATAAAATAAAATATAAATTTAGCTGCAATTAATATAAACATTGAGTATTTAATTGGTGATTAATTTTAATCACTTTGGCTAATTCTTAGTTGGATCGTCGGTTTTATGTATTGACTTAAACTCAATCACTGGATATAATTGGCTGCGGCAAGTCTCACATCGCGGTTGATCATTAGTCATTTTATTAATGAGGGGCCACACACCACATTAATGTAATGAATCATTTGCGATCAGTTATTTTTTATATTTATATATATATTTCTTTTTTTTTACTTTTTATATTATTTAAATTTAATATAAGCATATTAATAATTATTTTAAAAATACTCAAAATATTATATATATATATATATATATATATATATATATATATATATATATATACAATTCATATAGCATATAAATATTTTTAAATTACAGCATATAAATACACTTTTTCAAAAATAGAAAATAAAAATAAAAAGTTTTCTCACCATTCAATTATTGAAGCTCTTTTTAGGAAAAGGTATATTTTCTCACACAATTTTATTCTCATCTAATCTTTGACTATGATAATAATTTATTTTTCTGAATTAATTATGATTTATTAGGGAAGTGGAGTAAGTCAGAAAAAGAAAGAAAATAATATTTCATTAATTAAAAAAGTTATCCTATTTTATAATCTTTAAAATCCCCACTCCCTCTCAAGAGGTTATTTGGTTGGATGTTTCAAAAATAAATATATTTTAGAGTTCAGAATAAATTATATATATATTTCTTATATGTAAATTTTGAGATTTACATGCTTAACACTCAAATATTATAAATTTTTTCATGTGTAGGTAAAGTGTTAAATTTTTATTCTTAGATATGTAAATGCATATGAATTGTGTGAGATGCATGTAAATTTTGAGCTTTTTTTAATGTTTGTGGTGCTTAATCTTTATGTTATTTGATGAAATTTAATGATATTATTTTAATAAAACTAAATATATTTACTTGGGAATATTTTTAGTACTCTAATTTTCCAAAATATGTTAAATAAATTGATGAATTAAGTAATTTATTTAATAAATTGATGTATATTTTTAAGGGTATGATAAATCTAATGGATCTAAAAATCAATAGCTTCATCCCTTCTATTTAGCAATGATGAAATAATTCTAAACTTTTAAAATATAAAGAAAAGACATTCTCAATTATAATTTATTTACCTATATTTTTTAAATTACTCGATTATGCCCCCTAAAAAAATTCATGTTTCTATCATTAATTATGCAAATCACTTTAATATAGTAATTGAGAATTGAGACTTTCAAAAATTGATGATTTTAAATTCAAGGCTTGCATAAACTTTTTTTATTTTTGATATATTATAAAAAAAAATGATTGCATAATTATTAACTAAAAGATCAAATAATATAGACAAATTTAATAGCTTTATGTGATCAAATAATTAACTAGATTACTCACTTTTGAGGTTATTAAAATACTTATATATTAAAATAATGATTTATGAAGAAATGAATTAATAAAGATCATGTTTTCTCACTTTGATTAAATTTATCAAAATATCACTCCATAAATTTTATAAATAAAATCTCATTTTTAATATATTGGGGGGAGAGTGAGCCAAAGTTAATATAATGGTGAAACAAAGAGGTGATGAGGAGAAGCATTCATCACTCTTAAATTTTTAATGAAGTCTTTAATATTGTACGCTACATTAAAAATTTCAACTCTCTTAAATTTAAATTCTCAATAATAATTTAATATTATTTTTTTACTTCATCACCCTCTCTTTGAGTTATAGTTCCACCATTGACAAGAAGACAAGGATTAGGCAGTTGATGAAGAGAGAAAGGAGAGTGAGGAGGATTTTAATTAATGTTTTATATGAATATTTGTGGTTGATTAGAAAAGTGATCCGAAGATCTCTAATTAATAAGTTGTATGAAGTTTATGTGGAATTATTTATTTAAAGTTTTGAATTTGCAAGATTTACTTTATCTTAATATTATTATTTATGTTGTGGATATAATTTGAACATTAATATTATTTGGATCTAAATTCAACCAAATAAATAACAGAAAAATGAAAAAAAAAACAAAAGTTTGTGAGGGGGTCCTAATTTGACAAAATTTGCAGTAAGTGTAGTTAAAAGTTGCAACTTATATATGTGAGTTTCATTGGGTGAAGTATATAGTTATCATCAAGAGGATTTTCTTAGAGAATATTGAGCTAAAAAGTGCTCACAATGAGATTATTACATGTAGAATTCAAACTATTTGAAATATTGTGTACAATATATGTAAAGCCAGTACACAGCATATATTTTTTCATGAACACAATAATACATAACAATACATAATAATCATCATTCTAAAGGCCTAACTAAGATCCTAAAGTATCATAATTAATTTTTTTGATTTCATTTAGTTTGTTTGAATTTAGATTTGATGTGATATTTCATTTCTTTTCATTTGATTCTTATTTTAGTTTTCAATTTGGTTTGATTTAATAATTACATTTCATTTGATTTGATGATTTCATTTCATTTGATTTAAATTGAATTGGGTTATTAGATTTAATTTGAATTGATTTATTTTATTTAAATGATTTGGTGTTTTGACTTTAGTTTATTTTTAACCTAAGGCATTTAGGTTTAGATTTGGATTGAGTTGTGTTGGTTTGATTTGATTTGACTTAATTAACCTAAGATTTGAATTCATTCTTTGATTAATTGAATTGGAGATTAAAGATTTCATGAAGTGTTGGTGATTCAAGTTTTAATGTTTGATTTAATTAAGGATTTCATTTACTTAAGGTTTAATTTCATTAGTCCTTAAGTTTGAAATTGATTAATTCTTTGACTTACTATGTTTGGAGAACTACCCTCAAGAGTTTCTGATGTTCGATTAAGGTTATTTCAATTTTTTCATAATTTATTGAATTAAGGAATTTTCTTTATTGATTATTTGATTAATATTGACCTAGAATTATTAATATTGAACTAGGAATTTGGAAATTCATCAATTCCAAATCAGATCAATTGGGTTTGAAATTGTTATGGCAAGTGGGGATACATGCTAATTTCATGTTTCCAAAGTTTCTTTTTGATTAGATTCATAATTAGGATGTAATTATGGTTTTAATTATTTAATTTAAATTTAAATTATGCCTAATTTAATTAAATTCATTTGGAGATTTCTTTTTTCATTGATTCCTCTCCAAAAATATTTTCAAAGATGGTTCATTCATAATTGTTGGACATTTGGTTGAGTTTTATGATTTAATTAAGTTCTATGTAATTATTTGAATTAACTAATTTAATTAATTACTTAATTAAGTCAATTTGTGATTTATTATGTTTAGATGGGTTTCATTAGTGTTTGTTGACCTCATTTTTAAAATGAGCTCTCTTCCATATTAGCTTAGGATCCTCTTAGACATTAAGAGTTCCCTGGTAAGACACATCCCAGTGATTAGGGTGGACACACTCAACTAGAGAAGACTTAGAAGAGTTAGCCATAAGAATAGGTCATGCCTTAGGGGTGTTAGGATAATCCCCTACCCTTATAAATTGATGAATATACAATGCAATATATATTCATTCACCCCTTTTTTTCTAAGTCTGGAAATTCGACAAAATTTCAGCAACATTTCATCTAGGGGGAGCAACATCTAACAAGTGTTGGCTTATTCGATATGCCCTGAAGGTATGGCGGCGGTGTCTTTGACACCAACCTATTTTTCATCTCGCGCACCTTCTAAGCCAGACATTCAAACGCAAGAAAACAGCATGTATATATATTCACATTCATAGATCACACATATTTTTACGCATTTTCGTCACGCTACAATGCTCGGCAAAGGAACGGGGGTTAGGTATGCGATTGAGAATGCAAGGCAAGCAGTGCGACACCGAAAATCGAAAGGAGAATTCGCCTCTTGATGATGTTTTTCCCCCAATTTGCGACGAAGCGAAGGTTGGAAGGCTAAAGTGAGGAATGCGACACTGGAAATCGAAAGAAGAATTTGCCTCTTGACGATATTCTTCCCTCGATGTAGCGGAGACGGAGGAAAAGGTGAGAATCGACGCCGTGAAAGAAGAATTTGCATTGACGATGTTCTTCCCGATTCGGAGAAGCGGAGACTAAAGCGAGGTCGACGTCGGTGAAAGAAAAATTCATCTCTTGATATTCTTCAACCCGACGGTAAAACAAGATAGTTAAAGCGAGAGGTGTGATTCACATAAAATTGAAATGAGAATTCGCCTATTGATGATATTCTTCTCTCAATTACGGTGAAGCGAAAATGTGATAGGATTGGCTGGGAAGGGAAGGAAGTGCAGCGGGTTGGCTTGCAAGGGCTGCGGAGCGGACAGCGGGTTGTAGGAAGGGAAGGAAGTGCAGCGGGTTGGCTTGTACGGGCTGCAGAGCGGACAACGGGCTGTAGGAAGGGAAGGCAGTGCAGCGGGTTAGCTTGCGCGGGCTACAAGACCAACACGTATATCGTCAACATCAACTGTCATGAAAAGCTCGCCTCGCATAGCCATCTCTAATTCTCATGTTCCATTGAATCATCAGTATCACTTCTTTCCGGTTCTCCATCTCCCACAGTTTCAGTAGGAACCACATCTGGTTTTGCTGCAGGAACCTGAGCTGTTTTCCTGCGCTCACCATTTGCATCATCTGCTTGTGATCTTTCCACTGTCCCACCAGACATAATGTTCAGAATATCTTTCCCAACCCGTTGTACCAGCTCTGGATTGAGATCAGGTTCTCTTCAGAACCGTCGTCTACGAGCATCCCTCATTGGAGGGGTAAGACCATGCCTGTATTCTATCTCTTCAGGAGCAGGTTCACCTTCTTCCCTCACCATGATTATCTGACCAATATCAGCAGTTTTAATTAGTACGGTATCATCATAAGTTTTGTAAGACTCCACAACGCCTGGAAGATCCAAGAGCGCGGCAGCGAACTTATCATTGCCAATGGTAAAAGTACCAGTCCTTCCATCATGTGTGAAGGATAAATCCAAAGAACCATCTTCAGAAGTGGAAGGATTTTCATTCAAGAATCGCTCTATTCGTTCAGCTATTGATGGTGGAACGCGAAGTATGAATTGCTCCTCCATTTGACAAGTCTTGAAAAGCCAAAGCACCCGATCAAATCACAAAGATAAAGACCAGAACATTCAGCGGTGAACCCTCTTTGTCGCTTTTCGATGTAAACAGCCGCGGTTATGTAGCGACGACGAGGTTTTCCCTATCCCCAGCCCGCCTCCTCCAGATTGCCAGGTGATCCGCTATTGGGTCGGTTCGGTTCGGCAAAGGCGAGACACGCGGGAAGCGGGCTGTAGAGCGGTAGGATTCGCGGCGTGGTTTTGCGCGGAATGGAGGAAAGAAAATTACCTGCGTTGTTTTTGTTTCCGACGAGTGAGGGGGCAGGAGAGAGGAATGTGCGAGAGAATTGGAACCGCTGTTGGAAAATGGAGGGAGAATAAGGTGATTTTTTTTTTTTTTTTTTTTGGGAGAAGTTATTCAGAAAAAAAAAAATGAGGAAAACGGTTAAGCATGAGAGGTTATTTAGAAATTTTTAAATAAATTTTAAATTTATTAAGTGATTTTAATCTGGATTTTTGGGTAAACTTACATAGTCAATATATATCAATTTAAGGTAATTCGATGTTCAATTCAACTGATCAGTTTAGCGATCGGTAGTTTCTGTCGACGCCAAATTGAAATTAATTTTAGCTTAAAATATACATCACTGCTGACCGCTAGATTTTCATGCAGATGTCAATTGATGTGAATAATTACCTGAATAGACTCTCAGTGAATATATATATATATATATATATATATATATATATATATATATATATATATATATATATATATATATATATATATATATATATATATATATATATATATATATATAATTTCTACATTCACATCACACATCCATAACTATTTCACTATATCATTGACATTGGAAGAGTAGCAATTGAAGAAATGGGTAGTGCGAGCATGAAAGTCGATTGAGTATTAGAGTGTTGCAAGAAGAGAGAGAAAAAGCAGCATGAGTGATGAAAATGCCGAAAACCTAGAGAAGAACCTGCCTGATGAAGGTGTTCCTCTTCGGCTAAAGTAAAAGGAAAGGTCGGAAGAGTAATTCAGCGGTTATGCACTCGATTAGAGGAGGAATCGAGAAGGTATAATGAGAGGAACTTTTGATGGTTTCTCTCTCTTGTAAAAGGGGAAACTAAGGATTAATTCAAAGGAAAATGAGGGAAGGAAAAAATGAGAGAGGGAATAAAGGGAAATGAATAAAGGAGGAGTTCAGCCAAGGAAATAAGGAAAGAAAATCGAGAGGGAAAGGAGGAGAAAGAAAACTGTTTTACTGTGGTTTGCTTCAATCGGAGATGAGGAAAATCAGGAATGAGAAACCTGAGCTTTGAATGGAAGAGGAAGGAAGAGCCGGAGTGGTTCATGCGGTTGAAGGGGGAGAGCCAAGCGGGAGTAGTTCATGCGGTTGGGAGCATCGAACGTGCGGTTGTGGAGAACTAGAAGGATGAAGAGCTTGCGGTCAGTGAGCGTAAATCGTGTGAAGGGGAGAACAAAAGGGTTGAGGAGATCAGGTAGGATCGGTTAGGTTGGATTTAAGGCTAATTTTTAAGCACTTGATCGATGTTAAAATATATGAAATATATATATATATATATATATATATATATATATATATATATATATATATATATATATATATATATATATCTTATTATTTGATGTTCGGACGTAATGACGCGTCTTTAAATGTCAGTCGTTTGTTTAAATCGACGTCGAATTGGGTCAATTTCAGCTCAAAATGTTTTTTTTTTTTTTTTTTTTAGGGAAACCCCATTATACGGGGGTATTTTATTGACACAAAAATAAGGTTACAAGATCCTTAAAAGGGGTTACACTCCAGAACTATTGCTCAAAGAGCTACAATCAACCTAAGGAGAAAAACCCCAATCTAAATACATCCAAAATCCAAAGAAAGCATTAAAACAATTAAAAGAAAATACTAACTGGAGCAAACCTGCAAAACCATAAGAGAACAGCAAAAAGATAAAGCAGTTAAGGTTATGCCGACAATAAGTGGAGGGAAACATAATAAAGTGAGAATGATATTAAGGAACTGTGTTAAAATAGGCTCAGGCTCAATCACATCCTTTTGGGCGGCAAGTATGAGCATCCGACTTTAATGAAGGGTTACATCACGAGCAACTACCAACCAATAGGAAGTGAGATCGTCACGCCATCAACAAACACGAGAATGCAACATCCGTTGTTGATGATAAGTGAGCTTTATAACCAAACCTAATCAAGCTCATCTCGAGATTAAGACCATCCCAATAGAGTATATCGGTGATAAGCCCGTGAAACCCTCCCTTTATAAATAACCTTGGGGTAATAGTGGTAAAGTAAACATTGTATTTGAGGTATGTACAAACAATTAAAACCGCATCCGGAATTGCTTTTAGAGCAAGAAACCAATAAGAGCATTCATGGGTGCCATATAATTCATTATGAATCGCACTGAATAGGAGAAGTTAGTAAGCGGAGAATATCATCATCCATTGATGATATCGACAACCAAGCGAAAGCAGGGGAATATTTATTCACGGCGGGCGACATTTTCCAACCAAAAATGAAAAGGCGAAATCTGACGTATTAAAGAAATGAAAGCCCATTTTAACGGCACTCATGCGGCGAAATATATGATATATGAATATTCCATTAGCAATAGCGACGGCATAACCGAGAGAAAAATTTTGATCGAATACCAAGCCGATTCTGACCATAAGCGTAAGAATGAACGCCCAACTTAACCCTATCATGCGAGGTGACAAATTCAAGGTATTATGAATCACCAAATGTAACAAATAACCAACATATACACCCAGCCAAAGCACATAAAGCTGCAAATCCCATATGAACTAGTAGGAACAGCAATCAGCAGGTTCCAGAAAATGTATAGTTCAGCAGTTCCATGCAAATTCGCAGCATAAGCAGAAAAATTTTCCAGAGAATTCATATCAAAAATCGATCCAGCTAAAAGGACAATATAAGCACTATAAGCACCAAAGAAGAGTTGCATCCAGAAGCAGTAAACCGTAAAACAATTACTCACAGCCAAAGGAACCAGCCAGAAAACAACAAGGAAAATCAGAAACATCTAGCAGTGGACTGAACCAGACCAACAGTAGACATTACTCTGAAATTGGATAGCCCAGTCCAACAAGATAACAAATACCTACTGATTACCGGACCAACCAATACCAAAAGCTTATGCTTCCGACCATAGGTTGCGTGCATATACGGAGAATCCAACACCAACAACCCATTTAAAATTCCATATAAGTTCTAACGAAGGCTCCGCGTTCACCAAACAACCGCAATCCCAAATTAAAGAACACCGAGAAAACAATTAAAGAACCATCGAAACATCTATTAGTGGATAGAACCAGAAAAGTAAATTAAGGGGTTGGACTCAGTCCAAGCAATATAACCAACAGACATCTTGTTTATACAATAGGGTAGCCCAATCATCAAGGTTAACTAGGCCTTTCGGATGATGAGGTAGAGTTAAGTTATCAAAGATAGCTCTATTGTTGATAGCACCTAAGTTTGCTAGGTGGCGGTGCATTGCCTTCCTCCAAACATGGGAGATCTTATAATTTAGAAAGGAGGGTTGGATATGCTTGCACGTAAAACAATTGAGATTACTAACTTTCTAGAAGTTAAGAGGTCAATAATCGAAAGCATCCACTTCAATCCGGATGTTAAACCACCTTGTTGAAGGCAAATCTCAAGGGCATAAGACCATAAGTTCAAATGGAGCGAGCGGTTTGTAGAGGAAAAGCAAAAGCATAAAGAGCTTTACCGGTGTAGTTTCTAAAATACCACCACAAGTAACCATTACGAGAACCATCCGTATTAATTTTAATAAGATTGTTTTTTGGTTTAACCCAATAAACTACCTTTAATGACATATAGTTGAATAGGTAGATGAAGACCTAATTTGGCCCACAATAATACAACCTTTGAAGTGTTTCGCTTGGCATTAAATAGCTCACTAATTTTGTATTTTATTCTAGCCATAATTTTTACGTGATTCATAGCTATACCGTTGTGTTTGGCCGTTTACGGCCATCCATATAAACCAAATAATAATAAGCAATTGTAATTTTAATGTGACCTTTAGGGTTGTTTTGAAAATAAATATCAAGGAGTTGGTATATGGATAAGGAACCATTGAAAAGGTCATTGTTAAAAGATCATCATACCATACCACTTAACAATGGCCCCATTAACAAAAGATGATTAACCTCTTGATGTGAAAACAACAATAACATTTAGAGGGTAAGTGGAAGCCTTTGTTCCACATTAAGGAATCACCAGGGATAAAGTTCTTAAGAATAAACAAGAATGGGGTAAGTAGTAGGAATATTGTTATGCCATATTTTGTCATAGACATTAGAGATTTCAACATTTCTTTTATTATATATCCAAACAATTTTTAAATTAAATTCACCATTACGTGATAGTTTAAATAGGATAGATCCTTGTTGGAGGAGATCTGAATGAAATTAAACATATTATAGAGGAGATGTATTCAAGGAGTTTAGACATATTCCACTTATTATTATGCCGAATGAGTTAACTCTAATGGTATCGAGAATGCTAAGAAAGTAATTCACAATGGACCCGCATCAATCCGGTTATCTTGCCAAAAAATAAGAGTTGCCGAATTTATGCCCCAAGTTTGTGACTACCATCCATTTAATGCTACATAATCTTCTCAAAGTCTGAGAGTCTCTAGAATTGTAGGAACAAGTTATAGGGTGCTTCCTTGGCAATATTTAACATTCATGAAGTTAGCCCAAAGGTTATTATTGCATCTAAAGTTCCACCAAAGTTTGTATGAAAATGCTGATTGTATCTTTAATAGTCTTACAGCCAAGACCGCCTCAAGGAGCCACAACATTTTTGCCAACCGGACCAATGCATTTTTTGGTAGATGTGTTAGCCCCAAAAAAATTTATTTATAAGCCTCTCAATCGCTGATGATAGAATTTGGTAGGCACAATAGATTGAATGAGATAAATAGGTAAGGAATTGAGGGTGCTCTTAATCGTGGTAAGCTACCGCCAAAAGAGAGAAAGTTATATTCCCAAGAAGAAATAATGATTAGAGATCTTTTGGATTATATCATCGAAATGATGTGACCTTTTATGTCCTTTGAAAAGAGGAGCACCAAGGTATTTAAGAGGCCACTGTTGTTGCTTAAAATTAGTGATTCGTTGAATATGGTTAATCCTATTGATGGCAATTTTGGATGAAGGAATAAAGCAACATTTTGTCTTGTTAAGAAATAATCCACTTTCCTTCCAAAATTATTAAGTAATTTCAAGATTGTTTTATATGTGGATAGAAGCATTGCAGAAGATGATAAAGTCATCCGAAAACTAAGATGAGAAACGGAATGCCACCACGAAGTTTTATAAAGCAAGTTAGGTTTATAAAAGAAAATATCATTCAAACACTGGATAGGTAACAAAGAATGATAAAAGAGTAGGAGAAAGAGGGTCTCCTTGTCTCAAGCCATGGGTAGATGTGAAAACCGGTCGACTCACTATTGATGATCACGAAAACCAAGCATTGGTGGCACAATTTTTAATAAGATGAATAATCGCCGAGAACCCAAAAGGCTAAGAATCTTAAATAAAAGTCCCAAGATAGATTGTCAAAAGCTTTAGATATATCAAGTTTGAAGATAATGTTTCCACCTGGGAACGCCGATGTCATGGATTAATTCTTGGGCAAGGAGGATGTTATCGAAATAGCTCTACCTTTCATAAATCCCGACCGATGAGAGATAATAGCTGTGGGCCTAATTGATTAGAGATTAGTTTAGCAATTAATTTATTGAAAAAGGTGCAAAGATGATAGGTCTAAAATCACCCCGTGATTCCTGGGTTTGAATTTTAGGGATAAGAATGATGGAGGGTACTAGCGAAGGCTCTAGGAAGGGGTTTCCCTCAAAAAAATCAAAACGCATTAATCAAATCAATTTTAATAGTGGACCAGATGTTGGAAGAAATGGGTAGTAAACCCATCGAGGGCCGTGATAGAGTCCAGTTCATGCTATTAAGGGTATCACCAATCTCTCGACTTGGGCAATGTGAGTAAATTGTTTTGCTCGAGGTGATCAAGGAGGGAATCAAGTGAGGATTGGAGATATCAATAAGTTCGGGTTGGTATTAAGTAAATTTTAAAATGGTTACCAGTCTTGTAATTCTTTCTTTGCCGGTGATCCAAGCGCCATTCTCATTTTAATTTTTTTAATAGAGTTTAGAACTTTTCTTTTTTTGAAAAGAGCGTGAAAATATTTTGTATTTTTGTCATATTATTTGTTTACTAGCGACTTTTGGCCAATAAGTTTCTTCCATATTTTGAAATTTAATCGTTATCCTTAGCTTCCTTAAGTTGGTCATGTTTGCTCGAGTCAGTGATGAGCTTCTTCAAGAGAACAAACCAAATTCTCCATACTTTTAAATTAGCAAAATGTTTTAAAATGATGTTTGTTCCACCAATTTAGAATTTGTTTGAGTCGTTTAAGTTTGAGCCAAAATGGATCATACCTTTATGAGTTGTCGGTGAATGAATGGGATCCGGTTCATAGAGACAACATTCAAAAAAGTCATTATGTTGCGTCCACATGTTTTGAAATCTAAAGGGGAAGGAGGCTGTCTAAGAGGTGGGGGTTCATATGAAATAAGGAGTGAGCGTGATCCGAAAGTGTTACTCAAATGTTCCACTTTGTTTGGCCATTGGTCAATCCATAGTGAGTTAAATAGGACGATCGGCGTTGCCAAAGTCAGAGTTGTTCCAAGTGAAGTTAGAACGAAAAAACCGATGTCGTTAAGTTACAATCAAGGATCATATTAGAAATCTTCCATGGAGTGGGTGTTAGGGGAGCCCCTTCTTTCGGATCTTTGTAAGAATAGTGTTGAAATCACCTCCAACAAGCCAAGGTAAAGTGACAGATGAGGCAAAGGATCTTAAGCTATTCGAGGATGTTCCTACAGCGGCATAAATAAAAGAGCCGAGAAATCCCCTAAAGAGAGAGAACATTAATCAATTGATTATGATCTTCTAGGATGGTGATAGTGATTGATGGTTTCGAAGCACCAAATTTTATTGCTAATGTTATGAAAAAATTTTGGAAACCGATTTTTGAGCAACATTAGCAATCTTAGAAGAATGAATAAGAGGTTCTATAATAATAAGGAGAAATGTTGTGAGTGCGACATAGGCTTCTAACCCTATTTGGACATTAGAGTCCCAATACCACGAATATTCCAAATAATAGACCTAATGATGATGCGAAAGAAATTTTGAATAGCATAATAAAGAATATGGATAAGGAAAGTCAAGAAGAACCTAATTGCATTTTTTAAGTGATGTGGAGGATCTGGATCTAGTGGAGCTTCTAGTATTTGTTGACTTCTTTTTTGTAGGAAGCTGTTTGGAATGATCTTTAGTCTCTATATCTCCATCGAAGAGAATAATTTAAAAATTCATGTTAGCTTTGTCAATTAATGGAATATTGATAGTGATTTCCCCTTCTTGATTATGCGAAATTTGTTGAGAGGATAGGTTAGCGTAGTATCTATATGGCGATAGTGGAGGTGGTGATTTTTCCAATCTCCATTTGAGGATTATGAGTTGGATGTTTTTTAAGGGTTCCTCAATTTGCTTTGTTGTGTCAAAGAGCCATGAGTATCTCTTGTTTTACCCCAAGGTCATCACCATTGTTCCTTTGAGCTAGGTCGGTAGGGTTAATGGGATTGGGTAGAATAAGTTGTCTTTAGGTACAATTTCATTTGGGTTAACCTTTCCCCATCACAAGGCGTATCATCATGATATTCCACTAATTCATTGTGAAGCCCTTTTGAATCGGTAGTGGAGAAAGCGATGAGTTTATTATTTATTGTCCTTGTGGTTGATTTTGGGTACATAGGCCATTTTAGTAGGTTGATCTTTTGATAAGGAGGAGTTTGAGTCAATTAACTTATTCTTTTTTAGCTGAGGGTGGAGAATAAAACAATCAGAGTTTTCATGCCCATGAATTTTGCAATGGGAGGCGGAAAATTTTCAAATTCAACTTTTGGTTATAGCCTAGCTTTTACGAACCTATCAAACTTCTTTTGGGTACTTTTGGTAATATCTATTTCATAAAACCGAAAGGCGGGATTTCCGTGGCTTTGATCTATTTGTAATGGTAGCCAATATAGCCCCATATAAATAGCACTTGATGTGTAACAAAATGTATCGCATGTTAGGGAAGATAGCCAAATGGGACAATCGGGACTCTTCCTTAACATCAAGCGACCACTTAAGGAGGCGCATTTGACAATTATAAGAAGAACGGCGTGCAAACACTCGAATAGTCAGGATCATTAGTTGGTTGGATAAGCACATCGAGGTCAATCGACCTACTGAAAAGAACGAAAGTTTTAGACTATGAAAGAAAGCCGAATCCTTATCAGCGGTGGGTCTCTAAATTGAATTTCCCAATCGAATATTGAAGGTTTAGCTAATTTTCTACATCCATGTCCAACACATCACGGCATTCCAAAGCAATTAAGTTAACGATTGAAGGGGAAAGAATGTTACCGGATAAAGCGTCCTTGAAGGATTTCCGTGAGGAGCATTGGATGAAGGAGCAGACTTACAGAGAGGGGGCATCGGATCCATCCCAGTGTGTGTTTAGGTTAGCGGAAAGGTGGTTTCAGCCATCAAACCAGTCGCGGGATGAACATTTGAAGCCGCAGCAATAGGAGTGGCGGCGATCTCCGATGTTAAGCGCGGGAGAAAGCCCTGAGAGGTCAGCGTCGGGAGGATTTCAGCTCAAAATGTGCGTTATCACTTTGGACCGCGCAATATTCATGCATACTTGTTTGAATTGAGTGCGACCAGTCTCATTTGATAGATTTAGACATTTCAAAACTAACAGTGCAATCAATTTTATGAACAGAGATCATTTGGACATCATCGTAGCTTCCTGATACTAATATGCACGTTAGCACATTGATAGTTCGATCGCTTGATCGGTTGATCGTTAGATTGTGAAATATTTATATTTTGATCAATTTCAATGTTCTCAACGTGATGACGAAGTTCGTTCATCAATTGAAGATTATTTTGATTGATTTTTTGCATTGTTGAGTGTATTCCAGCCTCGATTTGTGCACCATCACTTCCGATTATTCGACATTCGTGTAGACTCGTCTGAATTGAACGTAGGTAGTCTCATTTGAAGTTTCAGCATTTTGAAGCCAACGGCATAACCGATTTCATAAACGGAGGTCGTTTGGACATCCTCATAGTTTCTCTTCCTCGATATGCGTGTCGGTACATTGACAGCTCGATCGCTTGCTTGATTGATCATTAGATTATGAAATATTTATATTTTGACCAACTTTGGCGTTGTTCACTAATTTTGGTGATATCTAGTATATTTCAGCTCTGATTTGCGAGCTATTACATCAAAGGTCCATCGAATTTGGATTTTGAGCTTGACTCGACTGATGTATCATGCATGGAGGTCAACATTTGTCCAACTCAAAAAAAAAATAACATATGAAAAGTTGGTCAATCATTTAGCTATCTATACGGTTATCGTTGCCGCAATTAGTGTTATTTTTTGTAGTGGTACATGAGGTTAGGTGTCAGAAGCAAAATTCTAATCCCGAACGAAATATTCATCGTCGGATAAACTTATCCAGATTATATCGTGGATCTGTCTCCAAATGTGTTGATATGGTTAGAATGAAGAAAGAACACTTCTTCAAATTATGTAATTTATTGTGCACAAGAAGATTGCTTATAGACACATTCAATATCTGTGTAGAAGAGCAAGTGGCTATGTTATTACATACACTTGGACATAGTGTTATGTCATCATTTTTCTTCTTTCAAAGATCTAGGGAAACTATTAGTAGATACTTGAATGCAAGAATACATGTCATAGGAGAGTTGCGTCAAGAATTGATTAGACCACCTTCTCTCCAAGTTCCACAAAAAGATACAATCAAATAATTGGTTCATGCCTTTTTTTAAGGTATAACTAAACTTCATATTTCTTATTACATGATCTACCTTGATGATAACTATCTTAATTTATTTTTTTTATATTTGTAGCACTATAGATGGAACACATATTCGAGCTAAAGTACCAAAATAATATGAATTAGCATTTAGAGGAAGAAAGCCTTATCCACTCAAAATGTATTAGTTGTAGTAGACTTTGACTTAAAGTTTACAAATGTCCTAGCTGGTTGGGAGGGCTCATCACATGATGTAACTGTTCTTAGAAATGCAATAGAATGACCAGATAGCCTACATGTTCCTGAAGGTATAGAGAACTTACTTCACATTAAGTTTAATAAGTACTCACGGTACTCTTACTATTTGTCTACTGTTGAAATTACAGATAAATATTATCTAGTGGATAGTGGGTATTCTACTAAAAAAGGTTGTCTATATCTATATCATGTTAGAAGATATCACTTAAAAGAGTCTAGTTCTAGCAAACCAAGAAATACAAAGAAGTATTCAATCAACGATATTCCTCTTCTCTCGTATTGAGCGTATTTGGTTCATTAAAGAATCATTTTGCAATTATAAAATGTGGCCTTACTTTCCCTTATAAACTTAAGTTGATATTTTTCTTGTATGCTGCATACTACACAACTGGATTATAACTGAAGGTGGAGATGAATTCATTATCGGAGAATGAGGTGAAATGAGCCATGCTAGAAAACGATATGAACTTATTGCAGATGAGTCACATGAATGGTTAGCAAAAAGATATCAAATAGCTTTGATTATGTGGAATAGAATAGAGAATGATGGGTATTGAAGATATTGCAATAATTATACATCTTTCATATGGCTTATTTTTGCACTACTATAAATATTTTTTGGCCAAGCATATACCTTTTTGATTTGTATGTCTTTTTTGGATGTTGAAATTTGCATTAAGTTGTACCTTTTTGATATTAATGCATGTTAATACAAATATATAATTACTATAAATTGTAATGTTCTCTTCATATGTTTTAGCAAAATTATTTACTTTTATAGGTAAAAATGCTCACTTTTGTGTTTATTATGACTGCAAATGTTGACTTGACTAATGCATATATAAACAAATTCTTCATGGTATATTATTTATTTTTTGCAGGGTAATGGATACACAATAATCAATTGCTTCTGCTTCAAAAACCAAAAAGAGAAAAAAATTTTATATGGAGCATGAAACTGAAATGGATAATTGGGCTCCTACATATCATGTTTGAGTATGTCAATGCAAATTTGTGAAGTTCTAATGGATTTAAGGATGCTATCTACCAAGATGCTACTTAAAATCTGAAAGAAAGATTTGGAATTGATGTTACAAGTGAGCAATGCAAAAATCAAATTCGACATCAACATAGTCTATGAAATCATATTCAAGAATTGAAGAAAAAATCTGGAGTATCATGGGATGAAAGCAAAAAAATTATTTTGATGGGTCCAAAAGAACATGCATCTCACATTCAGATAGTGCTTCAACTCAAGCATCTTATTTTTTAAAAAAAATTAAAATTTTTATTGTAAAAGTAAATCGTCTTGTTTATGTTGTAGGCTTCTCCAAAAGATGCTACTTTTCTGAATATTTCTATCGCAAATTATATAGATTTGGAGAAGGTCTGTGGCGAAGAGCATGCCACTGGAGATTGAGCTAAATCTGGAAGTAGTCAAATTCTATTAGGGACTCAACAAATCAACCTAGATGATGATATCAATACAACACAAGGTACAGAGTGGACAGAAGTGAAAATGAAAGACGACTATGAGGGAATGATAAAGAGAACACATCTTAGTCTTCTAAAGGATGCCTCCCAAGAAAGAAAAGGAGAACATCTATAGGTGAAGGTAGTATTCGTGAGTACATTGCTATGGTAGTTGATAGTGTGACCCAAGTTGCCAATGCTATCCAATGTTTAACAAGAGCATCCGAGAAGAGAAAAATATTTGTTGAACTAATGTCTGAGTTATCTAGCATTCCAGGATTTTTTGAGAAAGAAATTGACGCTATCTATGATACGTTATCAAAGAACACAACGATGATTCACTCATTCCTCTCTAAACTAGTAGAAGCGAAGGCTCGATGGAAGAGCAAGGGGCTAAACAAGTGATTTTGAGTTGTAGCCCTAGGAATGAAGATTTTGTATTTTGACATTTTGTATTTTGTGGCTGTTTGTAGCAGTTGTTCACTCATGACTTTTCAGGATCATCTTTTCTTATTTGTTTTTTGTTGCTATGTTTGTTCAAGTTTAATTGTTACTAGCAAATCATCTTCTCTTCGCATTAAATTATATGCGCACTATTTATGTTCATAATAATGGAAAAATGAGTTCCTAAAAAATTATCTTTACTTGTACGTTTTTACTGATTTTATGAGCTTGATAGTAGGGTTCTATTTGTGCTGATATGGAGGGACTATTTTAGGTTTCTTTCCTTTAAATATGGAAACTCTATATTTCATCTTGGCAATTCAGAAAAAAATATACTACTTGGATGCTAGTAGATCATAATTTAGCTGATGCATTATTTTCCACCCCTGGATCTATCAGCTCGGGATTCTTTAACCAACCTAGGGTGTTACTTCTATAAATCCAGAGGAGGCTGCACTAATATAATATACAGTGGATTCTATGTCAAATATGTGGTAAACTGGACCACAACACTTAAAAATTGGCATAGATCTGATTTAAACTACAATAGCTAACTATCCTCTCCACTTTCACCTCAAGCTTTGCTTACAGATACTTCAAATGGTTAGTATCTTGATTCAAATGCATCCTCACACATTACAAATGACTCCAATCAGCTCATTCAACCACAAGAATATCTAAGAAATCAACAAATAATAGTTGGCAATGTTCACTCCATTCTCATTTCCACCACTGGCAAAGGACTTCTACTACTCTGAACCGTAAGCTTGTTTTATCTTCTCTTCTTCATGCTCCAAATATTTCACATAACCTTATTTTTGTATATCATCTTACCACTAATAACTCATGTTCAAAATCATTTGATGCCACTGATTATCGTATTAAGGATCTGAAGACAAGTCGAACACTCCTCTCAGGCCCTTCCTATGAAGGCTTGTATCCTCTTTGTCTTCAATCTCCTTGTACTGCACGCCCTTCTGCATTCATCTCCAAGTGGATTCAACAAATCAATAGCATTGTCATTTGTGACATCCTCATATTGCAGTTTCTCCATGTAATTCCTGTCATTTAGCAAAAAGTTATAAAAACTCATTTATCATGTCAAACACTCGATGTAATTTTCCCTTTCAACTTATGGCAAAATTTTTAAATTAAGCATCTTTTAAACCTTAATTAGTGAAATAGGCTTAAAATTTTTTTTTTCAAAATAGGCTGGCTACTGTAATATTTTTTTTAAAAAAAGGGGAATTTACATACATATTACACAATTCTTATGTATTTACATATCTAACATCACAGTTAGCTTAAAATATATTTTTTGGCCTAAAATATTTTTTTAAAGAGGAATTTACATACATATCACACAATTCTTATTTATTTATTTACATATCTAACATCACAGTCACGTAAAATATTTTTTTTATTTAAAAAAAGGGAATTTACATACATATCACACAATTCTTATGTATTTACATATCTAACATCACAGTTAGCTTAAAATATATTTTTTGGCCTAAAATATTTTTTTTTAAAAGAATTTACATACATATCACACAATTCTTATGTATTTATATATCTAACATCACAGTTAGCTTAAAATATATTTTTTGGCCTAAAATATTTTTTTTTTAAAAAAGAGGAATTTACATACATATCACACAATTCTTATTTATTTATTTACATATCTAACATCACAGTCACGTAAAATATTTTTTTTATTTAAAAAAAAAGGAATTTACATACATATCACACAATTCTTATGTATTTACATATCTAACATCGCACTTAGTTTAAAATATATTTTTTTGGCCTAAAATATTTTTTTCTTAAAAAGGGGAATTTACATACATATCACACAATTCTTATTTATTTATTTACATATCTAACATTCACATAAAATATTTTTTTTTATTTAAAAAAAAGAGAATTTACATACATATCACACAATTCTTATGTATTTACATATCTAACATCACAGTTAGCTTAAAATATATTTTTTGGCCTAAAATATGTTTTTTTTAAAAAGGAGAATTTACATACATATCACACAATTCTTATTTATTTATTTACATATCTAACGTCACAGTCACGTAAAATATTTTTTTTATTTAAAAAAAGGGAATTTACATACATATCACACAATTCTTATGTATTTACATATCTAACATCACAGTTAGTTTAAAATATATTTTTTGGCCTAATATATTTTTTTTTAAAAAAAAGGGAATTTACATACATATCACACAATTCTTATTTATTTATTTACATATCTAACATCACAGTTTATCATGGAAGTTCTAGTGACTGTCCTTGGTGTGACTTAATCATTTTTGTGGTCAATTGTTGAAATTTGAGTATCAGTGAGGATAGGCTCTTCTCCAGTGGATGATGCAACTAGAGATGCCATGATTAATTTCAGACAGCTTTAATCCAAGGGAGTCTCTAAAAAAACTTTTCAATTTGCGGAGTAATGATAAAGAACAAAGTGAATCTTGCCAAAAATTTGACTGAAGATGGTTTAAGAAAGGAACACAGATCTATTACTCCGCAAGGAGAAAAGCTACTGGATGAAGCATATGCAGTATCTGCTACAAGATCACTTCGAGGTGATATTTCTGTTGGATTTCTTGATTATGCTGTCTCTGAAGGTTAGTCTGACTGTTGTTCATTAGTATAGCTGTTAAGTTTGATGTGATGCAAAATATTCTATATATTAAACAGAACAGGTCTGATATAAGATGTTTTAATTTGCTTTTTTCTTCTCGTCTTTATTGTTTCATATACTTTAGTAGCTTTAATGATGTTTTAAACATAGTTCGTACAAACATTTAAATTGCATGACATTTATCCTTTTTTGGTCAAGATTCCTTTGCTATAAAACATGAAATCTAAATAGGTTGTTGTATAGATTTCAACTTCGCATGAAAATATATATAATTGCAACGTTCTGTGAGCAATTTCTCATTTTTTTTGTGGACCTAATCTTGACAGATTTAGAATACAAATATCCATCCGGTCACTCTTATCTTCTTGATATCAGTGCTGTTGATGGAATTGAAAGTAATGAAAGAGATCTTGCAAAACCAAAATCTTCTCCAGATATTGATTGCTTTGACTCTTTACATCTTCAAATGGACCAGAAAGAAGAAGCTAAATGCAATTTTGTTAGAGAGATGCTGAAAAGATATGGATTTAGTGGCGGTGAGTTTCTTGAAGCTTGGCACTCCCCCTATCAACCAATGGATCTCTTACTCTTTAACGAAGCTGAAGATTTGTCTTATGAACTTGACATTTCAAAAGATGAACATGATATCTTACTGGAACATCAGTTTTGTTTGATCTGATAAATGAAGCTTTGGTGGAAACATACGAGAAATTTTTTTGCTTCTTTCTTTCTCTGGCTTTCTCGCTTCAGTGCCATAACTAGACCAATGCCTATGGAAAGCCATATTCTGGAAGATCTGAAAGATCAACATCAACTAGGCATAACTTTAGAAGACATTGTGTCTCGAAATTTTACAAAGAATGATGGATGGATGAATATTCAATTTGATATTGAGGATGTTGTCTATTACTGGATGCTTTGTTAGATGATGCTGTACTTCACGTTTCTCTCATGCCTGCTTCCAATCAATTCTCTTGCAGTATGCTTTATATGTCTGTACATCCTTGTCTTGACTAACAATTTAGTTAACTTTCATCAAGTCTCTGATCTCTGCATAGCAGTTAAATCCTTGTATATAGGCTGTACTAATACATATATAATTATCTGAGACACTTAGTTTTGTATGGACTTGAACTTTGACACTAAAGCAAATGATACCATGAGTTGTGGTATATTGCATGGAATTCCATTTGTCTCAGATATAGATTATTTGTTATAATCAGCCTAGAATGTTGGGTGCAAACTCTTAATTTTACTTGTAATTCTGCATCAAGTATTTCTCCCAGTTGCAAGTGTGCCTAAAGAAGATCTCAAGGTGGGCAATTCCCCACTTTGAAATCAAAAATTTTCTTTGATGGATTGTAAAATCAACAATTAATTATCAATAAATAAGTGATTTGTCACTCTTTAATAAATTCGTTTGTCCAATACTTAAGAAAATAAAAATAAAGATATATGTAATAAATTTTACTTATTTATGATCTGTTTTTGTGGAAGGGGTGATAATTAGTTGTGCGGTGGCACTAAGAAGTATATCTATTGATTTTTTTTTTAATTTATACCCAGCAATAATATGCCAGATTTCTCCTTCCCTTCAGTAGAGGCATAGTGAGGATTAAATATTTGGATCTATTATAGCCGTTTAATGCCACGGCCAGTTGGTGTTACATATTTTGTTATTTCATAAAAAATATTTCTCGAAAACCTTGGCTTAGCTTATTTCTTTATTCTTTGAGGGTAAAATTTTCAAATAATTTAATTATGCTTTATTAAAATGAAGTTCTTATGATGAAAAATTAAAATATATATTTAAATAGGATGACATTTTGTTCTAAAGTTAGCGTTACAATTTTCTGTTATTAAATGAACATATTTCTAAGTGTCAATAAATACAAGAAAAATTATTAGTTGCAGAGTTCCAATTGTAATAACATACTATCATATGTCACTCAGTTAATATATAATTACTGTATATTTATTTTAAAATATAGTATATTTAGTGTGAAGCATTATATATTGTTATTATTATTATATATATATATATATATATATATATATATATATATATATATATATATATATATATATATATATATATATATATATATATATATTCTGTATAATTAATATTATATTAATGTATAATATTTTATAATTTATTTTATTATATTGGTAGTATAATATAATCATATTATTATGTTATGTTATTTGAATCAGAATATAAAGTTATATCTAGACTCTACATGTAATAATCTTTTAAAATATAATTGAAATCATCACAGAAGATAGACGTATAAAAAAAACTTTGTATTCAATAATTTATTACATTATATTAAAGTGAAGTTTTCATGATGAAAGAAACAAATAAATTTGACCAAGTTGTAAAAGTATTTGGCCTTTTAAATTCTTATTGACTTTGACAAATTAAATAAATTAAAATAGAAAGAATGGCAACGGACCAAGCTCAATTGATTTTACAATGTTTATTATTTATTAAATTTTTTATTGATTAATTTCTCTATCCTAATTTTCAATTTTTTTTTAAAAGAAGTTTTCACGAGGAAAGTATTAGTAACTAAAAATTTGAAGAAAAGTTTATAACTGATAATTAAGGATTTATAACGGATTAATTTTATTTTTTTTAAAATTTTGTTGTTGATAATTTTTTTTCTATTTGTGTTTTTTAACAGTTTCGTGTTTTTGTTTATTTTTGAAATCAAACCAACTTATTTTAAAATAGTAAAATAAACTGTCAGGTGCTTTTTTTTATTTTAAAAAGCGCTGCTTTCTGTGTGGACTGAAAAATAAAATTAATTATTATTTACTATACATGGCTGATTAAATTTAATATGTTGAGCTTTTGAATACATTCAAATAAAACCTAATATTTCATGAAAGTATTTTAAATTATTAATCATGATTATATATGAATTTTTAAAATATATTTATAAAATACATTGTATATGCATATAACATTTTCTGAATTATTTAAATTATGAGTGGCATTATTTTTTTTTGAAGGGTATTCACCACACCCACTCTTATGTGTGGGGATAATTAATATTTTAACAAGCATTCATCATTCACGATACGTCCTTGATGTTAAAGCGGTAGCCTCCGCGGAGAGAATCGAATGCGGTCGGTGAGCCCATACCAACCAAACTAAGAGACCGTGGGTAGCGGCGTTCTTTTAACCTCTACAAGCTAGAGCTGACCTCTATCAAATCAGCTACTTCAGTTAAAGTAGGAAGATGATCTTTCTTTCTTTTTTTCTATTTTTTAAATTTCTTTCAGTGTTCAGTTGGAAGATCAATTTCTATCCAATTAATCGGCTGTCAGCTGAAAAAAGTATTTTAAAATAATTTTGTTCCGAGAATATCTCACAACTTTATATCTTACTATAGAACTTGATGATGGCACGGAAATTTGATCTTAATCTTTGGAGGAAGTCATGTCCGATATTATTGCAAATAGGTTTATTTTTATTCATCCAAGTAAAATTATGAGTAAATATATTATTATTATTTTTTTGATGATGAGAAAACAATTATAAAATAAAATATAAATTTAGCTGCAATTAATATAAACATTGAGTATTTAATTGGTGATTAATTTTAATCACTTTGGCTAATTCTTAGTTGGATTGGATCGTCGGTTTTTATGTATTGACTTAAACTCAATCACTGGATATAATTGGCTGCGGCAAGAGTCTCACATCGCGCATAGTTGATCATTAGTCATTTTATTAATGAGGACATAGAGGGCCACCACATCACACTATTAATGTAATGAATCATTTGCGATCAGTTATTTTTTATATTTATATATATATTTCTTTTTATTTTACTTTTTATATTATTTAAATTTAATATAAGCATATTAATAATTATTTTAAAAATACTCAAAATATATATATATATATATATATATATATATATATATATATATACAATTCATATAGCATATAAATATTTTTAAATTACAGCATATAAATACACTTTTTCAAAAATAGAAAATAAAAATAAAAGTTTTCTCACCATTCAATTATTGAAGCTCTTTTAGGAAAAGGTATATTTTCTCACACAATTTTATTCTCATCTAATCTTTGACTATGATAATAATTTATTTTTCTGAATTAATTATGATTTATTAGGGAAGTGGAGTAAGTCAGAAAAAGAAAGAAAATAATATTTCATTAATTAAAAGTTATCCTATTTTATAATCTTTAAAATCCCCACTCCCTCTCAAGAGGTTATTTGGTTGGATGTTTCAAAAATAAATATATTTTAGAGTTCAGAATAAATTATATATATATTTCTTATATGTAAATTTTGAGATTTACATGCTTAACACTCAAATATTATAAATTTTTTCTGTAGGTAAAGTGTTAAATTTTATTCTTAGATATGTAAATGCATATGAATTGTGTGAGATGCATGTAAATTTTGAGCTTTTTTAATGTTTGTGGTGCTTAATCTTTATGTTATTTGATGAAATTTAATGATATTATTTTAATAAAACTAAATATATTTACTTGGGAATATTTTTAGTACTCTAATTTTCAAAATATGTTAAATAAATTGATGAATTAAGTAATTTATTTAATAAATTGATGTATATTTTTAAGGGTATGATAAATCTAATGGATCTAAAAATCAATAGCTTCATCCCTTCTATTTAGCAATGATGAAATAATTCTAAACTTTTAAAATATAAAGAAAAGACATTCTCAATTATAATTTATTTACCTATATTTTTTAAATTACTCGATTATGCCCCCTAAAAAAATTCATGTTTCTATCATTAATTATGCAAATCACTTTAATATAGTAATTGAGAATTGAGACTTTCAAAAATTGATGATTTTAAATTCAAGGCTTGCATAAACTTTTTTATTTTTGATATATTATAAAAAAATATGATTGCATAATTATTAACTAAAAGATCAAATAATATAGACAAATTTAATAGCTTTATGTGATCAAATAATTAACTAGGATTACTCACTTTTGAGGTTATTAAAATACTTATATATTAAAATAATGATTTATGAAGAAATGAATTAATAAAGATCATGTTTTCTCACTTTGATTAAATTTATCAAAATATCACTCCATAAATTTTATAAATAAAATCTCATTTTTAATATATTGGGGGGAGAGTGAGCCAAAGTTAATATAATGGTGAAACAAAGAGGTGATGAGGAGAAGCATTCATCACTCTTAAATTTTTAATGAAGTCTTTAATATTGTACGCTACATTAAAAATTTCAACTCTCTTTAAATTCTCAATAATAATTTAATATTTTTTTACTTCATCACCCTCTCTTTGAGTTATAGTTCCACCATTGACAAGAAGACAAGGATTAGGCAGTTGATGAAGAGAGAAAGGAGAGTGAGGAGGATTTTAATTAATGTTTTATATGAATATTTGTGGTTGATTAGAAAAGTGATCCGAAGATCTCTAATTAATAAGTTGTATGAAGTTTATGTGGAATTATTTATTTAAAGTTTTTGAATTTGCAAGATTTACTTTATCTTAATATTATTATTTATGTTGTGGATATAATTTGAACATTAATATTATTTGGATCTAAATTCAACCAAATAAATAACAGAAAAATGAAAAAAAAACAAAAGTTTGTGAGGGGTCCTAATTTGACAAAATTTGCAGTAAGTGTAGTTAAAAGTTGCAACTTATATATGTGAGTTTCATTGGGTGAAGTATATAGTTATCATCAAGAGGATTTTCTTAGAGAATATTGAGCTAAAAAGTGCTCACAATGAGATTATTACATGTAGAATTCAAACTATTTGAAATATTGTGTACAATATATGTAAAGCCAGTACACAGCATATATTTTTTCATGAACACAATAATACATAACAATACATAATAATCATCATTCTAAAGGCCTAACTAAGATCCTAAAGTATCATAATTAATTTTTTTGATTTCATTTAGTTTGTTTGAATTTAGATTTGATGTGATATTTCATTTCTTTTCATTTGATTCTTATTTTAGTTTTCAATTTGGTTTGATTTAATAATTACATTTCATTTGATTTGATGATTTCATTTCATTTGATTTAAATTGAATTGGGTTATTAGATTTAATTTGAATTGATTTATTTTATTTAAATGATTTGGTGTTTTGACTTTAGTTTATTTTTAACCTAAGGCATTTAGGTTTTGATTTGGATTGAGTTGTGTTGGTTTGATTTGATTTGACTTAATTAACCTAAGATTTGAATTCATTCTTTGATTAATTGAATTGGAGATTAAAGATTTCATGAAGTGTTGGTGATTCAAGTTTTAATGTTTGATTTAATTAAGGATTTCATTTACTTAAGGTTTAATTTCATTAGTCCTTAAGTTTGAAATTGATTAATTCTTTGACTTACTATGTTTGGAGAACTACCCTCAAGAGTTTCTGATGTTCGATTAAGGTTATTTCAATTTTTTCATAATTTATTGAATTAAGGAATTTTCTTTATTGATTATTTGATTAATATTGACCTAGGAATTATTAATATTGAACTAGGAATTTGGAAATTCATCAATTCCAAATCCAGAGATCAATTGGGTTTGAAATTGTTATGGCAAGTGGGGATACATGCTAATTTCATGTTTCCAAAGTTTCTTTTTGATTAGATTCATAATTAGGATGTAATTATGGTTTTAATTATTTAATTTAAATTTAAATTATGCCTAATTTAATTAAATTCATTTGGAGATTTCATTTTTCATTGATTCCTCTCCAAAAATATTTTCAAAGATGGTTCATTCATAATTGTTGGACATTTGGTTGAGTTTTTATGATTTAATTAAGTTCTATGTAATTATTTGAATTAACTAATTTAATTAATTACTTAATTAAGTCAATTTGTGATTTATTATGTTTAGATGGGTTTCATTAGTGTTTGTTGACCTCATTTTTAAAATGAGCTCTCAACACTTCCATATTAGGCTTAGGATCCCTCTTAGACATTAAGAGTTCCCTAGTCTTAAGACACATCTAGTGATTAGGTGGACACACTCAACTAGCCCTAGAAGACTTAGAAGAGTTAGCCATAAGAATAGGTCATGCCTTAGGGGTGTTAGGATAATCCCCTACCCTTATAAATTGATGAATATACAATGCAATATATATTCATTCACCCCTTTTTTTTCTAAGTCTGGAAATTCGACAAAATTTCAGCAACATTTCATCTAGGGGGAGCAACATCTAACAAGTGTTGGCTTATTGATATCTATTGAGCGTAGCGCTTATCTTGTGACACTGACATCATCATTCGCGCATGCAAGCCGACATTCAAAGAAAACACAAGCGTGTATATATATATTCACATTCATAGATCACACATATTTTTACGCATTTTAGATCGCGCTACAATGCTCGACGAACGGGTTAGGTATGCGATTGGGAATCTGAGAAGCGATGACAGAAAATCGAAAGGAGAATTCCTCTTGATGATGTTTTCCCACCAATTTGACGGCGAAGGTTGGAAGGCTAAAGTGAGGAATCACGACAACGGAAATCGAAAGAAGAATTTCTTATCGACGATATTCTTCCCTCGATTAGCAAGCAGCGGAGGAAAAAGGTGAGGAATGCGACGCCAGAAATTGAAAGAAGAATTTGCATTTTGACCATGTTCTTCCCATGGAGAAGCGAGCAGGACTAAAGCGAGTCGACGTCGTGAAAGAAAAATTCGTCTCTTGATGATATTCTTCACCGGTGCGAAAAGATAGTTATGAGAGGTGCGATTCACATAAAATTGAAATAAGAATTCGTCTATTGATGATATTCTTCTCTCAATTACGGTGAGGCGAAAATGTGATAGGATTGCCCGGGAAGGGAAGGAAGTGCAGCGGGTTGGCTTGTAAGGGCTGCGGAGCGGACAGCGGGTTGTAGGAAGGGAAGGAAGTGCAGCGGGTTGGCTTGTACGGGCTGCAGAGCGGACAACGGCTGTAGGAAGGAAGGCAGTGCAGCGGGTTAGCTTGCGGGCTACAAGACCAACACGTATATCGTCAACATCAACTGTCATGAAAAGCTCGCCTCGCATAGCCATCTCTAATTCTCATGTTCCATTGAATCAGTATCACTTCTTTCCGGTTCTCCATCTCCCACAGTTTCAGTAGGAACCACATCTGGTTTTGCTGCAGGAACCTGAGCTGTTTTCCTGCGCTCACCATTTGCATCATCTGCTTGTGATCTTTCCACTGTCCCACCAGACATAATGTTCAGAATATCTTTCCCAACCCGTTGTACCAGCTCTGGATTGAGATCAGGTTCTCTTCAGAACCGTCGTCTACGAGCATCCCTCATTGGAGGGTAAGACCATGCCTGTATTCTATCCCTTCAGGAGCAGGTTCACCTTCTTCCCTCACCATGATTATCTGACCAATATCAGCAGTTTTAATTAGTACGGTATCATCATAAGTTTTGTAAGACTCCACAACGCCTGGAAGATCCAAGAGCGGCAGCGAACTTATCATTGCCAATGGTAAAAGTACCAGTCCTTCCATCATGTGTGAAGGATAAATCCAAAGAACCATCTTCAGAAGTGGAAGGATTTTCATTCAAGAATCGCTCTATTCGTTCAGCTATTGATGGTGGAACGCGAAGTATGAATTGCTCCTCCATTTGACAAGTCTTGAAAAGCCAAAGCACCCGATCAAATCACAAAGATAAAGACCAGAACATTCAGCGGTGAACCCCTCTTTGTCGCTTTTCGATGTAAACAGCCGCGGTTATGTAGCGACGACGAGGTTTTCTCCTATCCCCAGCCCGCCTCCTCCAGATTGCCAGGTGATCCGCTATTGGGTCGGTTCGGTTCGGCAAAGGCGAGACACGCGGGAAGCGGGCTGTAGAGCGGTAGGATTCGCGGCGTGGTTTTGCGCGGAATGGAGGAAAGAAAATTACCTGCGTTGTTTTTGTTTCCGACGAGTGAGGGGGCAGGAGAGAGGAAGAAATGTGCGAGAGAATTGGAACCGCTGTTGGAAAATGGAGGGAGAATAAGGTGATTTTTTTTTTTTGGGAGAAGTTATTCAGAAAAAAAAATAAATAAAATGAGGAAAACGGTTAAGCATGAGGGGTTATTTAGAAATTTTTAAATAAATTTTAAATTTATTAAGTGATTTTAACCTGGATTTTTGCGCCGGTAAACTTACATAGTCAATATATATCAATTTAAGGTAATTACGATGTTCACGAATTGATTCTTGATCGTTTAGCGATCGGAGTTTGGTTAGTCGGCGTCAATTATTCGATTTTAGGCTTAAAATATACAATTGTTTTCACCGCTAGATTTTTCGTATTCGGCAGATTGAGTGTGAATGATGCTACTTGAATAGACTCGTGAATATATATATATATATATATATATATATATATATATATATATATATATATATATATATATATTCAATTATATCATTGACATTAGAAGAGTAGCAATTGAAGAAATGGGTAGTGCGAGCATGAAAGTCGATTGAGTATTAGAGTGTTGCAAGAAGAGAGAGAAAAGCACATGAGTGATTTAAAAATGCCAAAACCTGAAGAAGTGATGAAGTTCTCTCTGCCAAAGTAAAGGAAAGGTCGGAAGAGTAATTCAACAAGCATGCACTGACAGAGGAGAATCGAGGTATGATAGATTTTAATGATGAGTTGCTCTCGGCTACTTTGTAAAAGGGAGGAAATTAATCTGCAAAGGAAATGAGGGAAGGAGGGAGTTCGACCAAGGGAAAATGAGGGAGAGAGGGAGTTCAGCCAAGGGAAATGAGGGAAGGAGGGAGTTCGGCCAAGGGAAATAAGGGAAGGAGATAGAAAATCAGAGAGGGAAAGGAGGTCGAAGAAAGAAAGCTTATTGTTTGCTTGTGGTTTGCTTCAATCGGAGATGAGGAAAATCAGCGTGAATGAGAGCCTCGGTTAAGGCTTTTGAATGGAAGAGGAAGGAAGAGCCGGAGTGGTTCATGCGGTTGAAGGGGGAGAGCCAAGCGGGAGTAGTTCATGCGGTTGGGAGCATCGAACGTGCGGTTGTGGGGAGAACCTAGCAGAAGGGATGAAGAGCTTGCGGGTCAGTCGAGCGTGGAAATCGTGTGTGAAGGGGGAGAACCGAGCAGAAGGGGTTGAGGGGAGATCGGGTAGGATCGGGTCGGTTAGGGATTTAAGGTTTAGCTAATTTTTTAAGCACTTGATCGATGTTAAAATGAATTTTACCCCGATGAAATTATATAATATATATATATATATATATATATATATATATATATATATATATATATATATATATATATATATATATATATTTTAGATATTTCGATGTTCTGACGAACGACGTATTGCTTTAATCTGGGTCAAAATCGACGAATGGGTCAATTTCCTCAAAATGTGGAAACCCCATTATAATGGTATTTTATTGACACAAAATAAGGTTACAAGATCCTTAAAAGGGGTTACATGTAACTATTGCTCAAAGAGCTACAATCAACCTAAGAAAAACCCCAATCTAAATACATCCAAAATAAAAGAAAAGCATTAAAACAATTAAAAGAAAATACTAACTGATAAACCCAAAACCATAAGAGAAAAGAAAAGATAAAGAAGTATGCCACAAAAGTGGAAAACATAATAAAGTGAGAATGATAAAGGAACTGGTAAAAAAGGCTCGTTAATCACATCCTGGATGCAAGTATGAGCATCCACTTTATAAGGTTACATCACAGAGCAACTACCAACCAATAGGAAGTGATCGTCACCGCCATCATACCAACAAACTGAATGCAACATCCAGTTGATGATAAGAGCTTTATAACCCGAAAACCTAATCAAGCTCATCTCGAGATTAAGACCATCCCAATGAGTATATCGGCAATAAGCCCTGTGAAACCCTCCCTTTATAAATAACCTGGGTAATAGCAAAAGTCAATTTTCATGTATAATACAAACAATTAAAATCATGATCCGAATTGCTTTTAGAGCAAGAAAACCAATAAGAGTATTCATGGGTGCCATGTAATGACATGAATCGCACTGATAGGAGAACAAGTAAGAGAATATCATCATCCATCGAGATATCGACAACCACAAGAAGAAAAGGGGAATATTTATTCACGCGACGACATTTTCCAACCAAAAATGAAAGGCAAACGAACGATTAAAGAAATGAAGCATTTTAACCCAAGACTCATGCAAAGAGGAAATATATGCAGCATATATGAATATTCCATTAGCAGAATACAGAACTGAGCTACAGAGAAAAAAATTTTGAAAGAATACCAAGCGATGACCATAAGGAATCATGAACCAACTTAACCCATATCATGCGAGGTGACAAATCGCAGTATTATGTGAATCACAAAATGTAACAAATAACCAACATATATATACACCAACCAAAGCACATAAAGTCGCAAATCCCATATGAACTAGTAGAACGAATCGCCAGGTTCCAAAATGTATAGTTAGCTCCATGTACCATGCAAAGATAAGTAAAAATTTTCCAGAATTCATATCAAAATCGATCCAAATAAAAGGACAATATAAGCACTATAAGCACCAAGAAGAGTTGCATCCGTAAGAACCGTAAAACAATTACTCACCAAAGGAACCAAAAAAACAACAAGGAAAATGAAACATCAAAGAAGTGGAAACCGAATCACCAAAGACACTAAATTGATAGCTCCAACAAAACCAAGATAACAAATACCTACGATTATTACCGCACCAACCAATACCAAAAGCTTATCCATAGGTTGCGTGCATATACAAGAGAATCCAACACCAACAACCCATTTAAAATTCCATATAAGTTCTAACAAGGCTCCACGCTCACCAAACAACCGCAATCCCAAATTAAAGGAACCATAAAACAATTAAAGAACCATCAAACATCTATTAGGATAGAACCAAAGAACATGAAAGTAAAGGGGTTGGACCGTCAGTCCAAGCAATACCAAGCCAACAAGAGACGTCGCTTATACTCAATAGGGTAGCCCAATCCGATCAAGGTTAACTAGGCCTTTCGATGATGAGGTAGAGTTAAGTTATCAAAGATAGCTCTTATCCTAGCACCTAAGCTAGTAGTCGATGCATTGCCTTCCCTCCAAACATGGGAGATCTTATAACCGAATTTAGAAAGGAGGGTTGATATGCTTGAGCACAAAACAATTCAAAGATTACTAACTTTCAGAAGTTAAGAGGTCAATAATCGAAAGCATCCACTTCAATCATGTTAAACCAGCCTTGTTGAAGGCAAATCTGGGCATAGTACACCATAAGTTCAAAGATATGGAATGTAACAGGTTTGTAGAGGAAAAGCAAAAGCATAAAGAGCTTTACCAGTGTAGTTTCTAAAAATACCACCACAACCGTAACCATTACGGCAATCAACCATCCTATTTTTAATAAGATTGTTTTTGGTTTAACCCAATAAACACCTTTCGTAATGACATATAGTAGGTAGATGAAGACCTAATTTGGCTACAATAATACAACCTTTGAAGTGTTTCGCTTAATTATGTTGGCATTAAATAGCTCACTAATTTTGTATTTTATTCTAGCCATAATTTTTCGCGTGATTCATACTATACCGGTTTTTTGTTTCATTTACATCCATATAAACCAAATAATAATAATAGCAATTGTAATTTTAATGTGACCTTTAGGGTTGTTTTTAAAATAAATATCAAGGAGTTGGTATATGGATAAGGAACCATTGAAAAGGTCATTGTTAAAAAGATCATCATACCATAGCTTCGACGCAATGGCCCCATTAACAAAAAGATGATTAACCTCTTCGATGTGAAAACAACAATAACATTTAGAGGGTAAGTGGAAGCCTTTGTTCCACATTAAGGAATCAACCGGGATAAAGTTCTTAAGAATACGCCAAACAAGAATGGAGTAAGTAGTAGGAATATTGTTATGCCATATTTCATAGACATTAGAGATTTCAACATTTCTTTTATTATATATCCAAACATTTTTAAATTAAATTCACCATTAGATAGTTTAAATAGGATCGATCCTTGTTGGGCGAGGAGATGAAATTAAGCTTATCTATTATAGAGGAGGGATGTATTCAAGGAGTTTAGACATATTCCACTTATTATTATGCCGTAATGAGTTAACTCTAATGGTAGAGAATGAAGAAAGTAATTCACAATGGACCGCACAATCCAGCTTATCTTGCCAAAATAAGAGTTGGAATTTATGCCCCAAGTAATTTGTGACTCCATCCATTTAATGCTACATAATCTTCTCAAAGAGAGTCTCTAGAATTGTAGGAACAAGTTATAGGGTGCTTCCCTTGGCAATATTTAACATTCATGAAGTTAGCCCAAAGGTTATTATTGCATCTAAAGTTCCACCAAAGTTTGTATGAAAATGCTGGATTGTATCTTTAATAGTCTTACCAAGACCGCCTTCCTCAAGGAGCCACAACATTTTTTTAACTGGACCAATGCATTTTTTTTGGTAGAAGTGTTAGAGCCCCAAAAAATTTAAGCCTCTCAACTTTGATGATAGAATTTGGCACAATAGATTGAATGAGATAAATAGGAATTGAGGGTGCTCTTAATCGTGGTAAGCCTACCAAAAGAGAGAAAGTTATATTCCCAAGAAGAAATACGATTAGAGATCTTTTGGATTATATCATCGAAATGATGTGACCTTTATGTCCTTTGAAAAGAGGAGCACCAAGGTATTTAAGAGGCCACCGATGTTGCTTAAAATTAGTGATTGGAATATGGTTAATCCTATTGATGGCAATTTTGGATGAAGGAATAAAGCAACATTTTGTCTTGTTAAGAAATAATCCACTTTCCTTCCAAAATTATTAAGTAATTTCAAGATTGTTTTATATGTGGATAGAAGCATCAGAAGATGATAAAGTCATCCAAAACTAAGATGAGAAACGGAATGCCACCACGAAGTTTTATAAGCAAGTTAGGTTTATAAAAGAAAATATCATTCAAACACTGGATAGGTAACAAAGAATGATAAAAGAGTAGGAGAAAGAGGGTCTCCTTGTCTCAAGCCATGGGTAGATGTGAAAAACCGTCGACTCACTATTGATGATCAGAAAACCAAGCATTGGTGGCACAATTTTTTAATAAGATGAATAATCGCTTGAGAACCCAAAAGGCTAAGAATCTTAAATAAAAGTCCCAAGATAGATTGTCAAAAGCTTTAGATATATCAAGTTTGAAGATAATGTTTCCACCTGGTGGAACGCGAATGTCATGGATTAATTGGGCAAGGAGGATGTTATCGAAATAGCTCTACCTTTCATAAATCCCGACGATTAGAGATAATATTAAAGCGGGGCCTAATTGACAGAGATTAGTTTAGCAATTAATTTATTGAAAAGGTGCAAAGACGATAGGTCTAAAATCACCCCGTGATTCGGGTTTGAATTTTTAGGGATAAGAATGATGGAGGTACTAGGAAGGCTCTAGGAAGGGGTTTCCTCAAAAAAATCAAAACCGCATTAATCAAATCGCTTTTAATAGTGGACCAATGTTGGAAGAAATGGGTAGTAAACCCATCGGGCCAAACATAGAGTCCGAAGTTCATGCTATTAAGGGTATCACCCAATCTCGCCTGGGGCAATGTGAGTAAATTGTTTTGCTCGAGGTGATCAAGGAGGGAATCAAGTGAGGATTGGAGATATCAATAAGTTCGTTGGTATTAAGTAAATTTTAAAATGGTTACCAATCGAAGTCTTGTAATTCTTTCGCTGATCCAACTGCCATTATCATTTTTAATTTTTTTAATAGAGTTTAGAACTTTTCTTTTTTTGAAAAGAGCGTGAAAATATTTTGTATTTCTGTCGCCGTCAGTTATTTGTTTACTAGCAGCTTTTTGACGCCAATAAGTTTCTTCCATATTTTGAAATTTAATCAGCTTATCCCTAGCTTCCTTAAGTTGGTCATGTTTGTTTGAGTCCGTGATGACCGCTTCTTCAAGAGAACAAACCAAATTCCATACTTTTAAATTAGCAAAATGTTTTAAAATGATGTTTGTTCCACCAATTTAGAATTTGTTTGAGAAGTTTGAGCCAAAAACGGATCATACCTTTAACAGTTGTGTGGTGAATGGGAGCCATCCAGTTCATAGAGACAACATTCAAAAGTCATTATGTTGCCCACATGTTTTGAAATCTAAAGGGGAAGGAGACCTAGAGGTGGGGGTTCATAGAAATAAGAGTGGAGCGTGATCCAAAGTGTTCTACTCAAATGTTGTGGTGTTTGGCCATTGGTCAATCCAGTGAGTTAAATAGGATACGACAGGCCAAAGTCCGAGTTGTTCCAAGTGAAGTTAGAACAAAACCGATGTCGATTAAGTTACAATCAAGGATCATATTCAGAAATCTTCCATGGAGTGGGTGTTAGGGAGGAGCCCCCCTTCTTCGGATGTAAGAATAGTGTTGAAATCACCTCCAACAAGCCAAGGTAAAGTGAGATGAGGCAAAGGATCTTAAGCTATTCCAGGATGTTCACGCCCCTGCTACAAGCGCATAAATAAAAGAGCCCAGCGAGAAATCCCCAAAAGAGATGAGAACATTAATCAATTGATTATGATCTTCTAGGATGGTGATAGTGATTGATGGTTTCCAGAAGCACCAAATTTTATTGCTAATGTTATGAAAATAATTTTGGAAACCGATGAAAGCAACATTAGCAATCTTAGAAGAATGAATAAGAGGTTCTATAATAATAAGGAGAGATGTAGGAGTGACATAAAGGCTTCTAACCCTATTTGGACATTAGGAGTCCCAATACCACGAATATTCCAAATAATAGACCTAATCATAATGATGATGAAAGAATTTTGAATAAGCATAAAAGAATATGGATAAGGAAAGTAAGAGAACCTAATTGCATTTTTAAGTGATGTGGAGGCGATGGTGGATCTAGTGGAGCTTCTAGATTTGTTGACTTTTGTAGGAAATTTGGAATGGTCTTTCGCCTCTCGATATCTCCATCCAAAGAGAATAATTTAAAAATTCATGTTAGCTTTGTCAATTAATGGAATAGTGATAGTGATTTCCCTTCTTCTGTCCAAATTTGTTGAGAGGATAGGTTGAGTATCTATATGAGCGATAGTGAGGTGGTGATTTTTCCAATCTCCATTTCGTGATTATGAGTTGGATGTTTCTAAAACTTAAGGGTTCCTCAACTGCTTGTTTGTTCGTGTCAAAGAGCCATGAGTATCTTTTGTTTTCCCCAACAAGGTCATCACCATTGTTCTTTGAGCTAGGTCATAGGGTTGGGGTGGGTAGGGGCAATAAGTTGTAGGTACAATTTCACTGGTTAACCCTTTCCCCATCACAGATGTATCATCATGATATTCCACTAGGAAGCCCTTTTTGAAGAGGGTGGAGAAACGATGTTTATTCGATTTGTGTCCATGTGGTTGATTTTGGGTACATAGGCCATTTTAGTAGGTTGATCTTTTGAAAGAGGAGTTGAGTCAATTAACTTATTTTTTTTAGGGTGGAGAATAAAACAATCGAGTTTTCATGCCCATGAATTTTGCAATGGGAGAAGACGGAAAATTTTCAAATTCAACTTTTTGGTTATAGCCTAGCTCAACCTATCCAAACTTCTTTTGGGTACTTTTGGTAATATCTATTTCAACTAAAACCCGAGCAAATGTAGGATTTCGTCATGGCTGATCTATTTGTAATGGCACCAAATATAGCCCCACGCAAATAGCACTTGATGTGTAACAAAATGTAATCGCATGTTGGGAAAGATAGCCAAATGGGACAATCGGGACTCTTCCTTAACATCAAACTAGCGACCACTTAAGGAGACGATTGACAATTATAAACAAGGTAAGAACGACGGCAAACACTCGAATAGTCCGATCATTATTAGTTGGATAAGCACACGAAGGTCAATCGACCTACCAAAAGAACCCAAAGTTTTAGACTATGAAAGAAAAGCACGAATCTTTCAACAAAGAGGGTCTCAGAAATTGAATTTCCCAATCGAATATTCGAAAGGTTTAGCTAATTTTTCTACATCCATGTCCGAACACATCACTACCGGCATTCCAAAGCAAGAACAATTAAGTTAAGATTCGTAGGGGAAAGATTGTTACCGAAAAAGCTTCCTTGAAGGATTTCACTGGTGGAGCATTGGATGAAGGAACGAACTTAGAGAGGGCATCGCCTCGGATCCATCCCAGGTGTGGTGTTTAGGTTAGAAAGGTGGTTTTCCGCCATCGCCGATGGATGAACATTTGAAGACCTGACGGAGAGTCAGCGATGCATGTTAAACGCCGCAAGAGTCGAAGAAAGCCAGAGGTCGGTCGGGAGATTTACTCAAAATGTGCGTATCACTTGAAATAATATTCATGCATACTTGTTTGAATTGACTTGATATTTAGACATTTCAAAATATAATAATAATTTTATTTAACAGATCATTTGACATCATAAATTTGATACTAATAGCACGCTAGCATGATAAGCTACGTGATCGTATTGTGAAATATTTATATTTTGATCAATTTCAATTTCAACATGACTAAGTTCGCTCATCAAAGATTATTTTGATTGATTTTGCATGTTAGTGTATTAAAGATAAATATATCATTTATTATTACATTAATTCTAATTCAACGTATAATATTGAAGTTTCAAAGTTTTGAGCAACGATAACCGATTTCATAAACGAGGTCTTTGACATCCTATAGTTTCTCTTTCGATATTTCTCATACAATACCGAATTATTGATTGATCATTGATTATGAAATATTTATATTTTGACCAACTTGATGTTAACACAATGTTGAAGTGCTCATTGATAAGATCGCTAATTTGTCTAGTATATTTCACTGATTTGCAGCTATTACATCAAAGGTCCATAATTTGGATTTTTATAATTTCATGTATCATGAGGTCAACATTTGTCCAACTCAAATAACATCTGGGATGAGACAGAGTTAGGTCGGAATCATTTAGCTATCTATACGGTTATCGTTGCCGCAATTAGTGTTATTTTTTGTAGTGGTACATGAGGTTAGGCGTCAGAAGCAAAATTCTAACTAAATAAATATTCATCATAAACATCATTATATCACTGCTCCAAATGTGTTGATATGGTTAGAAAAAGAAAGAACACTTCTTTCAAATTATGTAATTATTGTACAAGATTGCTTATCATTCAATTCGTGATATAATATGTATTACATACACTTGGATTGTTCGTAATTCAAAAGTTTTTTAAACTTTCAAAGATCTAGGAAACTATTAGTAGATACTTGAATGCAAGAATACATGTCATAGAGAGTTATCCAAATTGATTACCACCTTCTCAAGTTCCACAAAAGATACAATCAAATAATTGGTTCATGCCTTTTTTTAAGGTATAACTAAACTTCATATTTCTTATTACATGATCTACCTTGATGATAACTATCTTAATTTATTTTTTTTATAAAATAGGATTGTATTAGCACTATAGATGGAACACATATTCGAGCTAAAGTACCAAAATAATATGAATTAGCATTTAGAGGAAGAAAGCCTTATCCACTCAAAATGTATTTGTAGACTTTGACTTAAAGTTTACAATATCCTATTGGGAGGCTCATCACATGATGTAACTTTAGAAATGCATTAGAATGACGATAATGTTCTGAAGGTATAGAGAACTTACTTCACATTAAGTTTAATAAGTACCAATACTTACTATTTGTCATCTTGAAATTACGATAAATATTATAAAATGATTCTACAAAAAGGTTGTCTATCTATATCATGTTAGAAGATATCACTTAAGAGTCTAGTTCTAGAACCAAGAAATAAAAGAAGTATTCAATCAACATATTCTCTCATAAAGTGGAAGCATTTGGTTCATTAAAGAATCATTTTGCAATTATAAAATGTGGTACTTTCCTTATAAACTTAAGTTGATATTTTCTTCTCGATACTACAACCGGATTATAATCTGGAGATGAATTCTTATCGAGAATGATGGTGAATGAGCCATGCAAACCATATGAACTTATTGATGAAATCACATGAATGGTTAGCAAAAAGATATCAAATAGCTTTGATTATGTGGAATAGAATAGAGAATGATGGGTATTGAAGATATTGCAATAATTATACATCTTTCATATGGCTTATTTTTGCACTACTATAAATATTTTTTGGCCAAGCATATACCTTTTTGATTTGTATGTCTTTTTTGGATGTTGAAATTTGCATTAAGTTGTACCTTTTTTGATATTAATGCATATTTACGTTAATACAAATATATAATTACTATAAATTGTAATGTTCTCTGCATATGTTTTAGCAAAATTATTTACTTTTATAGGTAAAAATGCTCACTTTTGTGTTTATTATGACTGCAAATGTTGACTTGACTAATGCATATATAAACAAATTCTTCATGGTAATTATTATTTTTTGCAAAATGGATACAATAATCAATTGCTCAAAAACCAAAAGAGAAAAAAATTTTATATGGAGCATGAACCAAATGGATAATTTTCCTATATCATGAGTATGTCAACAAATTTGTGAAGTTCTAATGGATTTAAGTCTACCAAGATGCTACTTAAAATCTGAAAGATTTGGAATTGATACAAGTGAGCAATGCAAAATCAAATTGACATCAACATAGTCTATGAAATCATATTCAAGAATTGAAGAAAAAATCTGAGTCATATGAAAGCAAAAAATTATTTTGATGGGTCCAAGAACATGCATCACATTCATATTTTCAACTCAAGCATCTTATTTTTAAAAAATTAAAATTTTTATTGTAAAAGTAAATCGTCTTGTTTATGTTGTGGCTTCTCCAAAGATGCTACTTTTAATATTTCTATCGCAAATTATATATTTGGAGAACTAAGAGCATGCCAATGAGATTGATAAATTAAGTAAAGGGACTCAACAAATCAACCTAGATGATGATATCACAACACAAGGTACAGAGTGTCTTTATAAGACTAATGAAAATAAAGAGAACAACATCTGTCTTAAAGGATGCCTCAAGAAAGAAAAGGAGAACATCTATAGGTGAGTATTCGTGAGTACATTGCTATGGTAGTTGATAGTGAATTGCCAATGCTATCCAATGTTTAACAAGAGCATCCGAGAAGAGAAAAATATTTGTTGAACTAATGTGAAGTTATCTAGCATTCCGTGATTTTTTTTGAGAAAGAAATTGATATATTGATACGTATCAAAGAACACAACGATGATTCACTCATTCCTCTCTAAACTAGTAGCAAGGCTCGATGGAAGAGCAAGGGGCTAAACAAGTGATTTTGAGTTGTAGCCCTAGGAATGAAGATTTTGTATTTTGACATTTTGTATTTTGTTTGTAATTGTTCACTCATGACTTTAGGATCATCTTTTCTTATTTGTTGCTATGTTTGTTCAAGTTTAATGTACTAGAAAATCATCTTCTCTCATTAAATTATATGCATTATTTAATAATAATGGAAATGAGTTAAAAAAATTATCTTACTTAATGCTTTTACTGATTTTCTTGATAGTAGGGTTCTATTTGATGATATGAACTATTTGTTTCTTTCCTTTAAATATGGAAACTCTATATTTCATCTTGGCAATTCAGAAAAATATACTACTTGATGCTAGTAGATCATAATTTAGCTGATGCATTATTTTCCACCCTGATCTATCAGCTGGGATTCTTTAACCAACCTAGTGTTACTTCTATAAATCCAGAGAGGCTGCACTATAATATACAGTGGATTCTATGTCAAATATGTGGTAAATGGACCACAACACTTAAAAAATTGCATAGATCTGAAATACAATAGCTAACTATCCTCTCCACTTTCACCTCAAGCTTTGCTTACAGATACTTCAAATGGTTGTATCTTGATTCAAATGCATCCTCACACATTACAAATGACCCAATCAGCTCATTCACAAGAATAAAGAAATCAACAATAATAGTTGGTGTTCACTCCATTCTCATTTCCACCACTGGCAAAGGACTTCTACTACTCTGAACCGTAAGCTTATTTTATCTTCTCTCTTCATGCTAAATATTTCATATAACCTTTTTTTTGTATATCATCTTACCACTAATAACTCATGTTCAAAATCATTTGATGCCACTGATTATCGTATATATCTGAAGACAAGTCGAACACTCTCTATTATAGGCTTGTATTCTTATATTGTAACGTTCTGCATTCATCTCAAGTGGATTCAACAAATCAATAAACATCCTCATATTGAAAGTTTCTCCATGTAATTCCTGTCATTTTAAAAAAAGAAAAACTCATTTATCATGTCAAACACTCGATGTAATTTTCCTTTCAACTTATGGCAAAATTTTAAATTAAGCATCTTTAAACCTTAATATGAAATAGTTTAAAAATTTTTTTTTCAAAATAATTGGCTACTGTAATATTTTTTAAAAAAGGGGAATTTACATACATATAACAATTTTATGTACATATCTAACATCACAGTTAGCTTAAAATATATTTTTTGGCCTAATTTTTTTTTAAAGAAAGAGGAATTTACATACATATCAATAATCTTATATTTATTTACATATCTAACATCACAGTCAATATATTTTATTTTAAAAAAAAGGAATACATACATATCAATCAATATTTAATATCTAACATCACATTATTTAAAATATATTTTGTCTAAAATATTTTTTTTTTTTAAAAGAATTTTATTATACATATTAATAATTTTACAATTTATAATTATCAAAGTTATTTAAAATATATTTTCTAAAATATTTTTTTTAAAGAGGAATTTAATAATTTCACATAATTCTTATTTATTTTTATATTTTCATCATAAAAATATTTTTTATTTAAAAAAAGGATTTATATCATATCAATAATTTTATGTATTTTACATATCTAACATCGCTTAGTTTAAAATATATTTTTGGCCAAAATATTTTCTTAAAAAGAATTTACATAAGATATCAATATTCTTATTTATTTATTTAATATCAACATTCAATATAAAAATATTTTTTTATTTAAAAAAAAAGAGAATTTTATATACATATCAATAATCTTATGTATTTACATCTAATACAGTTAAATATTTTTTCAAAATATGTTTTTTTAAGGAGAATTTACATATCAATATTTTTATTACCACATATCTAACGCATCACATCAATGTAAATATTTTTATAAAAAAGGGAATTTATTAATAATTTTCATGTATTTATTATCTAACATCAATTTTAAAATATTTTTTCTAATATTTTTTTTTTTTAAAAAAAATTATTGATTTTTACATAACATCACAGTCACGAGAATTTGATATGTATGTAAATTCCCTTTTAAATAAAAAAAATTTACGTGACTGTGATGTTAATATGTAAATAACAAATAAGAATGTGATATGTAAAATTCTCTTTTAAAAAAAAATATTTTAGGCCAAAAAATATATTTTAAGCTAACTGTGATTAGATATGTAAATACAAGAATTTTGATATATATAAATCTCTTTTATAAATAAAAAAATATATTTTACGTGAATGTTAGATATGTAAATAAATAAATAAGAATTGTGTGATATGTATGTAAATTCCCCTTTTAAAAAAAATATTTTAGGCCAAAAAATATATTTTAAGCTAACTGTGATGTTAGATATGTAAATACATAAGAATTGAGATATGTATGTACCTTTAAATAAAAAAATATTTTACGTGAATGTTAGATATGTAAATAAATAAATAAGAATTGTGTGATATATATGTAAATTCCCTTTTTTTAAAAAAAATATTTAAGGCTAAAAAATATATTTTAAACTAACTGTGATGTTAGATATGTAAATACATAATAATTGTGATATGTATAAATCTCTTTTTTAAATAAAAAATATTTTACACTGTGATTAGATATGTAAATAAATAAATAAGAATTGTGTGATATATATAATTCCTTTTAAAAAAATATTTTAGCCAAAAAAATATATTTTAAGCTAACTGTGATGTTAGATATGTAAATACATAAGATTATGTGATATGTATAAATTCCTTTTAAAAAAAAAAATATTGTAGTAGATGTTGTTAAACTTATATATATTCAGCGCACATTGATCATTTATTTTGAAAATTTAAGTCATTTAATTAAGATTTAAAAGATGCTTTTTAAAAATTTTGCCTCAACTTATTCATTTTGGATGTTAGCTTCCCAATCATTTCTTCTGATGGATATAAATATTATATTATTTTATTCAAAATATACAGTAAAAACTGGCACAAGGAAAATTTTCTCCCCGATGCCCTAAGCTTTATCTCGATGATGAATTGCTGCAATATATGGGCTTCCGCATCTAAATTCATGCATGTCCACAACTACAAGAATTGTGTCAAAAATATCATGTTGCCTATTTTTTACCATTTTTAACAACATTTAACTCTGTTAAAACAAAAAACAAACTCAGTTATTTACAAAAGATAGTTAATAAGTTTTAGAAGAAACTTTTATGCATTTATGGCCTCTGAGGACTATAAAAATAAATAAGATGTCAATCTTCCATCCTCATAAAGCTGAGCTACTGCATATGCCTAATGAAACTATCTTATTGGCATCAAGATTTTTCATTACAAACCGCTGTTTTATAATTCACCATTTATCATTATTAAGTCCTTAGACTAAATCGATTGAATTTCTAAACATATTATATGTGTTCACCTACAAATCTCAATTGTAAAAAATCTTCTCTCTCTCTCTCTCTCTCTCTCTCATATATATATATATAATAATAATAATAACATATGCTTAGACTCACATGTCATTTAAACTTAATGGTAACTTTAAAAGTATATTAAATAAGTAGTTTAAGTAAGTAGTATATTCACTTTTTATTTTAAATATGTAACATAAATAATTTAATAATAGTTTTTCTTTGCACTATTTTTTTCTTTATTTTTATAATATATATATATATATATGTATATATATATATATATGTATATATATATATATATGTATATATATATATATATATATATATATATATATATATATATATATATATATATAATATTATTAGAAAATTTAAGTCATTTAATAAATTTAATTATTTTTATGAGCAATTCAAAATGAGTTTATATTTGTATTAGTTTTTTTAAGGTATAGTATTATAACTTTGTATTTAAAGATTGTATGTATCTTCTATTTTAATCAATTTAGCTAACTCTTAGTTGAATTGGACCATCAATATTATGTGTTGATTTAAAGTAAATCATTAGAAATGATTGACATCGGCAAGAGTCTCACATGACGTCCACTTAGCTATTAGACTATTTTATTCATCTCATTGATGAAGACACTATTACTGTAAGGAATCATTTGCGATAATTTTTTTATATATATTTATATTTATATTTCATTTATTTCACTTTTTATATTATTTAAATTTATTACAAACATATTAAAAATTATTTTAAAAATACTCAAAATATTAGAAATTTATTCTAAGCATTTTCAAAATAATATATATAATTGAAATAAAAAATATATTTTAAAAATACAGCAAATAAATACATTTTTTTTCAAAAATAAAAAATAAAAATAAATATCTAATAATATTGATACCAAATAAGCCTAAAATATTTATATATTGTGTCAAGAGATTTAAAAAATATATATTGTGAATTGACTATCCAACCGATTCTATATATATTCAAAATTATTTCTACGTAGAATAAGAGATTGAACCAATGAATTGGATCGATATTTATAAAACTCAGCGATTCTAATATTAATTAAATTTGAACTTTTGAATTTTAATAAAATGTCTAAAAATAAAATACTTAAATAAAAATGATAAAATAGATAAAATTTTATTTTTTATAATTTAAATTTAGAATTATTTTTAAAATATTTAAAAATAAAATATCTTAAATTTAAATATTATATATATATATATATTAATTAATTAATTAATTATTATATTATTTTTATTTTGTTAAAATAATTTTAATATTTATTGATTTATTTAACTTAATTTATTTTTATTTGAATTTGTTGATTCTAAGTTTTTCTTTTCTATTTTAATGTTTGAATTTTAAAATCATAATTGTGATTTTATAAATTTTAATATGAAAAATTATAAAATACAAGAAATTGCATATGCCTCTGTCAGATCACATGAATAAGAAATTTCGGAAGAGCAGCATTCCCCATCAATTATTGAAGCTGTCTAAGTTGGATTGAACCGTCGACTCTTACATGTTGACTTAAAGTCAACCATTAGAAATGATTGGTTGTGGCAAGAGTCTTATATAGCATCCAGTTGGTTATCAGTTATTTTATTCATCTCATTGATGATGATACAGAGGGCCATCATATCACGTTATTATTGTAAAAAATCATTGGAATCAATTATTTTGTATATTTATATTTATATTTATATTTTTATATTATTTAAATTTAATATAATTATATTAGTAATTATTTTTAAAATATGCAAATTATTTAAAATTTTATTCTAAGTATTTTCAAAAATAATATATATTAAAATAAAAAAATAAAAAATATTTTAAAACATAGCAAATAAATATATTTTTTCAAAAGTAGAAATAAAATTAAAAACATAATAAAATTGATCCCAAATAAGCCTAAAATATTTGAACTTTGTGTCAAGGGATTTAAAAAAAAAATCATACTAGCCATCCAACAGATTCTATATAGATTCGAAATCCTTTCTATATAGAATAGGAGATTGAACAAATGAATTGGATCGATATTTATAAAATATGGCGATTGTAATATTAATCAAATTTGAATTTTTGAATTTTAATAAAATGTCTAGAATTAAAATAAGAAGTAATTAAATTTTTTATTTTTTAAAATTTGAATTTAGAATTATATTTAAAATATTTAAAAATAAAATATCTTAAAATTAAAATATTAGAATTATATTATTTAAATTTTATTAAAATAAATTTAATATTTATTAATTTATTCAACTTAATTTAATTTTGATTGAATCCATTGATTCTAAGTTTTTCTTTTCTATTTTAATATTTGATTTTTAAAATTAAAATTATTATTTTATAATTTTTAATGTGAAAAATTATAAAATACAAGAAATTATTCATGATTATGTGAGATGACATGAGTAAAAAATTTCGAAAGAGAGAGCTACTTTTTCTTTCAATTATTAAAGTCCTCTTTAGGAAAAGATAAGTTTCTATGCACTTATAGGTTTTAAGCTATTTGTTAAAATTTTAAGTGGAGGCTAAGGGGATGACAAATTTGGAAACTCACGTCATTTCAAATCATCAAAAATATATTCTATTTTTTATATATATATATATATATATATATATATATATATATATATATATATATATATATATATATATATATATCATTATTATGAATCGGTTAAACTGACCTAATATATGCATGTATCTTATGTTTAGATTAAATGTAATGTAAAAAGAAAAAAAAAGTAATATTTTGTTTTCTCATTATTGATATTAAATTAACTACCTTAGCAATAATAAACAAGTTAAAATATAATCTCAATTTATATATATACCAAATTGATTATTAATATTTAGATTAATCATTTTAAGAGTAACACTCAAATCAATTAAACACGAAACAGAAAAGAGCATTTTTATAGCTCTAACTGCAGAAGATTAATATATTAACATATATAAATTAGTTTTAGTTAACTAAAATATACATAATATATAATAAAATGAAATAAAATTTTGTTAAATAAATTAACAGCAATGATTTATAGAACAATGATAATTAATGAAAAAATGTACTATAATTTATGTACATTTATTTATCTATAATATATTGCTTAATATATTCTGTTAAGCTTACTTTCTAAAAAAAATAAAAATAATGAAAATATAAAAATAAAGAAAATAATTTCAAGAAATTAGATGACATAAAAATGTTATTAACAAAAAAATCATTTGTTATTATCATTTAATTATTTTAAACTAAAATTAAAATAAATTAGATTAAAATATTTATACATATATATCATTAGTATGATTATATTAAATTAATTTAAGAGTAATTGTATATATACATATTAAAGTTTAAATATTATTAGCATTCTATTTTAATTAAGTATCATTTAAAAAAATATTTTTATTTTTTGATATTTAGTTAACTGAATGTTATAATAAATATATTAATTAAAGTTTTATATATAAAAAATAAAAAATAAGATAATTAAGTTTAGTGAATATTATAATTTGCTTATATATAGATATTTTTTGAATAAATTAAGAGCCTTAGCCCAATATATTCCAAATAAGAGTAATCAGTACAGTTTGATCAAAGGAAAAGGGAAAAACAAGGGACACTAAAGCATGTAAAGGAGACTTTTTCCTGGACTAAGAAAGAAAGGAAACAACCACGACCAACTAGCATATCACAGAAATGTTAGTAAATCAGACCCAACCAATTCCTCAACAGCATCCAACCCTGCCATCCGGTCGTTCAAACCACTCAATAGATAACAAACATTTGAGAATACAACGAACCAATTCCCAGAGCCCATAGCATAGACAATGAGACGAGGTTGCAGAGAGGTCACCAGGGAGAGGAACATTCTGGGTTCATCAACGTCAGTGGCAGCAAAAGGATAGCTCCAATGAGCACCATTCATCATCGTCCAGGATTCCGGATACAGGAGCCCACAATTCCGATGAGTTGCAGCAAGCCAACGGAAATAGGAGAACAAAGAAGGCCTTAGTAAAAAACATCCAAAAATGAACCAAGAGGAAGGAAAGTGCACAGCCATTAAAAATCTGAATTCTTTCACTTCTGCAGTAGAGCCCGAACGGGTTCAGGCCAATTTAACTTGAATTTCCATCTCCGAAGTTTGTACCCTATCTGCATTTTGATACGGGCAGAGAGACAGGAGGATGATGATTCTCCATCCTGATGTAGTCTCCTATTTATGTCCTTCCAAATGTAGTAAACCGCCATCTTGGTGCTCTCTGTTGTCTATGTAAAGAGGTTTATGAATCACATTCTCACCTTTTTCTTCGAGTGCTCTTATTCTATGAACCCAAACCCATAGAGTGGAGTACATAAGTGGTTTTAAGGCCCCCAAGCATTGCCATCGAGGAATACAATGCTTGGTTTAAAGCCATTCCCTTAAACCAAATTTCCCCATGCCAATTAACCTGAGGTAAGCTGTCAAACATTGTAAGCTTAATCAAGTTAGTAGTAATATCCTTATCATCTTTTCAAGATGCACCATCTGATCCCTGGGAGACAGGCACCAAGCTTATTCGATCAAAACAGTCAGGGGACTTCCGTTTCAACTCATGAGGAAGAGTCCAGGCCATATTACAAAGGATTTCTTGCAACAAAGAGTGAGGAGGTTTTTTGAAAATAGTAAAGCATTCCTGCCCCAGGATTTCAAAGAGAGAAAAACCCCCACACCAAGGGCCAAAAAAGAGAGAAAAAGAGGAATTTTGGCCCACCTTGAGGTGAAAGCAATCCTTGAATCTAAGAGCCTTATATTTTAGATCTTTCTAGTGGGGAGAGGAACGAATGGTGGATTGGTACCATAGGGAGCCATATTTGTTAAAGACCCAAGAAGCTAAGGTTGAGGAATAGTTGAGCAACCTCCCAATTAGCTTAACCTTACAAATAAAAATTCATAAATCTACAATGCATATTATAAAATAAAAAATAAAAAATTTATAAAGCACATTATATGTAAAATTGAAAGTGTGACAAAATAAAATTTATCTGTAAAAAAATTGAAAGAAATACATTAGAGAGGCAACAAAATGATATGTGATCTATGAATTTTTTTTATGATAACAAAATATTTAACTAATTATTACACACAAGCATATACAAGATTTCATTAGCTAGTATTAGAGTGACAAATAAAAAAAGTAAAAGAAAAAATAGTGTAGATATGAATTTATGAGAGATTTATCTCTGGGATCACACAACAAAATGATTCAAGAAATGAAAGAATTGAATGATGTAAAGATATGATCAAAATTCTATAAAGACGAATTTGAAAGTTAACTGATTTAATCAAGATAAGATCAAGACTTATTATCAATCGACTCTTAAACATAGACAAATCAAGCATTTTGACGAGGACGCAAGCCTAAGATCTCATAATTAATTTCATTTGAGCATTCAAATACACAAAATACATCGATGATCAAGAATCATCATGAGTCATCCGATATTCGGATTGCATGATATAAACGCCACCCTCTAATCTATTAAATATTCTCATTCTTTACATGAGGAGACTAAGCTAAGAGAGAGCTCTAAAGCTGAAAATCCTGAAGATAATCGCACCACTATTGCTATTGCACCAATTCTCGGCCAAGAATATCAAAAAAATACATTTATCGCTTAATTTTCATCTTGTAGTAATTAAAATAATTCGCTGCTACAATTGCTATATTATCGCGAAATCAAATAAATTATAATTTAAGATATGTTAATTGCTGCCGAGATGCTGACATCTTAATTTTTTTGATATCATTAATTATCAAATTAACCATGCAATATCGAACCATATCGTTTATAATTTTACCATCACTATCTATCGCATTGTTTATGCTGGTTGATATCGATTAGGCTGATTGCCGCAAGCGCTGATTGACCGTGATTTAGCTCACCATCATAACTACCACTAAGAATATTAAAATATATAGTTGTTGATTCTGGGATTCATCAACCCTTCTCATATACAAAATCGATCGAAAATTTTGTACTCAAAGATACATAGTAGAGATTTTAGAGTCTGTGATTTTTCTCTTTCTCAAGTTTTTTAAAAAATTAAGTTTTCTTTAATTATTCAAACATCTGAAAATTTAGCCATAAAAGAAGATAAACTTTTATTCAAGAGGTACAACCTTTGATAGGCAAAATAGAGAATTTTGCATACATAGCACACAATTCTTATGCATTCACATATCTAACTCATAGAAATTTGAGATTTACAAGAAGTACTCTTTTTCTATGCATAAAAAAGTGCATGGCTTTAAGAAGTAATGATAGTATTATTTTTACATAATAATAGAGATTTGAGTGCTATTTAAGTAAAAAATAAAAGTTTAGGTGGTAGGTATGTAAATATAAAGAAGTATATACTTTATATGAAAATAAGGCAAAAGCATGACTTTCAAAAATTGGAGATTTTGCATAGAGAGAACACAATTCTTATACATTTACATCCTTACTCATAAAGTTTAATAATTAGAAAAATGATGCTTTTTTCTATACATAAAAATATGCATTTGATTTTAAAAATTAATGATGATATAAACTATAATGTAATAATAGAGATTTGAGTACTATTTAAGTAAAAAAAAAAAAGAAAGTTTAGATGATATATATGTAAATATATAAGAAATATATACTTTGTATATTAATAACATAAATTGTCCTAGGACTTTTGGACTTTTTTTGACTATAATCATTATAAAATTATCATCTCACATCACTAACTTAAAAAATAAATGGCCAAGATTTACTATTGAAAGAAACACAAGCTATACATATATATATATATATATATATATATATTTCTTATATGTAAATTTTAATACTCAAACATTATAAAATTTCTCATGTGTAGATAAAGTGTTAAATTTTAGTCCTTAGATATATAAATGCATATGAATTGTGACATGCATGCAAATCGTTAGTTTTTTTTTTAATGTTTGTGATGCTTAATCTTTATGTTATTTGATGAAATTTAATAATATTATTTGGATAAAACTAGATATGTTTACTTGGGAATATTTTTAGTACTCTAATTTTCCAAAATATATTAAATAAATTAATGAATTAAATAATTTATTTAATAAATCTAATTTTCTAATGAAATTAAAATAAAATTATAATTATTTAAGCTGTGTAATTATTTTATAATTCTTCTAATTTTAAAGATATAATATTCTAATATTGAGTTCAATGAGTGTGTAATAGATATATTTTGTCTTTAATATTTTATGTATCATTGCATGCGAATATTTAATTTCTTAAAAGAGAGGCAAATTTTAATGGATGTTGCTTCTACTAAGGCTCCTTCCTCTGGTGGCTGCTTTACTGGGTGGGTTGAGGGGGCAAGAGGAGGGGTCATGAGAGAAGGTGCAACAATTATGACAGGCCGTTGGCTTCCAGTCATAAAGGATCTCCTGATCAAATTTGAAACCGTTTAAGTTCATGGGGATGGAGTCCGACAGTGGAGAAGAGGCATTAATTTGGATACAGATGCGAGCAAATGAAACTCTGGATTTCGTGGCCGTAAGGTTATCCACAGCCAATGAAACCCCGATCTTACTTGCAACTTTAGAAAATCCTTTCTCAGTCCAGCAACAAAGGGGGAAATTTGACAATTTAATCCACAGCGGGATCTCGGAGATATGTTCCTTAGACGGTCTGAAATTCCAACTCCATTTCTGAAATATGAACGGTTTCCCGTTCAGGAAGCATGGACCATAGTCCCAGGAGAGATCATAGTCCTCTTGACATGAGAACTTGAAGAGGAAGAAATTGCTCTTAGTAAGTTAATATTCCCTTTAAAATAATTACGCGCCGTCTGTTTAACAGACTGTCACAAATATGATGCCGTCGTCAAAACGCCAAACGACGAGGCTATTTTTCTAAATTTTTTTTTTTATGCCTAAACAACTAATTACAATTAACACTAAATCTATTTTAAAAATAATCCCTCCATAATTTTCTCTAACCTAAGATTCTAAATCGGAAATTTCACGTCCCCACTCTTTCTCTCTCTTTCTGAACAAAAAAGTAGAAAAAATGTGATCTTTTTTAACTATGCTTTACTTTCAAACCGAGAAAAAAAAAAAAATCTCTCTCTCCCTCCCTCTCTCCATTAGCTCGTAAGGTGCACAAAAAAATGTGAATATACAAAAATTATATTTAATTTTATATAAATTTGAAGATCTATGTCTATATCATCATTCTCATAAGCATAGTAGATGTAAAAATTACTCAACCGCAGTATCACAAAGACATCTATCATATAATCTCAAAATAATATTTTGATTTTAATGTTTAATTTTAAAATCATTATTGTGATTTTAGAATTTTTAATGAAAATTATAAAATATAAGAAAGCATCACTGTCTCTCTTCAATTATTGAAACTATCTTTAGAGAAAGATAAGTTTCCTCACCTCCACAATTTTATTCTCATCTAATCTATGCCTATGATAATAATTTGTTTTCCTGAATTAATTATAATTTATTAGAAAAGTGGACTAAGTGAGAAGAAGGATGAAAATAATATTTCATTAATGAAAAAAGTTACCCTATTTCACAATATTTTAGATCTCCTCTCTCTTAAGAGGTTATTTGTTTTAAAAAGAAATATATTTTAGAGTTCAAAATAAACTCAATATAGTTTATTATTATTATTATTATTATTATTATTATTATTATTATTATTATATATTTATATTTAACATTTACATGCTTAACTCTCAAATATTGTAAAATTTTCGTGCGTAGGTAAAGTGCTAAATTTTAGTTCTTAGATATATAAATGCATATGAATTGTGTGACATGCATGTAAATTTTGAGCTTTTTTTTAATGTTTGTGGTGCTTAATCTTTATGTTATTTGATGAAATTTAATGATATTATTTTGATAAAATTAAATATATTTACTTGTGAAACTCTAATTTTTCAAAATATATTAAATAAATTGAAGAATTAAGTAATTTATTTAATAAATCTAATTTTCTAATAAAATTAAAATGAATTTATAATTGTTTAATTCATTTATATTTATTTAAGTTGTGTAATTATTTTATAATTCTTTTAATTTTTAAGATATAATATTCTAATATTACATTTGAGTGTATAATGATGATATTGTCTTTAATATTTACGTATCATTATATGCCAATATTTAATTTCTTGAAAGAGAGTTAAATTTTATTGGGTTTATTATTAGGCTCTAAGTTAAATTATAAATATTTTTTTATATTTTATATTTTATATTTTAAAATTAAATAATATTATTTTAAAACATTTAAAACAGTTTTTAGATATTTTATATATTTTTAAAAATAACAATTACAATTAAATGTATTTTTTTTTTAAATAAACTAAAAACAAAAATATGAGAGAAAATGAGAGAATGTGTTCTTTTTCATTCTCACTCTCAGTCTATCTCTTATTCGACTATAATTATATTTTTTTTTTGCATTTACATCACCACTACCGAATAGTCTCTCCCATCCCCTGCTTTAGCTTTTTTGCCGTGCTTTTACTTTATGAAAGAACGATGATAAGGATGCCAATTAGAAAAGCATTAATTTTCAGAGACAGGTTATACAGAATTCTGTCATATTAGATGCTGCTTAAGAAAATTGGAATTTGGTAAAGCTGCCTTCCCTCATCACCTCTTTATTTTCAGTTCTGTTTTCTTCTCTGTGAGTATGATACCCACCGTCTCTTAGGTGGGAGAGCACGAAATCTCCGGAACTGAGTTCTTCTATGCATAATAATAGTAAGAAAGTTATATATTTGACGAATGTCAGCTAATTAAATCATTTACATCCCCACCCAAAAGAAGATGGATACCCACTCCAAAAAAAAAAGTATGATTTTTGATTTTAATTTGATTTTTGTGCACAAATCTGATTTCTCGGGTAGAGCAGAAATACCATTTTTTTTTCTTTTTTTGTTTTGTTTTTTTGGCCAGATTTGTTAGTGTTTTGTTTGCGCAGAAATCAACAAGAATCAGAAGGCAGGATTACGTTCTTATCTGCAGGAGCCGTTATATATAACAATTGATCAGTTTTAGCTTCTGACTTGTGCTCGGAATTATTGATCTTCACATATGATTTACGAGAGGATTAAATTTATTGAACAAATTTGACAGGCAACGGACGTAATATCGCGCAAATTAAAACTGACACCATCAAAAAATTGTATGAAATGATCTCCATCGACAAATGAACTTCATCTCTCTGCGAAGGTTGGAATTGATCAAAATATATATCGAATTCAACCATCAAGAAGGAATGTGTCAATACGCTTAAGATATCTAAAAGACCGTAGATCAAACGATCTAACAAAATTAATCGACAATAGCTAAATGAAAATTTATCAAATGAAACGTCAGACGCGGGACGAACACGGAACGTTGGGTTACAATATATTAAAAAAAGAACCAAATTATCACGAATTAATCCAAACGATATCCAATCATAAAAGGCCACAGCATCCGTAATGTCAAATTATTTAATGTAGACAATTTAATTAAAGATTAATTTTTAAGATATTTTGAGATAATTTATCTAATTATCTCTTAATCATATTCGTTCAACACTTGGGGACTCTAAGCCGCCTAATCCCATATTCCCACCTCTCATTCGCCAATAAAAAGCCCCCACCTCATCTCTCCCACCCACTTATTATATAATATATATATTAAATATTATTAAGTACAAATTATAATTGTGAAAATCTCTCTCTCTCTCTCTCTCTCTCTCTCTCTCTCTCTATATATATATATATATATATATATGAGTGCATTATTCAACTCACATATCATGTAAATTAAATATTAACTTTAAAAGTATATTAATAAGTAAGTAAGTAGTCTCTTCCCTTTTTATTTTAAATATGCACCAACAATAACAATAACAGTCCTTTTAAATGTGTTACATCAAAAAATTAATAACATCTTAATATTAATTTTTCTTAAAAAAAAATGTGAATATACAAAAAAATTATATTTAATTTTATACTTGTTAAAGTCTTATGTGATGCTTCTATAATTATAGTAGATGTAAAATTACTGACTTCTCAGAAAATACTTATTATTATCTCTAAACCATGACCAATTACACTATAATGTATCTCCCATGAAACAATGTTAAATTTTAAACTATTTTGACTATAGCAAAATGAACTTATAAAAATAATATTTTTAATTTTAATGTTTGATTTTTAGAATTTTTAATGTTAGATTTGAAAAATCATAATTGTGATTTTATAATTTTTAATATGAAAAATTATAAAATATAAGAAATTATACATGACTGTATTAAGTGCCTTCAATTATTGAAGCTATCTCTAGAGTAAGATAAGTTTCCTCACCTCCATAATTTTATTCTTATCTAATCCATGCTAATGATAATAATTTATTTTCTTAAATTAAATATGATTTATTAGCTAAGTAAATTAAGTGAGAAGAATAAAAAATATTTCATTAATAAAAAAAGTTATGCTATTTCACAATCTTTTAGATCTCCTTTCTCTCAAGAGGTTATTTGGTTGGATGTTTTAAAAATAAATATATTTTAGAGTTCAAACTAAATTCTATATATATATATATATTCTTATATGTGAATTTTAACATTTACATGCTTAACACTCAAACATTATAAATTTTTTTATGTGCAGGTATAGTGTTAAATTTTAGTTCTTAGATATGTAAATGCATATGAATTGTGTGAAATGCATGTAATCTTGATTTTTTTAATGTAAAACGTAATCTTTATGTTATTTGAGGAAATTTAATGATATTATTTTGATAAAATTAGATATATTTACATATGAATATTTTTAGTACTCTAATTTTCTAATGAAATTAAAATGAATTTATAATTTTTTAATTCATTTAAATTTATTTAAGTTGTGTAATTATTTTATAATTCTTTTAATTTTTTATATATTCTATTAGTATTCAATGAGTGTATATAGATGTATTTTGTCTTTAATATTTATGTATCATTGCATGTCAATATTTAATTTCTTGAAATAGTGGTAAATTTTAATGGGTTTATTATTATGCGCCTATAATAAATTATGTATATTTTCTTTTTATATATTACTATTATTATTTTAGGGGGATTTACATATATACCATACATGTATTTACATATCTAAAACCTTTTAATTTTTACATATATATATATATATATATATATATATATATATATATATATATATATATATATATAACATTCTAATATTCATATCATATCACATCAAAAATATCACTTTATTCCCTTTTTAAAAGTGAAATGTATATTTTTAAGCATAGAAAAGTGTTAGATAAGTAAATATCTAATTTTAAGTATTATATATGTAAATACATAAGAATTGTGTGGTATGTATGTAAATCTCCCTTATTTTTAATGATGAGAAAAAAATTATAAAGTGAAAAATAAATTCTAAAATTTAAGACTATTTAATTGATGCCTACTTTTAATTAAATTTGTGATCTAAGTTGGAAAAGAAAATGTTGACTAAAAGTCAACACTCAAAAGAAAATTTTTCTAGAAAATTGATCAAATGTATAAAAAATAAAAGATATTTGATTTTATTCCCCAAAATTTTAATTTAAATATATTTAAAATATTCACTATCAAAAGATCTCAAAATTAAAATATTATATATTAAATTTATTCACCTTCGATATGAACACATATCCCCAAACCAACAACAGAGAACAAAGAATCGTAAAAGGCCAAATTAAAAAGACTTCATTAACAAAGAAGAAGATCCGCAGAGAATAAATCAATAAGTAAATAAATAAAATAATTAGCTTTTACAGAGAATTATACATAAAAAGAAAATATCACAAAGTGTAAGACACCCAACAGAGATTACAAGAAGAATCAAGAAGTATAACATATAACAAGATAGCCAAAGACAAAACAAGATTAATAACAGATCAAGAAGTCTAACCAAAGACAAAGATCTAAACAAGAGATTAAAGATGAAGATCAAGAAGTATAACTAACTAAACCAGTGAGGCAAGAATCTAATGTAAATTAGTTACAACAACCAACAAAAAACCTTCTAGAAGCAGTAAAGACTAAAATCGAGAAATGAAGAAGAAATTATCTCAAAACTTTCCCATCTCCTTCCTAAGTCTCCTCTTCTCCGGTCTCTTCCTCAGAGCTCAATTCTCACTGGAAACCGAAAACACCAAACGACCGAAATCCCTGATCATCCTATCTCAAGTCGGTTCGCATCCTCCCCTTTCTACGTGGATCTTCCTTGATCGACCATCGCCGTGGGATCTCCTCCTTCTCCCTCCGATCTTCCTCCAACCCCAGAGCGTAAACGACGAACAATAGTAAATGAATTAGGTTTACTTCATTAAATTCAATAGCCGAATCATGACATCATCCATGAGCTCATCCAACCATCCGTGATCAAAGATAAGCCGCCGCATAACACATTCAGAATCCACTCACAAGAAAGAAAGTGTGATCAAAACAAAGATCCAAGGCGTAGATCACTTACATCGATCCAACGATTTCCTGGCGCAAGAAAGACCAATGGAGCCCATCCAACGCCGAGAAGAAAAGGCGCTAGATCCAACGGATCTAAAAGCTCCAACGCTTCCTTCTATTAACTCACCGTTGACTAATTGGAAAGGATTTCACTCACCGCTTGACTCAACTCACACCCAACACCTAATTGGAACAAGAAGAGCGTAACTCAATCCGTAAAGATTTAATCACTCAAGCTCACTGCTTTCAAAGCTAATTACGAAATTAATCATCCTCTCACCGTAATCTGATATTAATACATATCATTCTGACTTTCCACATATCAAACAATGGCGTAAGGTACAAGATATTCAAAGAAAAACTATGGAAGATTAAATGACAAAAACAAAACCGAGGAACAAATTCCATCATTAATGAAGTATCCGTAAGATTATCAATAGAGGAAAAACTAGACAAATCCTCTCAAGAAAGAACAATCGTGTATGTAACTCATACCCACCAAATTTATTAATAATCCTCCTAAATCAATCGCAAACAACTAGACCAAATAAAGTTGATATGCCAAGATTTAATGGTGACAACCCAAGGTTGGTTATTTAAGGCGATCAATTTTTCCAATACACCCATCTCAAGATCAAGTTTCTAATTGCTTCATATGGACGCTCTTAGTATCAATGGATGCACAATAAACAATTAACTATGGAATCGCTCAAAGAACAATTCGAGACCATCACTCTAGAGATTTAAGGGTGAATTATTAACAAAATCCACCCAGATTTCAATGAATTTGAAACCAGCCAATGATTTCGTGAATTTCCATTTTCTACAAAGTCGCTTTTGAATCGTCCAAAACATGACATTAAAAGAGAAGTGGCACCTAACTTCTACAACAAGCTTTTCAATTGGCAAAATTAATGGAAGATAGATTACAAGATGATATATCTACAACAATACAGATTTACTCCACAACCGACAATGAACAAATTTCACGCCGCTTACACCAACATTGGCAACAACTAGCCAAAATACACAACAAAGACCACAAATACGTAAATTGACTTCAATTGGAAGAAAGAAAAAGAAAAGGTCTTTGTTTCAATTGAGATGAGAAGTTCAGGGGTCATAGATGCAAATCAAAACTCTTACCCTTGTAGCCAATGATGAACAAGAAAATCCTTGTACAAATAACAATCATGGCAAGAATCGATTTAATTCGTGAAGAGTTCTCAAAATCGCTTTAAATGCCTTTACAGACCAAACCCTAGACTCTAAGGTTACAGGCGAATAGTAACAAACAAGTTCTTGATAATGGATCAACCCACAACTTTATCCAATCTAACCGCCAACTTCTTAAACCGACAATCACATCAATATCGCTTTAAAGTGCTAAGTAGGGAATGGAGAGACTCTACAATGTTCGAGTTTGCTCTAATGTGCCTATTCAACTACAAGGACACACTTTAAACAGATCATCTATCAAATGCAAGGCGATGTGGTTTTAGAGTGCAATGGTTGGAACAGAGGTGAGTGCACAATGGACTACAAAAGCTCACAATGAAGTTCTACCAAGATGACCAATTAATTCAACTACAAGGAGACACTTCAACCAAAATAGACAATATTACATTCCACCAATTTACCAAATTACAAAATCAAAAAATATCGCTTCTTACTTAGGATCGAGAAATTAATGAGGGAACAACCGTCCCTAATCATGATTACCATCTACCGTATACAACAGTATTAGAAAATTACAAAGAACTGCTTGTGGACCGAATTTTGCCTCCCCAAAGGGAGATTGATCACCAAATACACAGCAACTGAACTCAACCTCTATAGTTAAAAACTACGATATCCTTATTTTCTGAAAACAGAAATAGAAAAACTGATTAAAGACATGATGGTTACAGGCATTATAAGAGAAAGTACAAGTCCTTTCTCATCTCCAGCTTTGCTTATTAAAAAAAAGGATGGCACTTAGCGTTTTTGTGTTGATTATAGAGCTTTAAACAAGTGCACCATACCCGATAAGTTTCCCATGCCAACTCCCCGAGGAATTAATGGATGAATTATATGGAGCCACTTTTTTCCAAGTTGGACCTAAGATCGTTATCATCAAATAAGAATGGTAAAAAGACATTCATAAACGCTGTAACACATGAAGGCCATTATGAATTCATAAATGCCTTTTGTTAACCAATGCCCCATCTACCTTTCAAGCACTAATGAATTCGTCGAAACCATTCTTAAGGAAATTTGTTCTGTTCTTTGATGATATACTCATATACCAAACCTTGAAGTACATCAAGAACATCTACGATGGTATTAGAACAACTCAAGCAACACTCATTATATGTCAAACCATCCAAATGTTCATTTATTCAAAATGAATAATATTTGGGACATATTCTTTCACCAAGGGATAGAGGTGGATCCCAAGAAAATACAAGCATAAGCTTGGAATATGCCAAAATCAATAAACAAGTTAAGAGGATTTTGGGATGTGTTATTATAGAAAATTTGTCAAAACTATAAATCGCTTCTCCTCTTACATCAATCGCCAAACAACAATTCCATTGACGATCAATCAACAACAAAGATTCACAAAACTAAAAGAGGCTATGGTAACATTACGCATTGCATTTCTAATTTTACTATGCCATTTATACCGAAACAGATGCATCCTGGACGCCATAGAGTCAGATATTAATAATCACCCATTAGCTTATTTCAAGAAAAGCTAAATCCTACCATGCAAAAGTCTTCAACCTATGCTAGAGAACTCTATGCAATTATCAAGGCTTGTAAGATGGAGACAATATTTACTAGAGCCAAATTTACAATCGATCGTAAAAGTATTAGAGAATTATTACAAGAAACAATTCAAACCCCTGAACAAAGAAAGATTTTGGTCAAACTGGGTATGATTATAGTTGAATATAAATCGTATTACAAACAAAGCAAAGCAGATGCACTATCCGTAAAATGTTTAAGAACACGCCTTGATTAAGGATCAAACAGAATTCTTAATGGCATTAAACTCAAGATATACTCAAAGAATTCAATGGTCTTATGCAAAGAAATTAAAGAAGAAACTAAAATACATCGAACTACAAAAAAAGTCTAAAGAACAAATACCAATTGTTTCCAAAACATAAATATCCAGAGGACTAATATACTATAAAAGGTGGATTGTCATATGCCGAATTCGATCTAAATCTAATTATCGAGAGTTACATTCTACACCAACGAGGGCATATGGAGTTCATAAAACATGGGCTAGAATTACTCAACAATTCTATTGGAAAAAATGAAAAAGATATACAACATTTCATAAATCATATGTCAACAAATGAAATATGATACTCAAAGGCCCGTGGTTACTACAACCTCTATACCAACATTTGGGAAGAAGTATCAATGGATTTTATTACGTCTAAAAGTCTCATAACAAATCAATATAGTGGTGGTAGACAGATTGTCAAAGTATGCACATTTCCCCTTACCAACCGCTTTACAAACTACATATATATATGTTTCAGACATTGTCAAATTGCATGGGATACCCAAAGGAATAATCACGATAGAGACCCTATATTCATGAGTAATTTCGGCAAGAAATATTCAAACTCGGTACTACATTAAGCCACGAAGGTTTTATCATCCACGCGATGGACAAACCGAGGTGACTAATGTAATATTAGAACAAGATCTAAGGAGTTTTGTTATGGATGCCTAAGACTTGGTTACAATTTATTCCTTGTAGTTTTCCTATAACACATCCATCAATACTTCAACCAAAATGACTCCTTTCCAAGCTTTATGGTAGAATTCCTCCTACATTAATTCCATATGAGGGCACTACAAGTACTAGTCCGTAAGTAGACTCAAGATACAACAAAGAGACCAAATCATACGATCCCAAAACAAATTTACAACAAGCCCAAAACGAATGAAACAAATGGTATAAGCATACGGACATTCAATTACAAGTCAATGATTTGGTATGGGTCAAAATACAACCTTACGCATAAATTTCGTGACTGCATAAAGAATACACCAAATTACAAAGAAGGTATTATGGACCTTTTAAAGTGCTACAGAAAATAGAACAAGAAATTACGAGTGGAACTACCTCCAACAAAGACGGATACATAATGTTTTTCATATATCCACTAAAACCTTACAAAGAAGATACAACTATACATCCAAAGACACTTATCAAATCAATTCGTGAGAAGGACAAATGATTATTAGACCAATCAAGATGTTGGATCATAACTATACTCAAAGGAGATCAACAAATCAAAGAAGTACACAAGGGAAGGCCTATCGTAAATACTCTTGGATTTTAAGAAGAAATAAAAGAAATTTAATTTGACCTTGAGGAGGTCGGCCTCTGGAAGCGAGTAATGATATGAACACATATCCCCAAACCATCAACAGAGAACAAAGAATCGTAAAAGGCCAAATTGGCAAAAAAGACTTCATTAACAACTAGCCAAGAAGAAGATCCAATAAACAGAGAATAAATCAAGTAAATAAATAAAATAATTAGCTTTTACAGAATTTGACTACATAAAAGAAAATATCACAAAGATGTAAGACACCCCAACAGAGCTTATTACAAGAAGAATCAAGTATAACATATAACAAGATAGCAGATAAAAGAAGATTAATAAAGCATGAAGATCAAGAAGTCTAACCGCCAAAGACAAAGATCTAAACAAGAGATTAAAGATGAAGATCAAGAAGTATAACTAACAACTGAGGCAAGAATCTAGAAATTAGTTACAACAACGTAAAACCTTCTAGAAGAGCAAAAAAGACTATAAATAATGAGGAAATCAGAAAAGGTTGAAGAAATTATCTCAAAACTTCTCTCGATCTCCTTCCTAAGTCTCCTCCTCTTTCTCCTGTCTCTCTTCTCCTCAATACTCAATGGAAACCGAAAACACCAAACAGACGAAGAATCATCTCCTCCAGATCCTATCTCGCCGGTTTCGATCCTCCCTTTCTACGGGATCTTCCTTGGATCGACCATCGCCGGTGATCTCCTCCTTCTCCTCCGATCTTCCCTAAACCAGAGCGTAACGACCAACGAATGAGTAAATGAATTAGGGTTTACCCGATTCATTTCAGAAATTCGAATAGCAGCCGATCGATCCGCGACATCTGTTATCCACTGAGCTCATCCAACGATCCGTGATCAAAAGACAGATCAAGCCGCCGCATAACACCATCGTAATCCACTCACGCTAGAAAGAAAGGCAACCGCTGGGATCAAAACAAAGATCCAAGGGCGTAGATCACTTACTCGATCCAATTTCCAAGCCGCAAGAAAGACCCAAATCCAAGGGAGCCCATCCAACGCGAGAAGAAAAGGCTAGATCCAACGGATCTAAAAGCTAACGCTTCCTTCTTCATTGACTCAATTGGAAAGGATTTCACCACCGCACTCAACTCACACCCAAGTAATTGGAACAAGAAACGTAACTCAATCCAAAAGATTTAATCACTCAAGCTCATCGCTTCAAAGCTAATTAATAAATTAATCATCCTCTCAAATCTCGATATTAATACATATCACAATTCGATAATAATTTATTTTTTTTAAAGCTTTATTTGCTAAGAGGAGCAAGAGAAGAAGAAAATATATTCTTTTAATAAAATAAATTACGTTAATTCTCAAACTTTATAAATTTCCTCTCTCGAAAAGTTATATGGTTAAATATTTTGAAATAAATACATTTTAAAACTTAAGTATAACTTAAATATAATTTATTATGAATATTTTGAGTTGTTTGGTTTGTTATTAGATAATTATAATAAACTATTTCTGATATTTGCTTGATTATAAAATAAATAAAAATACTTAAGAGAGAAAAACTCAAAATATTTCAGTAATAAAACACGTATGTCATTGCTAATAAATTTTAGTTTAAAAGTATATTTAATAAATAGCTTATACTCAGCCATCTCTCCTTCTCTTATAATTTAAAAATATATTACCTCCTTAATAACTAATTAAAAATAAATTCATTTTTTTATTCTACTTTATTTTCAAATAATTTTTTTAAATGTTTATATTTTACTTTCTTAAAAAATAATATTTACTAAATTCAAGTTAATAATTTATATATGAATATTTTATAAATAATTTAAGAAATTTCTATAAATTTAAATATATATTATTTTTTAAAATGAAATAAAAAATATTTATTATTATTATTTAAGAATATCTCTTTTTATATAGAGAGGTTAAACTTTATAGTAAGATATTGTAATATACTATGTTTGATTTGGTAGATATTATGATTAATTTAGTTTATGCTCATAATAATAATAATAATAATTTATATGAAATTTTTATAAAAATATTTAAATGATATATTTATATAAGTTTAATATTTAAATGTGATTATTTAAAATATTTAAAAATATATTTATTTTTTAAAATCAGGATGTGTGCACCAATTGAATCGATGATTCTATTTAAGTTGCTAAATTTTTTTAAAATTTTATTAAAATTAAAAATAAGTTTATTCAGAGTATTTTGTATGTTTTTATTTTTAAAAATAAATAATATTATTTTAAAAAATATTTAAAATAGTTTTAAAATATTTAATATATTTTTTAAAATAAGAATTATAATCAAATATATTTTATTTTAAATAAAATATAAGAAAATAAAATAAGAGAGAAAATGAGACAATTTTTTTCTCTCTCATTCACTCACTCTCACTCTATCTCTTATTTCCACTATAATTATACTTGTTTATATTTTCGGAAATTACTTGTTTATATTTACATCACCACTACCGAATCCTCCACCACGTCCCCTGGTTTAGCTTTCCTTGCCGTGCTTTTACTTTATATGAAAGAACGATGTTAAGGATGCCAATTAGAAAAGCAATAGATTTTTAAAGGACCTTATCATTTTAATATTAATAAAAAATATTTTTTGTATTTTGAATGAATGATCATAAAATATTTTAAATTAAAATTAAGAAAATAGATAAAATATTATATTTCAAAATTTTAATTTCGAATTATATTTAAAATATTTAAGAGAGAGATATCCCAAATTAAAATATTATATATTAAATTAATAAAAAATTATTATTTCATCATTAATATAGTTTTAATATCTATTATGTGAATCATTAAAACTTAAAACTCTCCTTATTTTAGTACAATGATCGATTTGATTTTCAAAATTTTGATTATTACATTATTACATCAAGATAAATTAAACAAAATAAATAATAAATTAGAATAACAAATATATATAAGCAATTTACTAAATCCAATAGAAATGCAAATAGAGCTATTACATAAACCTAAAAAAAAGCTAAAGCAAACTTTATTGTTGAAAATCCACTCTGATGATGATTCATGATTAAGCTAAATAAGTAGCCCCAATTTATTAAACTATCAATATCAAGATTTTAATATATATATATATATATACATATATATATATATATACATATATATATATATATATATAACATATATATACATATATATATATATATATATATATATATATATATATATATATATATATATAATGTGTGTGTGTGTGTGTGTGTGTGTGTGAGAATATAGACAATCTAAGTATGATAATTTTTAAAGGTAGTATAAAAATATCACCACGGACGAACAAAGAATCGAAATATTTGATATCTATTTCGAAGAAATGATCAAACGAAATAAGAAAGGAAAGACAATAATTCCTTTTGCAGCATGATTCTTTTAAAATTATACTCAATCCGCTCAAATAATTATTTTAAGTAACAAAAAATAGCTTAATCAGCAAAGCAAAGTCATTGAAACCTTGTATCCTCCACTTGTCGCTCGTATGGTTGATGATAAACCATTAGATATTACTGTTTTTGGAAAGATCAATTATGATGCTCAAGCTTTAAAAGAATTTATTATTATAATTAAATAACTTAATTATATTAATAGTACTCTTCAAGTTATTTATGATCATTTATTTAGATTAAAATCTAAAGTTGATCAATTAATCAAAGGAAAACTTCCAAATTCGAACAAGAGTTTAAAATTCCCAAAGTGAAGAAATAGAAGAACTTCAAGAAGTATTTCAAAATTTTCAGGTCCAACCTCCCCTCAATATTCCCCTCAATATCAGTTTTTGTTTTTCCTTTCCGGTTACATTCATGACATAAAAAAGTGCGTCCATCTAAAATAGAATTGTCGAACTATCTCTTTTGCTAATAATTTGTCAGTTTCAATTTTACATAAAACAAGATAATGTTCATTCATTTACAATGATGAGCCTTAGTGGGAATGCCACACTCATTGAAAGTATCAATAGCCACAAAAATGAGTTTTTTTTCTATCAAAGCTATTGGGTTCTCACAACTGATTTTGAAAATCTTGTAAGCAAGATTGAATTTTATTTTGAATGGGAGGAGAAATTTTTTTTTTTTAATAGTTAAATTAGTAATTTCTTTATTTTAAAATAATTTGCATGTAATTATTTATTAAGTATGTGGTGAAAATTTTATAGAGTTGCCTTCAAATCTGTGGGTAAGAAAAGAGGCAAGAATATAAAAATTCATTTTTTAGACGTCTCAAATCCATGATGTGTTTATTGTGATCAGTACTTCATCAAGGAATAGTACTCTAGAAGTCACCACCTTAATGGACCTAATCACTACAATAAGGACTCTAAGGATGATGAGCAGTATATGTACTGAGATTCTTCTCTCACTTTACATGGAAAAGTAAAGCGATTTATTTTAAACCAATTAGTTAAGTTCTAAAGGCAAGCCCCATAATTAATTACATCCTAAAGAATGAGATTCCTTAGAAAACTCTCGATTAAGGTAAATGATGTCTTCAAAGATTTCAATGAATATCAATCAATTAGTTTGTTTTTTTGAAGATCAAATGTGATTTATCAAAGAGAGGGAGTTATTATCAAAGCCAAAAAAAAGATAAGTAGGAGATGCCCCATGCTGGAAAACCTAAAATCTCAAACTATCCTATAGTTAGACTTTATATTTTTGAAATTGATTTAATATGTTTGAGTTGAATTTTTCATTAAAAATTTAGGAGTTATGATTCTTTAACACTAGATTAAGAAAATACCTAAAAGGTGAGGAATTATGATTATAGACTACAATGGGGAGAAGCAACCGCAGAACCTAAATTTATGGAGCTTTGGTGAGGGCCAAAAGCACAACCTAAATCTAAGGTAAAAAATAGATATTTGGTTTGCCTCCACAAGAGAGGATAAACCATCAGACTGCTTAGACTTACAACCACTTGGGGGTGGCCGCCAACTAACTCCTATGATTTTAAATACATGTAGGCAAGTCTTATGCTTATGCAAGATAGTTAGACTGTTATTTACTTAGAAAGAAACTAAGTCCTTAAACTCACTCCTTAAACAGACTAGTTCATATAAAAATGTGCATCAAATGACCTAAATCTAATGCAATTCAAATTTCAATTTAATTTTTATTTTTGGACAATTATTTTGACTCAGGCTAATAGGATTCATATGCCTAATGCATGAGAAATAAAATTATTAGCCAAAATTAGTGAGAAGGGAGGAGGTGTGTTTCCACCATGGATTTCAAAGCCACCAAGTTTCTGAAAAGGTGAAAGCCCTCCAATCAAGAGTGAAATAAGATATTGTTGTGCATGAAATTGTGTAAGAAATACTCATCTAATTAAGGGGTTGCTAATTGTTTTATCTTGATTTTAAACTTAAACTTTAGGTGAGGTTATGAGTTCTTTATTTTTAATTTTGAATTGTTAGATTTGGTAAAAGATTTATTTTTCTAGGAGCCTAATCCATATCCAGGCCATACAAAAAAATAAGGAAAAAATTAGAAAAAGATGTCACTTAATGCAAAATCTAAATAAATCATCAATCAATTTATAAATCTAATCGCAAAAAAAATAAAAAAGGTGTGGAGCACCACACACAAACCCAAAATAATAAATTGGGTAGTCGAGCTCTACCCTTAGACAATCCGGATTACAAATGAATTACATTACAATTAAGCAAGGAATTCATTGTTATGGGGGTCTTCAAGCTTTATTTCTTCTTTCTTCTTCTTTTCTTCTTTCTTCTTTGGTTCCTCCTTTTGGATGGTTGGAAGGTGGATGCTCCAAAGGCTTCACAAGATAAGATATTATGACCAATGCTCATCCTAATCCTCATAACAATCATTTCAAAATCCTAATTGCATAAATTTACATAAAAAGAAAAGAATAAATCTAACTAACACAAAAATAGATTAAAACAAATCACACAAATCCTAAGCATGTATATTGGACTTATCACCCCACACATGGATGACTAAGTATAGCACTGCAAGCAAAATTTATATTTTTATTTATGATATGCTCTTAAGCACAATGTAGAAAATAATAGTTAGACTAAGATCCTAAATTCATTCCAAATCATACATCTAGTCAAAAATATATATCACAAAAAAAACAAACCTCAAATCATGTGCCACCCTAACTTAAAGCTAGAAGTGGTGACTTAGGTTAATGTGTGTGTTTTGAAAGTTTGTGTGGTATGCTTAGTTATGGATTTAAGTTAGAATTTTTTAAGTGTGAAGCATGTTCAACTTAGAAGAGGGTTTCATTTAAATTATTTAATTATTTTGGATTAATTTTATTTCATGTTTTAATTTTGTTTAAGTGAATCCTATAATTAATTACTGTTAAAAGAGAGGAAAGAGAAGTTCTTTTCTTCCTTCCTAACCTAAGTAATTTCTAAAGTATATTCAAATTTTAGTTTTATTTAATGAATATTTTGACTAAATCTTTTAATTATTCCTAAGTTTAAATGAACTCTAAATAAACATATTCAAAAAGAAAGGCATTTTAAGATTATATAAAAGGAACCAAAATCACAAAATATACATCACTTCATTTCTTTCCCAACATGTATAACATACATATGAATGAATCCTAAGCATATCTATATATACAAATGAGAATATTTAACACACTTTATGATGCATGCTAAGTAATTCAATTAAGAAAATTTGAAAGTTTGAGATGTATGATTTTCATTAAGTAGAAAAGGTATTTCTTATGATAGGACACAATGGAGATGAAGGATTCATGTAACCGACCGCACTTAGTGAAATGAAGGCTTGTTGTTGTTGTTGTTGTTGTTAAGAAAAGGTATTTCTTATCTAATTTTCACAAGCACACATAAAAGTAAGAAAATACATAAAGCATTGTTAACTGAGGTGTAAGGTACAAGGCCTACTTGTTACTTAAAGCCTCGAATCTGGGTGACTAATATACCACTTTCCTTAAATACAAATAAAAAAAAAAAGAAATAAATTGGAAAGAAAGAATGCAAAAGTTGTATTAGTTGATTATTTTGTTATGCAATTTATGTGTAATGTAACACTTTAAGAGGAATATAGGATATGATAAGTGTTATGTTCTTTTCAAATGAACCATACAGCTTACCAACTCCTATTCAAGACTATACTAAGATAAGAGATAAGGGAAATCTATACTAAACACATCCTTATATTCTCTCACATACAAGCTTATAATTAAAATATAAGTAGCACACTTTCAATTTTAATAATTAATTCATATATTTTGAAAATAATTTAAATTTAATAGTGATAATAGCCACTCATATTTCTACTTTAGCTAACACATGCAAACTTGACATAAAGTAAACAATTTCATTTTTGAATTTGATTTTGAAAAATATGGATGCATGAACCATACGACATACAAATTTAAGATGTTGGGGAAAGAATCAAAGCAATGAAACCATGTAAATATATTCGCTTCAATTAAATCCTAAAGATAATCTTATAAAATAAGAAAGTTTAAAATAAATCAAAGTTTATTCAATGTGATTTTGTTTGATCTTAAGTTTGATTTAATTTTGAGAATGTGAGTTGATTTTGCTGTTCTAACCATTCCCACATGTGTTTGATATTTTTGTTTAATTTTTAGATGATTAGATTCATTTTTATGTATTAATTAGGTTAAGGCATGAATTAAGCAAGTTAATTAACCCTTACATACACCACCTTAGCATAGTTAACCAAGTAATTATGAGCCAATGAGATGACATAAAAAGTCACAAGGAATATAAACTTGCAATGCATCTAGGAAGAAAAGGGCCTCAATTTAGCTCATGATTAATGGTTAACTAAGCTAAAGAGGTTTTATTTCAAAACATCCCTTCACACATATGAATTGAGTTTTGATTTTCTTAATTGAACTTAGGCTATTCAACACTTAAGCATCTACCTAAAGTAGATTATTTAAGTTCTGGAAGGTTTTAGAATTTTTAGAAATTAATTAAGAGAATAATTAATTAATTAACCCTTATTAAGAGAGGATTAAGAAAATAAAAGGGGATTTTGGGAATAGCTTAGGGAAAATACCCAAAAATTATTCCATATTCCTCCTATTCACTAGATCTAACCTTAATCAATCTTAATAATGGATTAAAATACTAATCTAACCTTAATTATTCTTAATTAGAATAAGAGAGTAATTAGGAAATATATTTGCATTTCTCCTAATTAAGCCTTAAATAAATCCCAAGAAAATTAGGAGATATGTCATCCCCTAAAATATACCTAAGATGTTTTGATTAATCAGAGGATTAATTAAGAAGTAATTAGCAAAATGATATTTTCATTAAAACCCAAAATCACAGAAAAGTATAATTTAAAATCCATTGAAATCATTTTTAAAATATTATAGGTTGAATTATCTTTCCAAAGAATTTTACCTCATGTTTTTTCTAAAATTTTATTAAAAGAGATGAATTTTGAAGATTAGAGATTAATTAATTAAATCCCCAAACTAATCCATCGCTCACGACACACTGGAGGCGGTCGGCGCTTTACATGTGTCACACTATGAGCTAATTACTTAAACGCCACGCCGTGGTGTATGATGGATGCGTTTGATCCTGTCGCCAATCAAGATTGAACGGGGATCATCCCGGTTTTAAAAGGGATAATTCATTTCTAAAATGTGGGATTAATCTCAACCGTCCATCCAAAATGCACGGATGGATGGATCTCCCGAGTTCTTCCATGAGGCTCAAACAGGTCCATGATCTTAGAAGATCCAGATTGAGCATTGGAATGATATTGTACCCACACCATCTAAAGTTAATGAGAAGCCTATCCAGCGGATTTCTCATGACATGAAAATTTTCACAAAATACCATCACCCCTGCTAAGTGGTCGAAAATTCATACCTCATCTGAGGTGATCACCGCTCGAGCTCAAGGTAGGTAGCTTCAGTGGAAAAGCTTGAAAGTTTCAAGCCTTGGGGTTGAATGGATCTCTGGGCCAACATCACTTCACCTTGCGGCTTTTTTCCCTCTTCTTGCATTGGGACTCAAATGAATGCTTGCACTTGACTTGATCCTGAGGGAGTGCAAGAGGAATTGGAGTGGATTTGAGAAGAGAAAGTTGAGGATTGAGGTGACCTCCTTATTTTCCAATCAAGAAAATTGAGAAATATCTCATATCCTTTAGAAGCTTAGATTGCTCTCGATCTTTCCTAACACTAGTTCTCAATGAATCATGAATTCAAATTGAATTATGGGGAGTATATCTCCCCATGACAATCAAAAGCCTTACAGCTTTGATCCAATTGACCACATGGTAAGGATTTTTTAAGCCGTTAGATTTTGCACATGTGGTTTGAGGTCTTGAGTGGATTGCTAACCTCCCATGTGCATCAAATTGGAGGAAGGATTTTGAAATGCCAATTGAGCTGGGGTTGGGCCTTGGGTCCATTTGGTGACCCAAACTCATTGGGTTGGTGCAACACTCTTCATTGGGTCCACTTGGTAGGAAGGCATCAAGTTGATATGAAGAGGGTATGACCAAATTACCCATGAATTAATCCATTTTGTTCTATGGCCTAGAATGGTCATTTTGCTAATTTTTTAATGGATATGTTGGGTATGTGGAGAAACTAGGTTTGGACAAGTTTCATGAGATTTTAAATTCATTTGATAAGGCTCATGTTGACCCATTTAGGTCAAAATGGGTCAACTTAGGTGAAGTTTCAATTGGTCAAATTGAGTCAACCAAAAACCATGACCATTTGAAATGTTTGGTGGCTTTGGTTTGATTCAATTTGAATTAATTTTGAATTTGGGTCATATGATTTCAAAGGTCAAATGGGTCATTGACTATTTGATCTATTTGGGCTAGGTCAAGGGTTTTGATTTGGTTAGTCATAGAGTGGATTGGTATCTTTATTTCAATCAATTTTGGTTATGTTTGAATTTGGCTCAATATTACCCCTTTAAGTCAAGTTGGGTTTAAGGTCAATTGGGCTAGGTTTGGTCTAATTGAGGCTTTGGTTAAGTTCAATAAGTGATTTGGAATGAACTTGGCCCATTAGTTTGAATCAATTTTTAGATCATTGACACCTTTTTTAGGTCAAGTTGGGTCAACTTGGGTCAAGTGGCCAATTGGGCTAGGTTAGGCTCAAATGTTGATTTGGTCAAGTTCAAACATAGGTAATGAATGAACTTAAATCAATGGTTTCAATCAATTTAGCCTATGGTGGATTTTGGCTATGTTAGGTTTCATTTGGGCTAAGTTTTTGACTTGGTCAACCCTTAGGTTTGACTTGGTTTGACCCAATTTGGTTGATCATCCCATTGATGATTGCATGATGATGAGGCATTGGTGAGTTTGATTCAATCCAATTTGGTGGGATTAGAATTTGGCTCATAAGGTACTTTAGGTCACTTTGGTCAAGTGAGCCTAAGTGGTCAAATGGCTTGGTCAAAGCTTGATTTGAGTTTGATTGAACTTGTATATGGACTTATGATTGAAATACAAATCCATTAGCAAGTAGTTTGAAGTCAAATGGGTTTTGATTCATTTGACAATTTCATATTCAAAGGAAGAACATTAAAGGATTTGGGGTTTGATTTTTGAATTGATTTTTGATTTGGTGATTGAAGTTCGTACTTATATATGAAGTCATGATTATAGGGTTGATTGAATCATGAAGTAAAATCAAGAGTTTGGTTTGATTTGAAGTTGATTTCGCTAAGTTTAAGATTTTGACTTGAAAGGCTTAGGTTAGATTTTGAATGGATTTGAGTTTGATTTTTGGAATTGATTTTGATTGTTTAAATTTATATTTCATTTATGTATGTGAATATAGATGAGAATATAAATGGATCATTAGAAAATTTTAATGATTTGAAGTAATTTGATCATGATTTAGGCTAAGTCCATTAAAAGGGAATTTAAAAGACTTAGAAAATTTTTGATGTTTGAAGCTTGAATTTTTGAATTTTATTTGATTGATTTATATTTATATTTCATTTATATATGTGAATATAAATGAGAATATAAATAAATTATGACAAAATCCCATGAGTTTGAATTGGTTTGACCATGATTTAGGATAAGCCTATTAAAAGGAATTTAAAAGACTTAGGAAAATTTTAGATTTGGAATTTGATTTGAGGATTTGATGTGATTCATTTATATATGTGAATATAAATGAGAATATAGATGAGTTATGAGAAAATCTCATGAATTTGATTTGGTTTAGATCATGATTTAGGTTACATTGAAGGAAAGCTTAAAGGACTTAGGAATTTCATGGATTTTGATCTTGGGTTTCAATCACATAGAGTTGATTTGAGTTTGGAGAAAATCAAATAAGATTGATTTGGAGTTTGACTTGAAGGAAGGAAGTGAGGAATGGTTCAAGTTAAGGGTAGACAAATTTTCCTAACACCCATAAGGTATGATCTATTCCTATGGCTAACTCTTCTAAGTCTCTAGGGCTAGGTTGAGTGTCCACCTAATCACTAGATGTGTTTTAAGACTAAAGAACTCTTAAAGTCTAAGAGAAGTCCTATACCTATGATGGAGGAGTTGAGAGTTCATTCTAAAATGAGATCAACAGTTTATTCATTTCATATATATATATATACACACACCTTTATATAAATGTTATATGTATAATAATATAAATTATATTAAATAAATAAATAATAATACTATTATATAAATGAAAGCAAAATTTTTAAGTTGCCTATTTTTAGGCAAGCTTTTTACCTATTTTAACAACATTTAATTCTGTTAAAAAATTTTAAAAATAAATCAATTATTTACAAGAGATAGTTAATAAGTTTTAGAAGAAACTTTTTTTGTCTCATTTATGCCCTCTTGCAGGACTAAGTAAAAACAAAAGAGATGTTGAATCTGCCATCCTTGATAAACCTAAGTTGTTGCATATGTATCACCTAAAACCATCTTATTGGCATCTCAAGCATTTGTTCATTACTGAACTGTGCAGCTTAGATGCCGAATTCACATTCATATTTATCATTATTACTGTCCTTTTTAGATCTGCTAAACTGAATGAATTTGCTTAACATATTATATGCGTTCACATTCAAATCACGATTGTGAAAATCTTTATATATCTCTCACTTGAAACCATCTACATGATTATATATTGATTATATATATATATATATATATATATATATATATATATATATATATATATATATATATATATATATATATATATATATGTTAACTTTTACTTTAAAAGTATATTAAATGAGTATTTTAAGTAAGTACTCTCTTCACTTTTTATTTTAAATATGTTACATCAATAATTTAATAACATCTTAATATTAAAAATTTATTTGTACTATTTTATTTTATTTTATTCTTATTTTTTATAAAATATATATATTTTTATTTTATTAAAAAAAATAGTTCAAGATATTTAATAAATCTAATTATTTTTTTATGTGCAATTCAAATGAGTTTATATTTGTATTAATTTATTACATATTTATTTAAATTGTGTAATTATTTTAGAATATTTTAAAAAATTGAAGATATAGTATTATAACTTTGCATTTAATGATTGTATGTATATTATTTTCATAGTAATATCATGATGCCACTTTAACGACTTGAAGAAGAGATAATTTAATGGATTTATTTTTAGTCATCTAAGTAAAGTTATGAGTAAATATATTATTTTTTCAATGATGAGAAACAAATTATAAAATGGAATATAAATTTAGCTACAATTAATGTATACATCGAGTATTTACCTTTTTTTTTTTTTTTTATTTTAGGGAAACCCCATTATACGGGGGTATTTTATTACCACAAAAATAAGGTTACAAGATCCTTAAAAGGGGTTACACTTAACCATCTCAAAGAGCTACAATCAACCTAAGGAGAAAAACCCCAATCTAAATACATCCAAAATCCAAAGAAAGCATTAAAACAATTAAAAGTAAAATATTAATTGGAGCAAACCTGCAAAACAATAAGAGAACAGCAAAAAGATATAGCAGTTAAGGTAATGCCGACAATAAGTGGAGGAAAACACCATAAAGTGATAATGATGTTAAGGAAATGTGATAGAATAGGCTCAGGCTCAATCACATCCCGCTAGCGATGCAAGTATGAGCATCCGAACTTCTAAGGGGTTACATCACAGAGCAACTACCAACCAATAGGAAGTGAGATCGCCACCGCCATCATAGCCAACAAACTCGAGAGAAGGCAACATCCGCTTGTTGATAGATAAGTGAGCTTTATAACCCGCAAAACCTAATCAAGCTCATCTCGAGATTAACACCATCCCAATAGAATATATCAGTGCACAAAAAGCCCCAGGAAACCCCCCCCTTATAAATGACCTTGGGATAGGTAAGTAAAGCATTGTATTTCAGCATAGGTATGTAATACAAACACATCCAAAATACGATCCAAAGAATTGCATTTAGAGCAGCCATACCAATAAGAGCATTCATGGGTGCCATATAGGTAATTCAGTTCATGAAACGAACCAGATAGGAGAACAGTTAGTAATCCAGTGAGAATATCATCATCAGCTGATGATATCATCAACCAGCAAAACAGAAATAAATAGTAGACGGCTTTTCCAACAAAGATGAGAAGGCAAAGATAACCAACATATTAAAGAAATGAAAGCCCAATTTAACCCAAAGAATCATGCGAAGTGACAAAATGCAACAAGGTATTGTATGCAGCAGCCAAATGTAACAACTAACCAAAGTATAAACCCAGCAACTAACCAAAATATAAACCCAACTAATGCACTTAGAGCAGCAATTCCCATATGAATATTCAGTTAGCAGGAACATTACTTGGTATTTAATTTTTCTAAATAAAATCTCATTTTTAATATAATGGGGGGAGAGTGAGCCAAAGTTAATATAATGGTGAAACAAAGAGGTGATGAGGAGAAGCATTCATCACTCTTAAATTTTTAATGAACTCTTTAATATTGTACGCTACATTAAAAATTTCAACTCTCTTAAATTTAAATTCTCAATAATAATTTAATATTATTTTTTTACTTCATCACCCTCTCTTTGAGTTATAGTTCCACCATTGACAAGAAGACAAGTTAGGCAGTTGATGAAGAGAGAAAGGAGAGTGAGGAGGATTTTAATTAATGTTTTATATGAATATTTGTGGTTGATTAGAAAAGTGATCCGAAGATCTCTAATTAATAAGTTGTATGAAGTTTATGTGGAATTATTTATTTAAAGTTTTGAATTTGCAAGATTTACTTTATCTTAATATTATTATTTATGTTGTGGATATAATTTGAACATTAATATTATTTGGATCTAAATTCAACCAAATAAATAACAGAAAAATGAAAAAAAAACAAAAAAGTTTGTGAGGGGTCCTAATTTGACAAAATTTGCAGTAAGTGTAGTTAAAAGTTGCAACTTATATATGTGAGTTTCATTGGGTGAAGTATATAGTTATCATCAAGAGGATTTTCTTAGAGAATATTGAGCTAAAAAGTGCTCACAATGAGATTATTACATGTAGAATTCAAACTATTTGAAATATTGTGCAATATATGTAGAGCCAGGATATATTTTTTTCATGAACACAATAATACATAGCAATACATAATAATCATCATCCTAATATGAAGATTCATTCTAAAGGCCTAACTAAGATCCTAAAGTATCATAATTAATCTTTTTGATTTCATTTAGTTTGTTTGAATTTAGATTTGATGTGATATTTCATTTCTTTTCATTTGATTCTTATTTTAGTTTTCAATTCGGTTTGATTTAATAATTACATTTCATTTGATTTGATGATTTCATTTCATTTGATTTAAATTGAATTGGGTTATTAGATTTAATTTGATTTGATTTAAATGATTTGGTGTTTTGACTTTAGTTTATTTTTAACCTAAGGCATTTAGGTTTAGATTTGGATTGTGTTGGTTTGATTTGATTTGATTTAATTAACCCAAGATTTGATTTCATTCTTTGATTAATTGAATTGGAGATTAAAGATTTCAAGTGTTGGTGATTCAAGTTTTAATGTTTGATTTAATTAAGGATTTCATTTACTTAAGAAATTTCTAGTCCTTAAGTTTGAAATGATTAATTCTTTGACTTACTATGTTTGGAGAACTACCCTCAAGAGTTTCTGATGTTCGATTAAGGTTATTTCAATTTTTTCATAATTTATTGAATTAAGGAATTTTCTTGATTATTTGATTAATATTGACCTAGGAATTATTAATATTGACTAGGAATTTGGAAATTCATCACCCCAAATCCAAGATCAATTGGGTTTGAAATTGTTATAAGTGGGGATACATGCTAATTTCATGTTTCCAAAGTTTCTTTTTGATTAGATTCATAATTAGAATGTAATTAAGGTTTTAATTATTTAATTAAAATTTAAATTATGCCTAATTTAATTAAATTCATTTGGAGATTTCATTTTTCATTGATTCCTCTCCAAAATATTTTCAAAGATGGTTCATTCATAATTGTTGGACATTTGGTTGAGTTTTTATGATTTAATTAAGTTCTATTTAATTATTTGAATTAACTAATTTAATTAATTACTTAATTAAGTCAATTTGTGATTTATTATGTTTAGATGGGTTTCATTGTGTTTGTTGACCTTTTTTAAAATGAGCTCTCAACACTTCCATATTAAAGCTTAGGATCCCTCTTAGACATTAAGAGTAATCTTAAGACACATCTGATTAGGTGACACACTCAACCCTAGAAGACTTAAGAGTTAGCTATAATAATGCCTGGTGGGAGAATCCTACTCTTATAAATTGATGAATATACAATGCAATATATATTCATTCACCTCTTTTTTCTAAGTCCGGAAATTACGAAAGAACATTTCATCTGGGGGAGCAACATCTAAAAGTGTATTTATTCGATGCCTATACGATGAATTCTCATTACCACCTATTTTTTCATCTCACGACCTTCTTAAGCACAACGACATTCAAACCGAAAGAACACAAGATGATATATATTCACATTCATAGATCATATATTTTTACGCATTTTCGTCACGCCACAATGCTCGAAAAGGAACGGTTAGTGTATGCATTGGGAATGTAGAAGCAAAGAAAATCAAAATCGAGACTCTTGATGATGTTTTTCCCGATTTGACCTAAGGTTGAAGGCGCTAGAATGCGACTCTAAATCGTAAGAATTGTCTCTCGACGATATTCTTCCCTCGATTGCAGTGGAAAACGACGAAAAAGGTGAGAATGCGACGCCGAAATTGAAAGAAGCAGACATTAATGTCTTCCATCAGAAGTTTAAAACGAGCGACAATCGAATGAAGAAAAATTCTCTCGACGATGATTCTTCTTCTACATGGCGAAAAATGGATAGAGTGATAAAGGATTCACATAAAATTGAAATAATGTATGACGATATTCTTCTCACCACGTGAAAATGTGATAGGATTGGGAAGGAAGGAAGTGCAGGTTGGCTTGTAAGGGCTGCGGAGCGACAGCGGTTGTAGGAAGGGAAGGAAGTGCAGCGGTTATTGTACGGGCTGCAGAGCGGACAACGGACTGTAGGAAGGAAGGCAGTGCAGCGGTTAGCGCGCGGGCTACAAGACCAACACGTATATCGTCAACATCAACTGTCAAAAAGCTCGCCTCGCATAGCCATCTCTAATTCTCATGTTCCATTGAATCATCAGAATCACTTCTTTCCGGTTCTCCATCTCCCACAGTTTCAGTAGGAACCACATCTGGTTTTGCTGCAGGAACCTGAGCTGTTTTCCTGCGCTCACCATTTGCATCATCTGCTTGTGATCTTTCCACTGTCCCACCAGACATAATGTTCAGAATATCTTTCCCAACCAGTTGTACCAGCTCTGGATTGAGATCAGGTTCTCTTCAGAACCGTCGTCTACGAGCATCCCTCATTGAGGGTAAGACCATGCCTGTATTCTATCCCTTCAGGAGCAGGTTCACCTTCTTCCCTCACCATGATTATCTGACAAATATCAGCAGTTTTAATTAGTACGGTATCATCATAAGTTCTGTAAGACTCCACAACGCCTGGAAGATCCAAGAGCGAGGCAGCGAACTTATCATTGCCAATGGTAAAAGTACCAGTCCTTCCATCATGTGTGAAGGATAAATCCAAAGAACCATCTTCAGAAGTGGAAGGATTTTCATTCAAGAATCGCTCTATTCGTTCAGCTATTGATTGTGGAACGCGAAGTATGAATTGCTCCTCCATTTGACAAGTCTTGAAAAGCCAAAGCACCCGATCAAATCACAAAGATAAAGACCAGAACATTCAGCGGTGAACCCCTCTTTGTCGCTTTTCGATGTAAACAGCCGCGGTTTTGTAGCGACGACGAGGTTTTCTCCTATCCCCAGCCCGCCTCCTCCAGATTGCCAGGTGATCCGCTATAGGGTCGGTTCGGTTCGGCAAAGGCGAGACACGCGGGAAGCGAGCTGTAGAGCGGTAGGATTCGCGGCGTGGTTTTGCGCGGAATGGAGGAAAGAAAATTACCTGCGTTGTTTTTGGAACCGCTGTTGGAAAATGGAGGGAGAATAAGGTGATTTTTCTTTTCTTTTTTTTTGGGAGAAGTTATTCAGAAAAAAAAAAAAATAAAATAAAATGAGGAAACGGTTAAGCATGAGGGGTTATTTAGAAATTTTTAAATAAATTTTAAATTTATTAAGTGATTTTAATCTGCATTTTACACCAGAACTAAATAATATATATCAATTTAAGATAATTGATGAATTCAAAACTAGGGCGATCGAACGCCGTGGCTAAGTCGAAATCAATTTCAAAAAATACGCGAATCCCGGATTTTCATTCATCCGAGAGTGAGTATTTAATGAGGCGTTTAAGAATGGAATCATTTCGAACAGCGTCTTTTGATCGGCCGCCTCGACCTCGAATGCATAGCGATGATTAGAAGCTGATCTTGATCATCAAGTCGTGCAATATTTATATTCTAACTAGTTTCGACATTTTGAACGCGATGAAGTTTATTCGATGGGATTTGAGGAGGGACGCCCATCATAAGCTTTCGCGCTTTCACTTCAAATCACTCAATATTTACACAAACTCGTCTGAATTGTGCGCAGATAATCTCATTTGATAGATTTCGATGTTTCAAACCTAACGGTGCAATCAATTTAAGAGATCATTTGGCAAGTAATTTTCCTTCATATGCTGCGACATTGATATAGCGCTTAATCAATTGCCGTTAGATTTTGCAATATCATTTTGATCAATTCGATGTTTTGAACACGACGGTGAAGTGCTTCACAATCGTGACCATTTTCTGATGCCCGATATTTTGAGCCTTTTATCTGCTGCCACCTCCGTCGAATTGACATGTTTTGATTTATGACGCATATGTGGAGGTCAACAATAGGCCATCCGATGATGTATTTGAGAATTTTATCTAAAAAATTGAGAATAAATCTCATTCTTCATATAAAGTAATCAAGCCGACAATCGATGTAATAGATCATCATTAATAATCATCATCAATTTACTATCATCTAATCATTGTCGTCCTATTGTCATTACCCATTTGTTATCACCTAAATCATTGCTATTATTAATCACTTAAGATCAAATTAGCTTTTTTATTCTTTATAATTCTATCTCAACCGAGAGAAAGAGCAATAGTGAGTCATTTAGACTGTGTTAAGTCCGGTGACTTTATCTCTTTTGAAAGTTTAAAATAAAAATTCTCTTTTCTAAATTATTATTATGTGTAAGAAGATATTCATAGAAAATTAAGATATAAAATTTTGTCAATTGATAAAAATATTCTTGTACAAAATAATAAAAAATTTACATCACAAATGTCATTTTATAATGTATTTATAATAGATTTTACTGTCATAAATATGTTAAAAATTTTTTATGAATCTATCTAGAATTAGCTCTATTTAATCACAATTAAGTTCAATTCAAATTCAATTTGAATAAATAATTGTATATTATTTAGGTTATTTATTTCTATAGACCTAAGCTAAAAATAAATTCATTTTAGAGCAATATTTGATATTTGATAATCTAGCTCAATTCGTAGCCCAATTCAAGATAAAAATTAAGGAATATAAGATGGAGGTAGGGGTGAGCATTCGGTTGGTTCGATCATTTCGGTTGAATTTTTTGTTAAACCGAACAAATCAAACCAAATAAAAATAATTTAACCATTTAAATAATATATAAAACCAACTAACCAAACCCAATTATAATTTGGTTTATTCGGCCGGTTTGATTAAACTGAATAGATATAAAAAAATAAAAATAAAATATTTTTAATGAGCTAATTAATTAAAATAATCTAATAAATTTTATATATCAAAATTTCTCAAGTAGAAATCTATAAATCTATACAAATAATTAAAGATTTACAATTAAAATTACATATTTATATTTAACTTTTTAACTAATTTTTATTTATTCGATTTATTCGGTTTATTCAATCTTTTTTAAAAAAAATTGAACCAAAAATCGAAAACCGAATAATTAGGTATTTACAATCAAAAATAGAACTATAAGATTTAAAACCGAATCAAATCGATCAAATAACATCGATTCGGGTTTTAGATTTGAATATTCTATATATTTATTTATTCAATAGATCCTTATAATTATTTATTAATTGCTCTCAAGTAAAATATATATATATATATATATATATATATATATATATATATATATATATATATATATATATATATATATATATATATATATATATATATATATATATAACCCTATAAGAGTTATCGATAATTTAAATTTATGCTTTGTTTCATTTCATCGAAGGGGCCGTTCAAATTCTCAGGTCTTAAATAGTTGAAATTTATGCCCTTTTATCTTTCAAATAAATTTCCAGCTGCCTCGCTATCGTAGAAGCATAAGTGTATAAAGATCGAGCGAGGCTTTAGCAAGGATGATCGCCTCGGAGTAGTTATTCGCCGCCGCCGATTTATATCCTTCCAATTTATTTTTTAATTTTTATAGGATTGCTGAAGGGAGATTCTGATCCAAATTCTGCTATCAAATTTCCCTTGTGAACAAATGTAAATTCGTGCTGCGTTCTTCGAGGAGAGGTCTTTGATCTGTAAGGAAGTCGTCTTTGTGCTCGGATTAGATCCGGTGAGTTCGATCTTTCATTTTTGCTTCCCGTTATTTTCTTGATCTGTGAACCTTGCGTCTTCCAATTTATCCTTTTTTTTAGATTAATGTTTATGAATTCCTATCTTTGGTGACTACTGCCTTGGGAATCTATTGAAGTGTCTGGGCAGTTGATGAAATAAAAATTGTTTATTTATGAAAAGTAGTGATTTGATCTGGGATCAGGTCATAGTCTTTTTTTTTCAAAGGAAAGGTGACGTTTTGAAACATTGAATTTTTCATACATGTGCATTTTAATTTTTTTGATGGTTATTAAGAAGAGCGGAATCAGAATTTAGGTTTGGAGAGGGGGATGAAGACAAGGTAGTTATTGTTATAGTGATCTATTTCACAATGCTCGACTGTGAAATGAGCAGCTACAAGATAAGAGAAGGATGAACATCTGTTTCTGATACAATGACTGACCTGGTTTTCAAATTTTTTGATTATTACATTATTATATCAAGATAAATTAAACAAAATAAATAAGAAATTAGAATAACAAATATATACAAACAATTTAACTAAATCCAATAAAAATGCAAAAAAGAGCTATTACTTAAACCTAAAAAAACCTAAAGCAAACTTTATTGTGGAAAAATCCACTCTTATGATGATGATTCATCATTAAGCTAAATAAGTAGCCCCTACTTATTAAATTGTATGCATCTGAGAGAATATAGACAATCTAAGTATGATAATTTTCGAAAGTGGTATAGAAATATTACCATGGACGAACAACGAATCGAAATATCTGACATATTTTGAAGAAATGACCAAACGAAATAAGAAAGGAAAGGCAACAATTCCTTTTGTAGCTTGTTTATTTCAAAATTATACTCAATCTGCTCAAATAGCTATTTTAAGCAACAAAAAATGGAATGAGCAAAGTCATTGAAACTTTGTATCCTCCACCGCTTGTATGGATGATAAATCACTAGATATTTGATGGAGCTTTTTCTTTTGATAAGATTGATAAAACATGAGTATTGAAGGTGAGAGTTTCTGAAGATTGAAGAGGATAAGCAAAAGTATAGAGGACGTTCTAGAGTTTCAAGATTCCACAAAAGAGCAATACAAAAAAGCCATCAGATTGATTTTAATAACATTATTATGAGGTTTGGCCCAATAAAGATCTTGTCATGTTTACAACTTGCTTGGGCCGACAATTGAAAACCCAATTTAATAGCCACAAAGTTACACCCTTTGAAATGCTTATAATTAATAAGATTAGCATTAAACAGATCACGAATTTTGTATTTAGTTCTAGCAATTATCTTCATGTGATTCATAACATACCGTTGTGTTTAGCATCATTTCTGGCCATCCATAAAGAACCTAAAACAGATCCAGATGCTTCTTCAACTAGCCATCAATATGTTTGTTTTGAAGATACCAGCTTCGGGGTGAGTTTGATTGTATAGAGTACAAATAGAAGAATAACTTCTTCATTAAATTGGTCCGCCATTACTGCTCCTTGATTCAAGCTTCTCTGCTTTTATTTCTTATCCCTCTTTAGCTCCTAACAGATTATATGTGAATCTTTCAGGAGGAAGACAAAGTCAACATCAGAAAGCATCAAATGAAATCGTCAATGAGAATATTTATTCCCAAATGGGGGTTAAGAGAGGATAACAAGAAAAGAGAAGTTCCTCCGCCTGCTTCCAGGTTGCTTCGAACTTTCTCTATTCACCATTGGAGGGAGGATCATGTGGATAATATGAATTTTGGGGTAGAAACTTTAGTCATTGAGTAAAATGTAGATGTTAACAAAGCTTCTACAAGCAGTGAGCGAGTATGCATACTGTCCAGCAGTTCTGATGAACACATTTACGACAAAAAATGTGATGGCAATATGTATTACAGTGTAAGTGGTTCTTCAGGTCCAAGCCAATCTGATGAGCTCAAAAACATTTTACAGATGAATCAATTGCATCAATGCAATATTTTGAATGAAGCTGAGGTCAGTTCTTTTGCACAGAAAGATACAAATGCCAAAGAACAGCAGGAAGATGTTATATTATATCCATCAAAAGAATTTCTAGCTATGATGAAGCTATTTAATGGAAACACACAGTTAATTCGAAATATTCTTGATGATCCAAGCTTTATTTTTCTCATTATCTTCAAGCTAAATAAGCTTCCAATGCAGAGTTAACAAGGGGTTATTTATTCCAAGCACCATGGCAGCTAGAAAGGAAAAATGATGGCAGTTTGGAATCAAGCAAAAAACATTCGAGAATGAATCACTTGTTAAACATATAATAATTTAGATAATTTTATTTCTAAATTATAATATTAATTTCATATTTTCATTTAATTCTAATTTAACTTGTGCAGATTTTTCAGATATTAAAATTTATACTTTAAATCTCTATGAGAATCATTATATTGATTTTTCTAATTAATAAACCATTTGATTTTTAAAAATCATAATTAGAATGAAATTACTTAATTTTTGAATTTAAAGAAGTTCCATAATTTGTGTAGCATTTAATTTAGTATATGTATTATTTGTAGATTGCGTCTTTTTTTAAGTTTTCAAATAACGCCTTCTTTAATCGATTCTTTAATTTCGACTTCAAATATAAGATCCAAATGATCCTTTTTGAAGGTCACATTCATGATTAAAGTTTTAATTTTTTTATTAAAGAAAGTTAAATTAATTAATATTCGTTTTTTTAAATTGAAATATTCAAATTTAACCAATCATTTGTCCTTTGATATTGAATTGAGATCCTTATTTTGACATCAAAATGCATTATTCAAGTGTATTATTCATTGATTATTTGTTCAGAATTTAACACTTGAATATAGATTTTTTGTTCATGCAAAAACTAATCTAATATGGATTTATCCCCATTCAAATTCATGAATTATTTAATCTCCTCTAAATTCATCTCATATTCATCTTGAAAATCATTTAAATTCCAAATCATGAGCTTAAGAATTTATTTGAAATTGATTAATTATGCACCTCATAAATTCATATTTGAGATTCAATCTTTATTTATGAGTGGTCTTCAAATATACTTTAAATTATATATTTTCATTTTCCAAGCTTTCAAATTCATTTATGAGCAGACAATTAATCTTTTTGACGGACTCGCCTTCGAATCTAATTCAAATTCTTTTATATTTAAAAGTTTATCTTCCAAATAGCTTAAAGAAAACTCTTAATAGCTCTCCTCCAATCATACCTGCACCTAACTTAAGAATCAATATGGAATAAAAATACATATTTTACACATGTCATAATTACTTAAGATTTCATTAATTGAATATGTTTTTAAAAGGGTTTACTCTCCTCTTATAAGTTGAAAGGATTTAGAGAGTTTTTCTTCCGCATTTCATTTAATTCTTCAAGTCATAAATTATCTTTGAGCATTGGTAAAAGAAGTGGAAAATTATTTATATTTTGTGAGTTTTAAATTTAAAGAAGAGACTTTATAAGTAATCTCCATTTTTTTATGCTCACATTTATATTTATTTTGCATATTTACTTGACTTATTTAATTCAATTTTAATTCTATATTGTCTCATTATTTGTGTGTTTCTTTTTTTTTTAAAATGAATTTTGATTCTTTTCTTTTTTTTCTAAATAAAAATTAATAACTTTCAGCAAGATTCATAATAGCAAATAATATTTTATTTAGTAAAAGCATGACAGATATATCACATCAAATTTTATCTCATCAAAGAAAGTTATAAATCTACATAATATATATATATATATATATATATATATATATATATATATATATATATATATATATATATATATATATATATATATATATATATATATATATATTTTACATTCACATCACACATCCATAACTATTTCACTATATCACAATATTAAGAGTAGCAATTAAAGATGGGTAAAGCAGCAGAAAAATCAGTATTAGTTAGAAGAGAGAGAAAAGCAGAAAGATGAAAATATCGAAAACCTGAGAAGAATAAATTTTTTATATAGAAAGGAAGAGTAATTAATAAGAGGAATCGAGAATATAATGAGAGGAATAAATTGATTTTATCTTGTAAAAAAATATATTAATTTGGCAAAGGGAAATGAGGGAAGGAAGTCTACCAAAAATGAGAGAGAGGAGTTCTAAGGAAATAAGGAGGATTCGCCAAGGGAAATAAAGGAGATAGAAATCGAGAGGGAGGAGGTCAAGAAAGAAAGTTATGTTTGTTTTTAATCTGAGATGAGGAAAATAATGAATGAGATCTAATTTTGAATGGAAGAGGAAGGAAGAATTATTAAAGATTAGAATTACTATATTTAAATGTGGGGAGAAAGCGAAATAAATCATTTAATGAAATTAAAATGAGAACCGAATAATTAAGATCTAATTAATTTATTTAATTTTTAAGCACTTGATCGATGTTAAAATGAATTTTACCCTGATGAAATCATATAATTTTAGGATTATTTCGATATTAAACGAGTATTTTATTGATGCTTGGTTTAAATCGATTAATTAATTTACCAAAATGTATCACTAAATTTTCATGCATATGTTTGAATTGAGATCATTTGATATTAGACATTTCAAAAAATAAATAATCAATTTTATGAAAGGTCATTTGGACATCATAGTTTTAATTAATATAAACATTATATTATAATATTATAAAATATTTATATTTTGATCAATTTCAATATTTCAACGCATATTCATCAATTGAAGATTATTTCGCCGATTTTGCATCAGGTGTATTTAAAGAAAATCAGATCATTTACATTATAATTCGTGAGAGCGTAGATAGTCTCATTTTAAGCATTATGAAAACTGCGAAATTTTAAACGAGGTCGCTTGGACATCGCCATAGTTTCTATATGCTACATGACTATCGCTGTTTGGTGATTGTTAGATTATGAAATATTTATATTTTGACTAACTTTGACGTTCTGAACACAATGTTGAAGTCCGTTCATTGATCGAAGATCGTTTCGACTAATTTTGGTGATATCTAGTGTATTTCAGCTCTGATTTGCGAGCTATTACATCAAAGGTCCATCGAATTTGGATTTTGAGCTTGACTCGACTGATGTATCATGCATGGAGGTCAACACGTTTGTCCAACTCAAATAACATCTGGGATGAGACAGAGTTAGGTCGGAATCATTTAGCTATCTATACGACGCGTTCAATTAGTGTTATTTTTTTGAAAGGGTACGAGGTTAGGAAGTAAAAATTCTAATCAACGAAATATTCATAGATAAACTTATCACATATCGTGGACTGCTCCAAATGTGATATGGTTAGAATGAAGAAAGAACACTTCTTCAAATTATGTAATATCACGATGAAGATTGCTTATAGTATTCATTGCTTGTGAAGAGCAAGTGGTTATGTTATTACATATTCTGTGTTGTTCATCAATTTTGCTTAACTTTCAAAGATCTGGAAACTATTAGTAGATACTTGAATGCAAGAATACATGTCATAGAGAGCATCAACATGATGAATATTTCTAAGTTCCACAAAAGATACAATCAAATAATTGGCGCCTTTGGTATAACTAAACTTCATATTTCTTATTACATGATCTACCTTGATGATAACTATCTTAATTTATTTATTTTATAAAATAAGATCAGATAGCAATTATAGATGGAACACATATTCCTAAAAGTACCAAAATAATATGAATTAGCATTTAGAGGAAGAAAGTCTTATCCACTCAAAATGTATGGTAGACTTTGACTTAAAGTTTACAAATGTCCTAGTTGGGAGGGCTCAGACATGATATAATTCTTAGAAATGCATTAGAATGACGATGGCCTACATGTTTCAAGGTATAGAGAACTTACTTCACATTGTTTAATGGTACCAGGTATTTTACTATATTTGTCTCAGTTGAAATTACGTGATAAATATTATCTAGTGGATAGTATTCTACTAAAAAGGTTGTCATCTCATATCATGTTAGAAGATATCACTTAAAAGAGTCTAGTTCTAGCAAACCAAGAAATACAAAGAAGTATTCAATCAACGATATTCCTCTCTGTGCACGACAGTGGAACGTGCATTTGGTTCATTAAAGAATCATTTTGCAATTATAAAATGTGGCCTTACTTTCCCTTATAAACTTAAGTTGATATTTTTCTCGCATACCACAACGGATTAGAAGGGAGATGAATCATTCATCGAGAATGATCAAATGAGCCATGCTAGAAAACGATATGAACTTATTGCAGATGAGTCACATGAATGGTTAGCAAAAAGATATCAAATAGCTTTGATTATGTGGAATAGAATAGAGAATGATGAAGATATTGCAATATTATACATCTTTCATATGGCTTATTTTTTTATATAATTTTTTTTTTTTGCCAAGCATATACCTTTTTGATTTGTATGTCTTTTTTGGATGTTGAAATTTGCATTAAGTTGTACCTTTTGATATTAATGCATCGTTAATACAAATATATAATTACTATAAATTGTAATCTCATTTGTTTTAGCAAAATTATTTACTTTTATAGGTAAAATGCTACTGTGTTTATTATGACCGCAAATGTTGACTTGACTAATGCATATATAAACAAATTCTTATATATATTATTTATTTTTGTAGGTAATGGATACACAATAATCAATTGCTTCGCTTCAAAACCAAAAAAGAGAAAAAATTTTATATGGAGCATGAAACTGAAATGGATAACTAGGCTCCTACAGATTATTTTGAGTATGTCGCAAATGAAGTTCTAATGGATTTAAGGATGCTATCTACCAAGATGTTTTTAAAAGAAAGAAAGATTTGATTTATACAAGTGTAATGCAAAAATCAAATTCGACATCAACATAGTATATGAAATCATATTCAAGAATTGAAGAAAATTGAGTATCATGGGATGAAAGCAAAAAAATTATTTTGATGGGTCCAGAAGAACATGCATCTCACATTCAGATAGTGCTTCAACTCAAGCATCTTATTTAAAAAAAAAAATTAAAATTTTTATTTTAAAAGTAAATCTTCTTATTTATGTTGTAGGCTTCTCCAAAAGATGCTACTTTTTTGAATATTTCTATCGCAAATTATATAGATGATTTGAGAAGATGGCTGAAGAGCATGCCACCAGATTGCTAAATCTGAAGTAGTCAAATTCCATTAGGACTCAACAAATCAACCTAGATGATGATATCAATACAATAAGGCACAAGGGAGAAGTGAATATGAAAGACGACTATGAGGGAATGATAAAGAGAACACATCTTAGTCTCTAAAGGATGCCTCCCAAGAAAGAAAAGGAGAACATCTGAAGGTAGTATATGAGTTCATTGCTATGGTAATTGATAGTGTGACCCAAGTTGCCAATGCTATCCAATGTTTAACAAGAGCATCCGAAGAGAAAAATATTTGTTGAACTAATGTCCGAGTTATCTAGCATTCAGATTTTCGAGAAGAAATTGACGTTATCTATGATACGTTATCAAAGAACACAGCGATGATTCACTCATTCCTCTCTAAACTAGTAGAAGTGAAGGCTCAATGGATGAGCAAGGGGATAAACAAGTGATTTTGAGTTGTAGCCCTAGGAATGAAGATTTTGTATTTTGACATTTTGTATTTTGTGGTTGTTTGTAGTTGTTCACTCATGACTTTTCGGATCATCTTTTCTTATTTGTTTTTGTTGCTATGTTTGTTCAAGTTTAGTTGTTACTAGCAAATCATTCTTCTTAAATTATATGCGCACTATTTATGTTCATAATAATGGAAAAATGAGTTCCTAAAAAATTATCTTTACTTGTACGTTTTTACTGATTTTATGAGCTTGATAGTAGGGTTCTATTTGTGCTGATATGGAGGACTATTTTAGGTTTCTTTCTTTAAATATGGAAACTCTATATTTCATCTTGTAAATTAAAAAAATATACTACTTGGATGCTAGTAGATCATAATTTAGCTGATGCATTATTTTCCACCCTGGATCTATCAGCTCGGGATTCTTTTACCAACCTAGAATAAATCCAGAGGAAGCTGCACTAATATACAGTGGATTCTATGTCAAATCTGTGGTAAACTGGATTACAACACTCAAATTGGCATAGAATTGATTTTAACTACAATAGCAACTATCCTCCACTTTCACCTCAAACTTTGCTTAGATACTTCAAATGGTTGGTATCTTGATTCAAATGCATTCTCACACATTAAATAACTCCAATCAGCTCATTCAACCACAAGAATATCTAAGAAATCAACAAATGGTTGGCAATGTTCACTCCATTCTCATTTTCACCACTGGCAAAGGACTTCTACTAGAACCGTAAGCTTGTTTTATATTCTCTTTCATGCTCCAAATATTTCACATAACCTTATTTTTGTATATCATCTTACCACTGATAACTCATGTTCAAAATCATTTGATGCCACTGATTATCGTATTAAGGATCTGAAGACAAATCAACACTCCTCTCAGGCCCTTCCTATGAAGGCTTGTATCCTCTTTGTCTTCAATCTCCTTGTACTGTACGCCCTTCTGCATTCATCTCCAAGTGGATTCAACAAATCAATAGCATTGTCATTTGTGACATCCTCATATTGCAGTTTCTCCATGTAATTCCTGTCATTTAGCAAAAAGTTATAAAAACTCATTTATATTTTATCATGTCAAACACTCGATGTAATTTTCCCTTTCAACTTATTCACTCGGATGTATGGGGAGCTTCCCCAATCATTTCTTCTGATGAATATAAATATTATATTATTTTTATTCAAAATATACAGTAAAAACTGGCACAGGGAAAATTTTCTCCACGATGCCCTAAGCTTTATCTCGATGATGAATTGCTGCAATATAGGGCTTCCGCATCTAAATTCACATGTCCACAACTACAAGAATTGTGTCAAAATATCATGTTTATTTTTTTACCATTTTTAACAACATTTAACTCTATTAAAAAACAAAAAAAACTCAGTTATTTACAAAAGATAGTTAATAAGTTTTAGAAGAAACTTTTTATGCCTTATTTATGGCCTCTTGGAGGACTAAGTAAAAAATAAATAAGATGCCGAATCTGCCACCTCATAAAGCTGAGCTACTGCATTTGCCTCACCTGAAACTATCTTTTGGCATCACAAGCATTTGTTGATTACAAAATTGTGGAGCTTAGTTGTCAAATTCACCGTCCTATTTATCATTATTAATGTCCTTTTTAGATCTGCTAAATCGATTGAATTTGCTAAACATATTATATGTGTTCACCTACAAATCTCAATTGTAAAAATCTTTCTCTCTCTCTCTCTCTCATATATATATATATATATATATATATATAAAATAACATATGCTTAGACTCACATGTCATTTAAACTTAATGGTAACTTTAAAAGTATATTAAATAAGTAGTTTAAGTAGTATATTCACTTTTTATTTTAAATATGTAACATAAATAATTTAATAATAGCTTTTTCTTTTGCACTATTTTTTTCTTATTTTTATAATATTGATATGACACTTAAAATATTAGTAGTCGAAGCACGAATCTTGATGTTAAAAGCCGATCCGCAAATCTCGAGATCAAGCTCAAAATATCCTCGAAACTTTGAGATATCGCTAAATACCCAAATAGCTCTCAAATATGAAATATAAATAAATCGAGTGAAGGTTCCCAAGCCAAAGATCTTAATCTTCATTTGAGCATTCAAATATGAAATCATCGTATGATCAGGGGATGTTTTGAGTCATGGAAGTAGACGGGTTTTTTATGTATTTATGAGACGCCATTCCAATCTATAAAGCCTCATTCCTCATAGCAAGGAGGGAGCAGGCAGAGAGAGAGAGAGAAATTTCTAAAGATCCTCCAAAGACGTCCGCCACTGACGGCCGCTAACCACCACCACCGGCCAAGCACCGACTGATTAAGTCAACTTCGCTTGCCGACTTCATCGCCAACTTCGTCTAAATTGATTCGATCAACGTGCCAACCTCGTCCAATATTTATCAACTTATTCAATATCTTTATTACTAAGAATGTTGTCATTTCACATACATTCTAATCCCAAGATTAAATTTCAGATCAAAGCAGATAATAAGTTTTATGATGTTTTTCCCTTGAGGTTTTCAAAAAAATTCTCAGTTTTATGTTTTTCTTAAATCTACTAATTTAAAGCGAGAACTTTACTTAAATGCTTTTTTAAGATAAACAAATATATATATATATATATATATTATTAGAAAAAAATATTTTAAGTCATTTAATAAATTTAATTATTTTTTATGAGCAATTCAAATGAGTTTATATTTGTATTAGTTTTTTAAGGTATAGTATTATAACTTTGTATTTAATGATTGTATGTATCTTCTATTTTAATCAATTTAGCTAACTCTTAGTTGAATTGGCCCATCAATATTATGTGTTGATTTAAAGTAAATCATTAGAAATGATTGACATCGGCAAGAGTCTCACATGACGTCCACTTGGCCATTAGACTATTTTATTAATCTCATTGATGAAGACATAGAGAACCGTCCCATCACGCTATTACTGTAAGGAATCATTTGCGATAATTTTTTTTTATATATTTATATTAATATTTCATGTATTTCACTTTTTATATTATTTAAATTTATTACAAACATATTAATAATTATTTTAAAAATACTCAAAATATTAGAAATTTATTCTAAGCATTTTCAAAATAATATATATAATTGAAATAAAAAATATATTTTAAAAATATAGCAAATAAATACATTTTTTTCAAAAATAGAAAATAAAAAATAAATATCTAATAAAATTGATACCAAATAAGCCTAAAATATTTATATATTGTGTCAAGAGATTTAAAAAAATATATATTGTGAATTGACTATCCAACCGATTCTATATATATTCAAAATTATTTCTACGCAGAATAAGAGATTGAACCAATGAATAAGATCGATATTTATAAAACTCAACGATTCTAATATTAATTAAATTTGAACTTTTGAATTTTAATAAAATGTCTAAAAATAAAATACTTAAATAAAAATGATAAAATAGATAAAATTTTATTTTTTATAATTTAAATTTAGAATTATTTTTAAAATATTTAAAAATAAAATATCTTAAATATAAATATTATATATATATAATTAATTAATTATTATTATATTATTTTTATTTTTTTTAAAATAATTTTAATATTTATTGATTTATTTAACTTAATTTATTTCTATTTGAATTTGTTGAATCTAAGTTTTTCTTTTCTATTTTAATGTTTGATTTTTAAAATCATAATTGTGATTTTATAAATTTTAATATGAAAAATTATAAAATACAAGAAATTGCATATGCCTCGGTCAGATCACATGAATGAGAAATTTCGGAAGAGCAGCATTCCCCATCAATTATTGAAGCTGTCTTAGTTGGATTGAACCGTCGACTCTTACATGTTGACTAAAGTCAATCATTAGAAATGATTGTGGCAAGTCTTATATAGCATCCAGTTGATTATCAGTTATTTTATTCATCTCATTGATGATGATATAGAGGGCCATCACATCACGTTATTATTGTAAAAAATCATTGGAATCAATTATTTTGTATATTTATATTTATATATATATTTTTATATTATTTAAATTTAATATAAGTATATTAGTAATTATTTTTAAAATATGCAAATTATTTAAAATTTTATTCATCATTAATAGTTTTAATATCTATTATGTGAATCATTAAAACTTAAAACTCTCCTTATTTTAGTACAATGATCGATTTGATTTTCAAAATTTTGATTATTACATTATTACATTAAGATAAATTAAACAAAATAAATAATAAATTAGAATAACAAATATATATATAAGCAATTTACCTAAATCCAATAGAAATGCAAATAGAGCTATTACATAAACCTAAAAAAAGCTAAAGCAAACTTTATTGTTAAAAAATCCACTCTTATGATGATGATTCATGATTAAGCTAAATAAGTAGCCCCTATTTATTAAACTATCAATATCAAGATTTTAAGTAGCCCCTATTTTAATATATAGACAATCTAAGTATGATAATTTTTGAAGGTGGTATAAAAATTTCACCACGGACGAACAAAGAATCGAAATATCTGATATCTATTTCGAAGAAATGATCAAACGAAATAAGAAAGGAAAGATAATAATTCCTTTTGTAGCATGATTCTTTTAAAATTATACTCAATCCGCTCAAATAATTATTTTAAGTAAAAAAATAGCTTAATCAAAGAAGCAAAGTCATTGAAACCTTGTATCCTCCATTGCGTTCGTATTGATGATAAACCATTAGATATTACTGCTTTTGAAAAGATCAATTATGATGCTCAAGCTTTAAAAGAATTTATTATTATAATTAAATAACTTAATTATATTAATAGTACTCTTCAAGTTATTTCTGATCATTTATTTAGATTAAAATCTAAAGTTGATCAATTAATCAAAGGAAAACTTCCAAATTCAAACAAGAGTTTAAAATTCCTAAAGTGAAGAAATAGAAGAACTTCAAGAAGTATTTCAAAATTTTCGGTCCAACCTCTCAATATCAGTTTTCCTGCCATTCAGACATAAAAAAAGCACCCATCTAAATAGAATTTTTAACTATCTCTTTGCTAAAAAATTCTTTCAATTTTACATAAAACAAGATAATATTCATTTTACAATGATGAGCCTTTAATGCCACACCTATCAAAAGATCAATGTCTATAGTTCCACAAAATGAGTTTTTCTATTTCAAAAAGCTATTGGGTTCTCACAACAACTGATTTTTGAAAATCTTGTAAGAAAGATTGAATTTTATTTTGAATGGGAGGAGAAATTTTTTTTTTGTTTAATAGTTAAATTAGTAATTTCTTTATTTTAAAATAATTTGCATGCATAGACTTATTATTAAGTCTATGTGTGAAAATTTTCTATAGAGTTGCCTTCAAATCTGTGGGTAAGAAAAGAGGCCAAAATATAAAAATTCATTCTTTTAGGACGTCACTCAAATCCGCAGATGTGTTTATTTAGGTGATCGAGTACTTCATCAATGTACTATCTCGAGATAGTCACCACCTTTAATGGACCTAATCACCTCAATAAGGACTCTAAGGATGATGAGTCAGATATATGTAGATTATTCTCACTTTACATGGAAAAGTAAAGGGATTTATTTTAAAAATTAGTCAAGTTCTCGCAAAGGCAAGCCCTAATTAATTACATCCTAAAGAATTCTTGGAAAACTCAAGGTAAATGATCGTTGTCTTCAAAGATTTCAATAGAAAAAGAATATCAATCAATTAGTTTATTTTTTTGAAGATCAAATGTGATTTATCAAAGAGAGGGAGTTATTATCGAAGCCAAAAAAAAAGATAAGTAGGAGATGCCCACGATGCTAGAAAACCAAGCGAGCAATCTCAAACTATCCTATAGTTAGACTTTATGTTTTTTAAATTGATTTAATATGTTTGAGTTGAATTTTTCATTAGAAATTTAGGACTTATGATTCTTTAACACAAGATTAAGAAAATGCCTAAAAGGTGAGGAATTATGCTTATATACAAGGGGAGAAGCAACCAGAACCTAAATTTATGGAGCTTTGGCAAAAGCACAACCTAAATCTAAGGTAAAAAAATGATATTTGGTTTGCCTCCACAAGAGACATAAACCATCGACGCTGACTTACAACCGCCGCCAACTAACTCCTATGATTTTAAATACATGTCTTATCTTATGCAAGATAGTTAGGCATTATTTATTTAAAGACTAAGTCCTTAAACTCACTTAAATAGACTAGATATAAAATATGTTTTAAATGACCTAAATCTAATCTAATTCAAATTCAATTTAATTTTTTATTTTTGGACAATTATTTTGACTCAGGCTAATAGGATTCATATGCCTAATGCATGAGAAATAAAATTATTGGCCAAAATTAGTGAGAAGGGAGGAGGTGTGTTTCCACCATGGATTTTAAAAGTTAAGCCAAGTTTCTCTGGAAAAGGTGAAAGCCCTCCAATCAAGAGTGAAATAAGATATTGTTGTGCATGAAATTGTGAAAGAAATACTCATCTAATTAAGGGGTTGCTAATTCTTTTATCTTGATTTTAAACTTAAACTTTAGGTGAGGTTATGAGTTCTTTATTTTTAATTTTGAGTTGTTAGATTTGGTAAAAGATTTATTTTTCTGTTGGAGCCTAATCCATACCCAGGCCATACAAAAAAATAAGGAAAAAATTAGAAAAAGATGTCACTTAATGTAAAATCTAAACCAATCATCAATCAATTTATAAATCTAATCGCAAAAAGAATAAAAGGTCGTTGTGGTCGAGCACCACCGCACAAACCTGAAAATAATAAATTGGGTAGTCGAGCTCTACCCTTATACAACCCGGATTACAAATGAATTAAATTACAATTAAGCAAAGAAATTCATTGTTATGGGGGTCTTCAAGCTTTATTTCTTCTTTCTTCTTTTCTTCTCTTTCTTCTTCTTTTCTTCTTTCTTCTTTGGTTCCTCCTTTTGATGGTTGGAAGGTGGATGCTAAAGGCTTCACATGTATATAAGATGATATTATGACCAATGCTCATCCTAATCCTCATAACAATCATTTCAAAATCCTAATTGCATAAATTTATATAAAAATAAAAAGAATGGAAATCTAACTAACATCTGCAAAATAAAGATTAGCTAAAACAAATCACACAAATCCTAAGCATGTATATTGGACTTATCACCCCACACATGGGTGACTAACTAAGTCTCCTATTGGATTATGCTTAGGGTATAAGCACCTGCAAGCAAAAGAATTTATATTTTTATTTATGATAGTGCCTCTTAAGCACAATCCCAGAGAAAATAATGGACTAAGATCGCCCTACAATTAATTCTACGAGCATACATCCTAACATCTAGTCAAAAATATATATCACAAAAAAAACAAACCTCAAATCATGTGCCACCCTAACTTAAAGCTAGAAGTGGTGACTTAGGTTAATATATGTGTTTTGAAGGTTTGTGTGGTATGCTTAGTTATGGATTTAAGTTAGAATTTTCTAAGTGTGAAGCATATTCAACTTAGAAGAGAGTTTCATTTAAATTGTTTAATTATTTTGGATTGATTTTATTTCATGTTTTAATTTTGTTCAAGTGAATCATAATTAATTACTAAGTTATAAAGAGAGGGAAAGAGAAGTTCTTTTCTTTCCTTCCCTAACCTAAGTAATTTCTAAAGTAGATTCAACATTTTAGTTTTATTTAATGAATATTTTGATTAAATCTTTAATTAATCCTAAGTTTAGATGAACTCTAAACAAACATATTCAAAAAAGAAAGGCATTTTAAGATTAAATAAAATAAACCAAATTCACAAAATATACATCACTTCATTCTTTCCCGACATGTATAACATGCATATGAATGAATCCTAAGCATATCTATATATATATAAATGAGAATATTTAAAATACTTTATGATGCATGTTAAGCAATTCACTTAAGAAAATTTGAAAATTTAAGATGCATGATTTTCATGATATTTCTTATGATAGACATAGATGTTTCATGTAAGTGGGATGAAATCATTTATTTCAATTTTCACATGCACACATGAAAGTAAGAAAGGCATAAGTGAGTACAAGCCATTAACCGAGGTGTAAGGTACAAGACCTACTTAGGCTACTTAAAGCCTCACAACTGGGTTGTCCGTGACTAATATACCACTTTCTTAAATACAAACATGTGTACAAAAGAAATAAAATGGAAAGAAAGAATGCAAAAGTTGTATTGATTATTTTGTATGCAATTTATGTGCAAGTATAACACTTCTTAAGTAATAGAAGAATGAATAGGATATGGAATTAGATAAGTGTTAGGTTCTTTTCAATAAAACCATACCTTACCAACTCCTATTCAAAACTATACTAAGATAAGAGAAAGGAAAATCTATAAACACATCCTTATATTTTCTCACATGCAAGCTTATAATTAAAATATAAGTAGCACACTTTCAATTTTAATAATTGATTCATATATTTTGAAAATAATTTGAATTTAATAGTGATAATAGCCACTCATATTTCTACTTTAGCCAACACATGCAAATTTGACATAAAGTAAACAATTTCATTTTTGAATTTGATTTTGAAAAATATGGATGCATGAACCATGACATACAAATTTAAGATGTTGGGGAAAGAATCAAAGCAATGAAAGTATGTAAACACATTCACTTTAATTAAATCCTAAAGATAATCTTATAAAATAAGAAAGTTTAAAATAAATCAAAGTTTATTCAAAGTGATTTTTGTTTGATCTCAAGTTTGATTTAATTTTGAAAAGGTGAGTTGAGTTTGCTATTTCCTAACCATTCCACATGTGTTTGATATTTTGTTTAATTTTTAGATGATTAGATTCATTTTATGTATTAATTAGGTTAAGGTATGAATTAAGCAAGTTAATTAACCCTTACATACACCACCTTAGCATAGTTAACCAAGTAATTATGAGCCAATGAGATGACATAAAAAGTCACAAGGAATATAAACTTGCAATGCATCTAGGAAGAAAAGGGCCTAATGCAATTTGGCTCATGATTAATGGTTATCTAAGCTAAGAGATTTTGCTTAAGTATTTCAAAACATCCCTTCACACATATGAATTGAGTTTTGATTTTCTTAATTGAACTTAGGTTATTCAACCCTTAAGCATCTACCTAAAGTAGATTATTTAAGTTCTGGAAGGTTTTAGAATTTTTAGAAATTAATTAAGAGAATAATGAATTAACCCTTAAGAGAGGATTAAGAAAATAAAGGGGATTTTGGGAATAGCTTGGGAAATACCCAAAAATTATTCCATATGCCTCCTATTCACTGATCTAACCTTAATCAATCTTAATAATGGATTAAAATACTAATCTAACCTTAATTATTCTTAATTAGATTAAGAGAGTAATTAGAAAATATATTTGCAATTCTCCTAATTAAGCCTTAAATAAATCCCAAGAAAATAGGAGATAGGTCATCCCCTAAAATATACCCAAGATGTTTTGATTAATCAGAGGATTAATTAAGAAGTAATTAGCAAAATGATATTTTCATTAAAACCCAAAATCACAGAAAAGTATAATTTAAAATCCATTGAAATCATTTTTAAAATATTATAGGTTGAATTATCTTTCCATAGAATTTTACCTCATGTTTTTCTGAATTTTATTAAAAGAGATGAATTTTTGAAGATTAGGAGATTAATTAAAATTAATTAAATCCCCAAACTAATCCATCGCTCACGACACACGCGTGGAGGCTAGTCGGCGCTTTTGTGTCACACTATGAGCTACTACTTAAACGCCACGCCGTGGTGGCGTATGGCGGATGCGATTTGATCCGCCTCAATCGGGATTGAACCACCGTGGGATCATCCGCGGGTTTTAAAAGGGTTAATTCATTTCTAAAATGTGGGATTAATCTCATCGTCCATCCAAAATGCACGGATGGATGGCCAGGATCTCCCGAGTTCTTCCATGAGGCTCAACAGATGTTGTCCATGATCTTAGGGAAGATCCGAGCTCGATTGAGCTCGGATTGGAATGAGATTGTACCCACACCATCTAAAGTTAATGAGAAGCCTATCCAACGGTTGATTTCTCATGACATGAAAATTGCTTTCACAAAAGACCATCACCCCCTAAGCTAAGTGGTCAGAAAATTCCATGGCTCGTCGGAGGTGATCACTGGTGCTCAAGCTCGATGAGGTAGCTTCGTCTAGTGGAAATGAAGCCCTGTTGAAAGTTTCAAGCCTTGGGGTTGAATGGATCTCTGGGCCAACATCACTTCACCTTGCTTGCGGCTTTATTTAATTCTACCTCCTTGCATTGGGAACTCAAATGAATGCTTAGGTGCTGACTTGATCCTCGAGGGAGTGTACAAGAGAATTGGAGTGGATTTGAGTGAAGAGAAAGTTGAGGATTGAGGTGAGCTTTGTTTTCCAATCAAGAAAATTGAGAAATGGCTATCTCATATCCTTTTAGAAAGCTTAGGATTGCTCTCTGATCTTTCCTAACACTCAATAGGGTTCAATCGAATGTGGGAATCATGAATTCAAATTGAATTATGGGGAGTATATCTCCCACTATGACAATCGAATGGTCGAGCCTTAGCTTATCGTTTTGATCCAATTGACCACATGGTAAGGATTTTTTAAGCCGTTAGATCTTTGCACATGGTTTGAGGTCTTGAGTGGATTATTAACCTCCCATGTGCATCAAATTGGGTGGAGGAAGGATTTTGAAATGGCCAATTTGAGCTAGGGGGTCGGGTTTGGCCTTGGGTCCATTTTGGCTGACCCAAACTCATTGGGTTGGGTGCAACACTCTTCATTGGGTCCACTTGACAAGGAAGGCATCAAGTTGATATGAAGAGGGTATGACCAAATTACCCATGAATTAATCCACAATTTGTTCTATGGCATAGAAGTAATGGCCATTTTCTAATTATTTTTTAATGGATATGTTGGGTATGTGGAGAAACTAGGTTTGGCCAAGTTTCATGAGATTTTGAATTCATTTGATAAGGTTTGGCTCATGTTGACCCATTTAGGTCAAAATGGGTCAACTTAGGTGAAGTTGACCAATTAGTCAAATTGGGTCAACCAAGGGTTGGGTCCAGTTCATATGACCATTTGAAATGTTTTGGTGGCTTTGGTTTGATTCAATTTGAATTAATTTTGAATTTGGGTCATATGACTTCATTTAGGTCAAATGGGTCAAGTTGACCTATTTGACCCATTTGATCTATTTGAGCTAGGTCAAGGGTAGGTTTTGATTTGGTTAGTCATATGGAGTGGATTGGTATCTTTGTTTTCAATCAATTTTGGTTATGTTTGAATTTGGCTCAATATTACCCCTTTAAGTGAAGTTGGGTTTAAGGTCAATTGGGCTAGGTTTGGTCTAATTGGCCAATTGAGGCTTTGGTCAAGTTCAATAAGTGATTTGGAATGAACTTGATCCATTAGTTTGAATCAATTTGACTTAGATCAAGTTTTTACACCTTTTGACTTTTTAGGTCAAGTTGGGTCAACTTGGGTCAAGTGGATAATTGGGCTAGGTTAGGCTCAAATGTTGACTTGGTCAAGTTCAAACATAGGTAATGAATGAACTTAAATCAATGGTTTCAATCAATTTAGCCTATGGTGGATTTTGGCTATGTTAGGTTTTCATTTTGGGCTAAGTGTTGACTTGGTCAACCCTTAGGTTTGATTTGGTTTGACCCACTTTGGTTGACTGATCATCCCATGATGATTGTTGATCATGATGAGAGGCATTGGTGAGTTTGATTCAATCCAATTTGGTTAGGATTAGAATTTGGTTTATAAGGGTACTTTAGGTCACTTTGGGTCAAGTGAGCCTAAGTAGGTCAAATGGCTTGGTCAAAGCTTGATTTGAGTTTGATTGAACTTGTATATGGACTTATGATTGAAATACAAATCCATTAGCAAGTGGTTTGAAGTCAAATGGGTTTTGATTCATTTGACAATTTCATATTCAAAGGAAGAACATGAAAGGATTTGGGGTTTGATTTTTCAATTGATTTTTTGAATTGATTTTTGATTTAGTGATTGAAGTTCGTACTTATATATGAAGTCATGATTATAGGGTTGATTGAATCATGAAGTAAAATCAAGAGTTTGGCTTGATTTGAAGTTGATTTCGTTAAGTTTAAGATTTTGACTTGAAAGGCTTAGGTTAGATTTTGAATGGATTTGAGTTTGATTTTTGGAATTGATTTTGATTGTTTGAATTTATATTTCATTTATGTATGTGAATATAGATGAGAATATAAATGGATCATGAGAAAATTTTAATGATTTGAAGTGATTTGATCATGATTTAGGCTAAGTCCATTAAAAGGGAATTTAAAAGACTTAGAAAATTTTTGATGTTTGAAGCTTGAATTTTTGAATTTTATTTGATTGATTTATATTTATATTTCATTTATATATGTGAATATAAATGAGAATATAAATAAATTATGAGAAAATCCCATGAGTTTGAATTGGTTTGACCATGATTTAGGATAAGCCTATTAAAAGGAATTTAAAAGACTTAGGAAAATTTTAGATTTGGAATTTGATTTGATGTGATTCATTTATATATGTGAATATAAATGAGAATATAGATGAGTTATGAGAAAATACCATGAATTTGATTTGGTTTAGATCATGATTTAGGTTACGTTGAAGGAAAGCTTAAAGGACTTAGGAATTTTATGGATTTGATCTTGGGTTTCAATCACATAGAGTTGATTTGAGTTTGGAGAAAATCAAATAAGATTGATTTGGAGTTTGACTTGAAGGAAGGAAGTGAGGAATGGTTCAAGTTATGGTCAAATTTTCCTAACATGAGGTATGATATTACATGGTACTCTTAAGTCTCAGAGAGGTTGAGTGTCCACCTAATCACTGTGTGTTTTAAGACTAAGAACTCTTAAAGTCTAAGAGAAGTCCATACTATGATGGAGTTGAGTTCATTAAAGATCAGTTTATTCATTTTCATATATATATATACACACACCTTTATATAAATGTTATATGTATAATAATATAAATTATATTAAATAAATATATAATAATAATATAATATAAATGAAAGCAAAATTTTATATATATATATATAAATAAAATATTCTAATTGAATTCAAGTTAAAATTAGTTTATTTATATAATTAGATTATATATAAGATTATATCCCTTTTAACTTTAATATATTATATAACGATATGTAATAGCTAAAAGAAATTTATTAAAAAGAGTCAAATCAAAATCCTTATTGTCAAAAAAAAAAAAAAAATTCAATCAAGATTAAAAAAAGGAAGCATTATCATCTATTATAGATATATATTAAGTTAAATAAAAATAAAGTGATTTATTAAGTATATATATATATTAGTTATCAATATATATTAAACAGATACAAATACTTATTTAAAATTTGATCAAAATTAAAATATATTATAAAATAATAATAAATATAAGATAGGAATCTTTAATTGAAATTCTGTATGCTTAAAACTAAAAAAATGATTTATTTAATTATTTTTAGTGTAGTCAGTAATATATTAAAAATAAAATTACTATTAGTTGACATATATATAATATATAAAATAAAACCTAATGTCTGTAATAAAATTAAAGTGAATTCAATTATATTAATTAATGATAAACTTTATAAACTCTTGTTATTATTAATGAAATTCATACTCATCATGATTCCCCCACCTGCCATGGCCATGTTTGTTCTACTAAAAGGCAAAACAGAATAAATGACTCGAACACTATTCTGATTCTCGCCGGTTCAAAAGAAGAAAAAGTCAATTCTTCTCTCAGTTTTCATTTTTCTCTTTTTTTTGATTCTTTGAGCTCTTCGACAAAAAAAGCTTGGCAGCATTTTCTCCTTCAACTCTTCTTCACATCACCGACTGAGATTCACTATAAGCCTTAATCTTTACTCCATTTCTTCATCTTCATCTCTCGACACTCTCTCCCATTCCTCTCGGTTCTCTCTGATTTTCTCTCAGCCGAATCCGAATTCTTGCTATACTTTCCCATTCCATTAAATCTCAAGCTTATTCCCTCGTCAGCCACCACAACTGATATTGACCCAAACAGAGAGAAATATATCAGGAGTACAAGAGACAGAAAAGCTTCATTATGGCTAAAAGATTTTACCCAATAAAATAATAATTACATACATTAGTCACTGTTGAATAAATAATACAGAGAATTTAGTCATTCCAGAGGATATTATTATAATAATAAATAAAGCATGCTAGCAAAAAAGATCGCAAATTGCTAGAATAACAAGACAGATAAAGCGACAAGATCAGCCGAATTTGATATGGTAGGAGACAACTACAATAGCAACATAACTGAAAAACAAGAAAGAAAGTAAAGATCTTGTCAGCTCAGACAAAAACTACAACATCACTATAACTGAAAAATAAGAAATGAACCAACATCAGGCCAAAACAGACAGACATCACTGCCATATAACAGAAAAACAGCTAAACCCTAGAACAGATCTTGAAAATTGTAAAGAAATATTGAGTTCTAACAAATAGTTAAAGAAAAGGATGTATAAATAGGATTAGAAAGACAAACAGAAGAATATAGACTGAATATTTTGCTGCTACTTCTTCTCCTTCCTTCTGTATCTTCTTCTTCTTCTTCTTCTTCTTCAATCTCAGTTTATATTTTATATTTTTAAAATTAAATAATATTATTTTAAAATATTTAAAAGAGTTTTTAGATATTTTATATATTTTTAAAAATAACAATTACAATTAAATGTATTTTATTTTTAAATAAACTAAAAACAAAATAAAATATGAGAGAAAATGAGAGAAAATGAGTCAATGTGTTCTTTTTCATTCTCACTCTCACTCTATCTCTTGTTTCTACTATAATTATATATTTTTTGCATTTACATCACCACTACCGAATAGTCTCTCCCATCCCCTGCTTTAGCTTTTCTTGCCGTGCTTTTACTTTATGAAATAACGATGATAAGGATGCCGATTAGAAAAGCATTAATTTTTAGAGAGAGATTAAACAGAATTCTATCATATTAGATGCTGCTTGAGAAAATTGGAATTTGGTAAAGCTGCCTTCCCTCATCACCTTTTTATTTTCAATTCTGATTTCTTCTCTGTGAGTATGATTTGTACCCACCGTCTCTTAGCTCAGGTGGGTGGGAGAACCTGTGAATCTGGGGTGATTAATTCCAGGATCTTCATCATAATGGTGAGAAAAAGTAAGTACCTGCTCGTTTGGGTGATGAATGTGGCACTAGGTAAATATCATCTGACATCTCCACCACAGATAGGTAAGGTGTTGGGTGGATACCCACTCCAAAAAAAAAAGTATGATTTTTGATTATAATTTGGTTTTTGTGCACAAATCTGATTTCTCGGGTAGAGGAGAAATACCATTTTTTTTTCTTTTTTGTTTTGTTTTTTTGGCCAGATTTGTTAGTGTGTTCTTTGCGCAGAAATCAACACGAATCAGAATGCAGGATTATGTTTTTATCTGCAGGAGCCGTTATATATAACAATTGTTCAGATTTAGCTTCTGACTTGTGCTCGGAATTGTTGACCTTCACATATGATTTATGAGAGGATTAAATTTATTGAACAAATTTGACAGGCAACGGACGTAATATCGCGCAAATTAAAACTAAAATACAGTGGACGTCATCAAAATTGCATGAAATGATCTCCGATCGACAAATGAACTTCGTCTCTGCGTTTAGAAGGTTGGAATTGATCAAAATATATATCGAATTGACGGTCACGATTAAGAAGGAAATGTGTGTCATATCGGAGTGGGAGGTAGATGCCCAAACGATTCGTTCACAAATTAATCGTGTCTCTTGAAATGTAAATTTATCAAATGGCTGCAGTGTTCAGTCGTCAAGGAGCCGGAAGTGACAATGCATAATTTTGAACTAAAAGTAACCAAATTCATCTTCGAATTAATCCAAACGATATCTAATCATAAAATAGGTTGCGCCATTACATCCAGAATATCGAAATTATTTAGAATAGATATTCTATTTAATTAAAGTTATCGCACTTAAAATTCCATCAAAATTAGCATACATTTTGAGATAATTTACCTAATTATCTCTTAATCATATTCGGTCAACACTTGGAGACTCTAAGCCGCCTAATCCCATATTCCCACCTCTCATTCGCCAATAAAAAGCCCCCACCTCATCTCTCCCTTACCACCCACACTTATAATATATAATATATATATTAAATATTATTACGTACTAATTATAATTGTGAAAATCTCTCTTTATATATATATATATATATATATATATATATATATATATATATATATATGAGTGCATTATTCAACTCACATATCATGTAAATTAAATGTTAACTTTAAAATATATTAATAAGTATTTTAAGTAAGTAGTCTCTTCCCTTTTATTTTAAATATGTTACATCAATAATAACAATAACAGACCTTTTATTTACATCAAAAAATTAATATAATATTAATTTTTTCTTAATGTAAAAAAAATGTGAATATACAAAAAAAAATTATATTTAATTTTATACTTGTTAAAAGTCTTATGTGACACTTCTCATAATTATAGTAGATGTAAAATTCGACTTGGTGTCGTAAAATCTTATCGTGCTTTCTTAGATTTAATTTAACATTAATGATGTATCTCCCTATACGGAAACAATGTTAAATTTTAAACTATTTTGACTATAGCAAAATGAACTTATAAAAATAATATTTTTAATTTTAATGTTTGATTTTAGAATTTTAATGTTAGATTTTAAAAATCATAATTGTGATTTTATAATTTTTAATATGAAAAATTATAAAATATAAGAAATTGTACATGACTGGATTAAGTACCTTCAATTATTGAAGCTATCTTTAGAGTAAGGTAAGTTTCCTCACCTCCATAATTTTATTCTTATCTAATTCATGCTAATGACAATAATTTATTTTCCTAAATTAAATATGATTTATTAGCGAAGTGAATTAAGTGAGAAGAAGGAATAAAATAATATTTCATTAATAAAAAAGTTATGCTATTTCACAATCTTTTAGATCTCCTCTTTCTCTCTCAAGAGGTTATTTGGTTGGATGTTTTAAAAATAAATATATTTTAGAGTTCAAACTAAATTCAATATATATATATATATTATTTATATTTCTTATATGTAAATTTTAACATTTACATGCTTAACACTCAAACATTATAAATTTTTTTATGTGTAGGCATAGTGTTAAATTTTAGTTTTTAGATATGTAAATGCATATGAATTGTGTGAAATGCATGTAATCTTGATTTTTTTAATGTAAAACGTAATCTTTATGTTATTTGATGAAATTTAATGATATTATTTTGATAAAATTAGATATATTTACATATGAATATTTTTAGTACTCTAATTTTCTAATGAAATTAAACTGAATTTATAATTTTTTAATTCATTTAAATTTATTTAAGTTGTGTAATTATTTTATAATTCTTATAATTTTTAATATATAATATTCTATTATTGCATTCAATGAGTGTATAATAGATATATTTTGTCTTTAATATTTATGTATCATTGCATGTCAATATTTAATTTCTTGAAATAGTGGATAATTTTAATGGGTTTATTATTATGCACCTATAATAAATTATGTATATTTTCTTCTTATATATTACTATTATTATTTTAGGGGGATTTACATATATACCATACAATTCTTATGTATTTACATATCTAATACCTAAACTTCAATTTTTTTCATATGTATATATGAAATATATATATATATATATATATATATATATATATATATATATATATATATATATATATATATATATAACATTCTAATATTCAATATCACATCAAAAATTACTTTATTCACTTTTTAGAAGTGAAATGTATATTTTTAAGCATAGAAAAGTGTTAGATAAGTAAATATCTAATTTTAAGTGTTAGATATGTAAATACATAAGAATTGTGTGGTATGTATGTAAATCCTCCTTATTTTTAATGATGAGAAAAAAATTATAAAGTGAAAAATAAATTCTAAAATTTAAGACTATTTAATTGATGCCTAATTTTAATTAAATTTGTTCGGTCTAAGTTGAATTGGATAGTAGGCAACTAGGCATGCTATGTTCCTAAGTGTTGACTAAAAGTCAACACTCAAAAGGAAATTTTTTCTAGAAAATTCGATCAAATGTATAAAAATAAAAGATATTTAATTTTATTCTCCAAAATTTTAATTTAGAATTATATTTAAAATATTCACTATCAAAAATATCTCAAAATTAAAATATTATATATTAAATTTATTCACCTTCATAATTTTATCTTCATCAATGCCTGTGATAATAATTTATTTTTTGAATTAATTCTGCTTTATTTGCTAAGAGGAGCAAGAGAGAAGAAGAAAATATATTCTTTTAATAAAATAAATTACGTTAATTCTGAAACTTTATAAATTTCCTCTCTCAAAAAGTTATATGGTTAAATATTTTGAAATAAATACATTTTAAAACTTAAGTATAACTTAAATATAATTTATTATGAATATTTTGAATTGTTTGGTTTGTTATTAGATAATTATAATAAACTATTTCTGATATTTGCTTGATTATAAAATAAATAAAAAATACTTAAGAGAGAAAAAAAACTCAAAAATATTTCAGTAATAAAAACACGTATGTCATAGCTAATAAATTTTAGTTTAAAAAGTATATTTAATAAATAGCTTATAGTCAGCCATCTCTCCTTCTCTTATAATTTAAAAATATATTACCTCCTTAATAACTAATTAAAAATAAATTCATTTTTTTATTCTACTTTATTTTCAAATAATTTTTTTAAATGTTTATATTTTACTTTCTTAAAAAATAATATTTACTAAATTCAAGTTAATAATTTATATATGAATATTTTATAAATAATTTAAGAAATTTCTATAAATTTAAATATATATTTTATTTTTAAGTGCACTTGAAATAAAAAATATTTATTATTATTATTTAAGAATATCTCTTTTTATATAGAGAAGTTAAACTTTATAGTAAGATATTGTAATATACTATGTTTGATTTGGTAGATATTATGATTAATTTAGTTTATGCTCATAATAATAATAATAATAATAATTTATATAAAATTTTTATAAAAATATTTAAATGATATATTTATATAAGTTTAATATTTAAATGTGATTATTTAAAATATTTAAAAATATATTTATTATTTAAAATCAGGATGTGTGCATCGAATCGATGATTCTATCTAAGTTGCTAAATTTTTTTAAAATTTTATTAAAATTAAAAATAAGTTTATTTAGAGTATTTTGTGTGTTTTTATTTTTAAAAATAAATAATATTATTTTAAAAAATATTTAAAATAGTTTTAAAATATTTAATATATTTTTAAAATAAGAATTACAATCAAATATATTTTATTTTAAATAAAATATAAGAAAATAAAATAAGAGAGAAAATGAGACAATTTTTTCTCTCTCATTCTCACTCTCACTCTCACTCTATCTCTTGTTTCCACTATAATTATACTTGTTTATATTTTTTTCGGAAATTACTTGTTTATATTTACATCACCACTACCGAATCCTCCACCACGTCCCCTGGTTTAGCTTTCCTTGCCGTGCTTTTACTTTATATGAAAGAACGATGATAAGGATGCCAATTAGAAAAGTAATAGATTTTTAAAGGACCTTATCATTTTAATATTAATAAAAAATATTTTTTACATTTTTAATGAATGATCATAAAATATTTTAAATTAAAATTAACAAAATAGATAAAATATTATATTTCAAAATTTTAATTTCGAATTATATTTAAAATATTTAAGAGAGAGATATCCCAAATTAAAATATTATATATTAAATTAATAAAAAATTATTATTTCATCATTAATATATTATTTTAATAAATTAATATAGTTTTAATATCTATTATGTGAATCATTAAAACTTAAAACTCTCCTTATTTTAGTACAATGATCGATTTGATTTTCAAAATTTTGATTATTACATTATTACATCAAGATAAATTAAACAAAATAAATAATAAATTAGAATAACAAATATATATATAAGCAATTTACCTAAATCCAATAGAAATGCAAATAGAGCTATTACATAAACCTAAAAAAATCCAAAGCAAACTTTATTGTTGAAAAATCCACTCTTATGATGATGATTCATGATTAAGCTAAATAAGTAGCCCCTATTTATTAAACTATCAATATCAAGATTTTAAGTAGCCCCTATTTTAATATATAGACAATCTAAGTATGATAATTTTTGAAGGTGGTATAAAAATATCACCAACGAACAATCATCTATCTATTTTGAGAAATTATCAAACGAAATAAGAAACGAAAGATAATAATTCCTTTTGTAGCATGATTCTTTTAAAATTATACTCAATCCGCTCAAATAATTATTTTAAGTAACAAAAAATTGCTTAATCAGCAAAGCAAAGTCATTGAAACCTTGTATCCTCCACTTGTCGCTCGTATGGTTGATGATAAACCATTAGATATTACGTTTTGGAAAGATCAATTATGATGCTCAAGCTTTAAAAGAATTTATTATTATAATTAAATAACTTAATTATATTAATAGTACTCTTCAAGTTATTTCGATCATTTATTTAGATTAAAATCTAAAGTTGATCAATTAATCGAAAACTTCCAAATTCGAACAAGAGTTTAAAATTCCCAAAGTGAAGAAATAGAAGAACTTCAAGAAGTATTTCAAAATTTTCAGGTCCAACCTCCCCTCAATATCAGTTTTTGTTTTTTCTTTCCGGCTACATTCATGACATAAAAAGCCGTGCAGCTCCATCGAAATAGAATTGTCGAACTATCTCTTTTGCTAATAATTCGTCAGTTTCAATTTTACATAAAACAAGATAATGTTCATTCATTTACAATGATGAGCCTTAGTGGGAATGCCACACTCATTGAAAGTATCAATGTACGATAGTTCCACAAAATGAGTTTTTCTATTTCAAAAAGCTATTGGGTTCTCACAACAACTGATTTTTGAAAATCTTGTAAGAAAGATTGAATTTTATTTTGAATGGGAGGAGAAATTTTTTTTTTTGTTTAATAGTTAAATTAGTAATTTCTTTATTTTAAAATAATTTGCATGCATAGACTTATTATTAAGTCTATGTGGTGAAAATTTTCTATAGAGTTGCCTTCAAATCTGTGGGTAAGAAAAGAGGCAAGAATATAAAAATTCATTTTTTTAGGACGTCACTCAAATCCGCAGATGTGTTTATTCAGGTGATCGAGTACTTCATCAAGGAATAGTGTACTATCTCGAGAGATAGAAGTCACCACCTTTTAATGGACCTAATCACCACAATAAGGACTCCTAAGGATGATGAGTCTGTATATGTACCAGAGATTATTCTCTCACTTTACATGGAAAAGTAAAGCGGGATTTATTTTAAACCGAATTAGTCAAGTTCTCTGCAAAGGCAAGCCCCAAATTAATTACATCCTAAAGAATGAGGATTCCTTAGGAAAACTCTCGATTAAGGTAAATGATCGTTGTCTTCAAAGATTTCAATAGAAAAAGAATATCAATCAATTAGTTTATTTTTTTGAAGATCAAATGTGATTTATCAAAGAGAGGGAGTTATTATCAAGCCAAAAAAAAGATAAGTAGGAGATGCCCATCTTTAGAAAAAACAGCAATCTCAAACTATCCTATAGTTAGACTTTATATTTTTGAAATTGATTTAATATATTTGAGTTGAATTTTTTATAAGAAATTTAGGACTTATGATTCTTTAACACAAGATTAAGAAAATGCCTAAAAGGTGAGGAATTATGATTATAGCCTACAATGGGGAGAAGCAATCGCAGAACCTAAATTTATGGAGCTTTGGCGAGGGCCAAAAGCACAACCTAAATCTAAGATAAAAAATAGATATTTTGTTTGCCTCCACAAGAGAGGATAAACCATCAGACTGCTTAGACTTACAACCGCTTGGTGGTGGCCGCTAACTAACTCCTATGATTTTAAATACATGTAGGCAAGTCTTATGCTTTGATAGTTAGGCTGTTATTTACTAAGTCCTTAAACTCACTCCTTAAATAGACTAGTTCATATAAAAAAATGCTTCAAATGACCTAAATCTAATGCAATTCAAATTTCAATTTAATTTTTATTTTTGGACAATTATTTTGATTCATAATAGGATTCATATACTGCATGAGAAATAAAATTATTAGCCAAAATTAGTGAGAAGGGAGGAGGTGTGTTTCCACCATGGATTTCAAAGGTCAAGCCAAGTTTCTCTGGAAAAGGTGAAAGCCCTCCAATCAAGAGTGAAATAAGATATTGTTGTGCATGAAATTGTGAAAGAAATACTCATCTAATTAGGGGGTTGCTAATTCTTTTATCTTGATTTTAAACTTAAACTTTATGTGAGGTTATGAGTTCTTTATTTTTAATTTTGAGTTGTTAGATTTGGTAAAATATTTATTTTTCTCTAGGAGCCTAATCCATATCCAGGCCATACAAAAAATAAGGAAAAAATTAGAAAAAGATGTCACTTAATGCAAAATCTAAATAAATCATCAATCAATTTATAAATCTAATCGCAAAAAGAATAAAAGGCCGTTGTGGTCGAGCACCACCGCACAAACCTGAAAATAATAAATTGGGTAGTCGAGCTCTACCCTTAGACAATCCGGATTACAAATGAATTACATTACAATTAAGCAAAGAATTCATTGTTATGGGGGTCTTCAAGCTTTATTTCTTCTTTCTTCTTTTCTTCTTTCTTCTTCTTTTCTTCTTTCTTCTTTGGTTCCTCCTTTTGGATGGTTGGAAGGTGGATGCTCCAAAGGCTTCACATAGTATATAAGATAGGATATTATGACCAATGCTCATCCTAATCCTCATAACAATCATTTCAAAATCCTAATTGCATAAATTTACATAAAAAGAAAAAGAATGGAAATCTAATTAACATCTGCAAAATAAAGATTAGCTAAAACAAATCACACAAATCCTAAGCATGTATATTGGATTTATCACCCCACACATGGATGACTAAGTCTACCTAGCCTGTTGGATTATGCTTAGGGGTATAAGCACCTGCAAGCAAAAGAATTTATATTTTTATTTATGATAGTGCCTCTTAAGCACAATCCCCTGTAGAAAATAATAGTTAGACTAAGATCGCCCTACAATTCATTCTACGAGCATACATCCTAACATCTAGTCAAAAATATATATCACAAAAAAACAAACCTCAAATCATGTGCCACCCTAACTAAAAGCTAGAAGTGGTGACTTAGGTTAATGTGTGTATTTTGAAGGTTTGTGTGGTATGCTTAGTTATGGATTTAAGTTAGAATTTTCTAAGTGTGAAGCATGTTCAACTTAGAAGAGAGTTTCATTTAAATTATTTAATTATTTTGGATTGATTTTATTTCATGTTTTAATTTTGTTTAAGTGAATCCTATAATTAATTACTAAGTTATAAAGAGAGGGAAAGAGAAGTTCTTTTCTCTTTCCTTCCCTAACCTAAGTAATTTCTAAAGTATATTCAAATTTTAGTTTTATTTAATGAATATTTTGATTAAATCTTTTAATTATTCCTAAGTTTAGATGAACTGTAAATAAACATATTCAAAAAGAAAGACATTTTAAGATTATATTAAAGGAACCAAAATCACAAAACATATATCACTTCATTTCTTTCCCAACATGTATAACATGCATATGAATGAATCCTAAGCATATCTATATATACAAATGAGAATATTTAACACACTTTATGATGCATGCTAAGTAATTCAATTAAGAAAATTTGAAAGTTTGAGATGTATGATTTTCATTAAGTAGAAAAGGTATTTCTTATGATAGGACACAGTGGAGATGAAGGATTCATGTAACCGACCTCACTTAGTGGGATGAAGGCTTCTTCTTCTTCTTCTTCTTGTTGTTAAGAAAATGTATTTATTATCTAATTTTCACATGCACACATGAAAGTAAGAAAATACATAAGTGAGTACATCATTGTTAACAGAGGTGTAAGGTACAAGGCCTACTTAAAGCTACTTAAGGCCTCGCAACCTCGGGGTTGTCCAGACTAATATATCACTTTCCTTAAATACAAATATGTGTACAAAAGAAATAAAATGGAAAGAAAGAATGCAAAAGTTGTATTAGTTGATTATTTTGCTTATGCAATTTATGTGTGCAAGTTTATGTAACACTTCTTAAGTAATAGCATAGGAATAAATAGGATATGGATTTAGATAAGTGTTCTTTTTCAAATAAACCATACAGCTTACCAACTCCTATTCAAGACTATACTAAGATAAGAGATAAGGAAATCTATACTAAACACATCCTTATATTCTCTCACATACAAGCTTATAATTAAAATATAAGTAGCACACTTTCAATTTTAATAATTAATTCATATATTTTAAAAATAATTTAAATTTAATAGTGATAATAGCCACTCATATTTCTACTTTAGCTAACACATGCAAACTTGACATAAAGTAAACAATTTCATTTTTGAATTTGATTTTGAAAAATATGGATGCATGAACCATACGACATACAAATTTAAGATGTTGGGGAAAGAATCAAAGCAATGAAACCATGTAAATATATTCGCTTCAATTAAATCCTAAAGATAATCTTATAAAATAAGAAAGTTTAAAATAAATCAACGTTTATTCAATGTGATTTTTGTTTGATCTTAAGTTTGATTTAATTTTGAGAATGTGAGTTGAGTTTGCTGTTTCTAATCCATTCCCACATGTGTTTGATAATTTTGTTTAATTTTTAGATGATTAGATTCATTTTTATGTATTAATTAGGTTAAGGTATGAATTAAGCAAGTTAATTAACCCTTACATACACCTTAGCATAGTTAACCAAGTAATTATGAGCCAATGAGATGACATAAAAGTCACAAGAATATAAACTTTGCAAAAGGGCCTAATGCAATTTGGCTCATGATTAATGGTTATCTAAGAGATTTTGCTTAAATTTCAAAACATCCCTTCACACATATGAATTGAGTTTTGATTTTCTTAATTGAACTTAGGGTTATTCCTAAGCATCTAAAGTAGATTATTTAAGTTCTGGAAGGTTTTAGAATTTTTAGAAATTAAAGAGAATAATTAAATTAATTAATTAAGAGAGGATTAAGAAAATAAAGGGGATTTTGGGAATAGCTTAGGGGAAATACCCAAAAATTATTCCATATGCCTCCTATTCACTAGATCTAACCTTAATCAATCTTAATAATGGATTAAAATACTAATCTAACCTTAATTATTCTTAATTAGATTAAGAGAGTAATTAGAAAATATATTTGCAATTCTCCTAATTAAGCCTTAAATAAATCCAAGAAAATTAGGAATGTCATCCCCAAAATATACCCAAGATGTTTTGATTAATGATTAATTAAGAAGTAATTAGCAAAATGATATTTTCATTAAAACCCAAAATCACAGAAAAGTATAATTTAAAATCCATTGAAATCATTTTTAAAATATTATAGGTTGAATTATCTTTCCATAGAATTTTACCTCATGTTTTTCTGAATTTTATTAAAAGAGATGAATTTTTGAAGATTAGGAGATTAATTAAAATTAATTAAATCCCCAAACTAATCCATCAGTTCATAGCACGACACGCGGTGGAGGCTGGTCAGTGCGCTTTACATGTGTCACACTATGAGCTAATTACTTAAACGTCACGTCAGGGTGGCGGTATGGCGGCGGGATGCGGTTTGATCCCTGTCGCTCAATCAAGGATTGAACGACCAGGGATCATCCCGCAGTTTTAAAAGGGTTAATTCATTTCTAAAATGTGGGATTAATCTCAACCGTCCATCCAAAATGCACGGATGGATGGCCAGGATCTCCCGAGTTCTTCCATGAGGCTCAGAGAGGTTCTTAGAAGATCCGAGCTCGATTGAGCTCATTGGAATGAGATGTACCCACACCATCTAAAGTTAATGAGAAGCCTATCCAACGGTTGATTTCTCATGACATGAAAATTGCTTTCACAAAAGACCATCACCCCCTAAGCTAAGTGGTCAGAAAATTACATACCTCGTCGGAGGTGATCACTGGTGCTCAAGCTCGATGAGGTAGCTTCGTCTAGTGGAAATGAAGCCCTGTTGAAAGTTTCAAGCCTTGGGGTTGAATGGATCTCTCTATGGGCCAACATCACTTCACCTTGCTTGCGGCTTTTATTTAATTCTACCTCTCCTTGCATTGGGAACTCAAATGAATGCTTAGGTGCACTTGACTTGATCCCCTGAGGGAGTGTGCAAGAGGAATTGGAGTGGATTTGAGTGAAGAGAAAGTTGAGGATTGAGGTGAGCTCCCTTATTTTCCAATCAAGAAAATTGAGAAATGGCTATCTCATATCCTTTTAGAAAGCTTAGGATTGCTCTCTGATCTTTCCTAACACTCAATAGGGTTCAATCGAATGTGGGAATCATGAATTGATTATGATATCTCCCCATGACAATCGAATGAGCCGAGCCTTATCGTTTTGATCCAATTGACCACATGGTAAGGATTTTTTTGCCGTTAGATCTTTGCACATGGTGGGTTTGAGGTCTTGAGTGGATTACCTCCCATGTGCATCAAATTGGAGGAAGGATTTTGAAATGGCCAATTTGAGCTAGGGGGTCGGGTTTGGCCTTGGGTCCATTTTGGCTGACCCAAACTCATTGGGTTGGGTGCAACACTCTTCATTGGGTCCACTTGAGCTGTTAGGAAGGCATCAAGTTGATATGAAGAGGGTATGACCAAATTACCCATGAATTAATCCATAATTTGTTCTATGGCATAGAAGTAGAATGGTCATTTTTCTAATTTTTTAATCCGGATATGTTGGGTATGTGGAGAAACTAGGTTTGGCCAAGTTTCATGAGATTTTGAATTCATTTGATAAGGTTTGGCTCATGTTGACCCATTTAGGTCAAAATGGGTCAACTTAGGTGAAGTTGACCAATTAGTCAAATTGGGTCAACCAAGGGTTGGGTCCAGTTCATATGACCATTTGAAATGTTTTGGTGGCTTTGGTTTGATTCAATTTGAATTAATTTTGAATTTGGGTCATATGACTTCATTTAGGTCAAATGGGTCAAGTTGACTATTTGACCCATTTGATCTATTTGAGCTAGGTCAAGGGTAGGTTTTGATTTGGTTAGTCATATGGAGTGGATTGGTATCTTTGTTTTCAATCAATTTTGGTTATGTTTGAATTTGGCTCAATATTACCCCTTTAAGTGAAGTTGGGTTTAAGGTCAATTGGGCTAGGTTTGGTCTAATTGGCCAATTGAGGCTTTGGTTCAAGTTCAATAAGTGATTTGGAATGAACTTGATCCATTAGTTTGAATCAATTTGGCTTAGATCAAGTTTTGACACCTTTTGACTTTTTAGGTCAAGTTGGGTCAACTTGGGTCAAGTGGCCAATTGGGCTAGGTTAGGCTCAAATGTTGACTTGGTCAAGTTCAAACATAGGTAATGAATGAACTTAAATCAATGGTTTCAATCAATTTAGCCTATGGTGGATTTTGGCTATGTTAGGTTTCATTTTGGGCTAAGTGTTGACTTGGTCAACCCTTAGGTTTGACTTGGTTTGACCCAATTTGGTTGACTGATCATCCCATGATGATTGTTGATCATGATGAGAGGCATTGGTGAGTTTGATTCAATCCAATTTGGTTGGGATTAGAATTTGGCTCATAAGGGTACTTTAGGTCACTTTGGGTCAAGTGAGCCTAAGTAGGTCAAATGGCTTGGTCAAAGCTTGATTTGAGTTTGATTGAACTTGTATATGGACTTATGATTGAAATACAAATCCATTAGCAAGTGGTTCGAAGTCAAATGGGATTTGATTCATTTGACAATTTCATATTCAGAGGAAGAACATGAAAGGATTTGGGGTTTGATTTTTGAATTGATTTTTGAATTGATTTTTGATTTGGTGATTGAAGTTCGTACTTATATATGAAGTCATGATTATAGGGTTGATTGAATCATGAAGTAAAATCAAGAGTTTGGCTTGATTTGAAGTTGATTTCGCTAAGTTTAAGATTTTGACTTGAAAGGCTTTGGTTAGATTTTGAATGGATTTGAGTTTGATTTTGATTTTGATTGTTTAAATTTATATTTCATTTATGTATGTGAATATAGATGAGAATATAAATGGATCATGAGAAAATTTAATGATTTGAAGTGATTTGATCATGATTTAAATTTAGTCCATTAAAAGGGAATTTAAAAGACTTAGAAAATTTTTGATGTTTGAAGCTTGAATTTTTGAATTTTATTTGATTGATTTATATTTATATTTCATTTATATATGTGAATATAAATGAGAATATAAATAAATTATGAGAAAATCCATGAGTTTGAATTGACCATGATTTAGGATAAGCCTATTAAAAGGAATTTAAAAGACTTAGGAAAATTTTGATTTGATTTGATGTGATTTGATGATTCATTTATATATGTGAATATAAATGAGAATATAGATGAGTTATGCATGAATTTGATTTGGTTTAGATCATGATTTAGGTTACGTTGAAGGAAAGCTTAAGGACTTAGGAATTTTATGGATTTTGATCTTGGGTTTCAATCACATGAGTTGATTTGAGTTTGGAGAAAATCAAATAAGATTGATTTGGAGTTTGACTTGAAGGAAGGAAGTGAATGATTCAAGTTAAGGGTAGACAAATTTTCCTACACCCATAAGGTATGATATATTCCTATATAACTCTTTTAAGTCTGTTTGAGTGTCCACCTAATCACTGATGTGTTTTAAGACTAAAGAACTCTTAAAGAGAAGTCCTATACTATGAGGAGTTGAGAGTTCATTCAAAAATGAGATCAACAGCTATTATTTCATATATATATATATATACACACACCTTTATATAAATGTTATATGTGTAATAATATAAATTATATTAAATAAATAAATAATAATAATATAATATAAATGAAAGCAAAATTTTATATAATATTCTAATTGAATTCAAGTTAAAATTAGTTTATTTATATAATTAGATTATATATAAGATTATATCACTCTTAACTTTAATATATTATATAACGATATGTAATAGCTAAAAAAAATTTATTAAAAAGAGTCAAATCAAAATCCTTATTGTCAAAAAAAAAAAAATTCAATCAAGATTAAAAAAAGGAAGCATTATCATCTATTATAGATATATATTAAGTTAAATAAAAATAATGTGATTTATTAAGTATATATATATATATATATATTAGTTATCAATATATATTAAACAGATACAAATAGTTATTTAAAATTTGATCAAAATTAAAATATATTATAAAACAATAATAAATATAAGATAGGAATCTTTAATTGAAATTCTGTACGCCTAAAACTAAAAAAAATGATTTATTTAACTATTTTTAGTGTAGTCAGTAATATATTAAAACTAAAATTACTATTAGTTGACATATATATAATATATAAAATAAAACCTAATGTCTGTAATAAAATTAATGTGAATTCAATTATATTAATTAATGATAAACTTTGTAAACTCTTGTTATTATTAGTGAAATCCATACTCATCATGATTCCCCCACCTGCCATGGCCATGTTTGTTCTACTAAAAGGCAAAACAGAATAAATGACTCGAACACTATTCTGATTCTCGCCGGTTCAAAAGAAGAAAAAGCCAATTCTTCTCTCAGTTTTTCATTTTTCTCTTTTTTTTGATTCTTTGAGCTCTTCGACAAAAAAACCTTGGCAGCATTTTCTCCTTCAACTCTTCTTCACATCACCGACTGAGATTCACTATAAGCCTTAATCTTTACTCCATTTCTTCATCTTCATCTCTCGACACTCTCCCATTCCTCTCGGTTCTCTGATTTTCTCTCAGCCAAATCCATTCTTGCTATACTTTCCCATTCCATTAAATCTCAAGCTTATTCCACAACCTGCGATATTAACAGAGAGAAATACATCGTGAGTACAAGAGACAGAAAACTCTATTATGGCTAAAAGATTTTACCCAATAAAATAATAATTACATACATTACATCATGTTGAATAAAGAATACGAGAACTTAGTCATTCAGGAGGATATTATTATAATAAATAACCAAATAAAGCACTCTTAGCAAAAGATCAAAATTGCGATCAAGACAGATAAACTACAAGAACAAGATCCGCAAAGAATGGCCATAGGACAATAACAATATAATATCGAAAAACAAAGAAAAGTAAAGATCTTGTCAAACAAAAAACTACAACATCAATATAATAAAAAATAAGAAATGAACCAACATCTGCAGACATCGCCATATGCAAACTAAACCCTAGAATCTTGAAAATTGTAAGGAAATATTGAGTTCTAATAAATAGTTAAAGAAAAGGATGTATAAATAGGATTAGAAAACAGAAGAATATATTTTGCTACTTCTTCCTTCCTTCAGATCTTCTTCTTCTTCAATCTCATCTCCTCCTCATTCTCTCGTTCTCCTCTGGAGAAACCCTAGGTTTTCCTTCTCCATTTTCCGGAGTTTCACTCCCATAGCCATCCTCCTCTAAGTTCTCGAGGAAGTTTCATCACACGGTTGAGAGAACGACGGGAATTAAAGCATAGATGGTGGCGATTTAATCCCGTGGCAACTCATCCCGAGCCAATCCAACAGTCTAATTTAAATCTGGGGTCTTATCAACAACCCAGGTTTTGTTAGTTTTCCCTCAAGCTGTTTTCCCTCAAGCCGTTGTAAAGACGCCCCTCCTAATTGTTGTCTAGGTTACTACCTCCTTCTAGTTGTTGTCTGGGTTACTACCTCCTTTGTTTTCTTTATAGTCGGATTCGCAGCAGCCGCATATTCCCTCCTAGCTGAGTAATAAATTTTGAACAAAATTGTGCAATCATGCAAACACATTATACAGTAATATTTAATGCATATGAATAATTTCAGTGTAAAAATCTATATACATATGTGAAGTAACTTTCATCCCATTTCGAGCATACTCTATATGTGATAGTCCAAATGCACTAAATATGTGCTAAAAGTTGAAAATGAGATTTGCACATATTTTAGGAGCTTATCTCGATACAAAAATAATTGATTTCATATCAATTATAATATACTATTTTATGAATTTTACTAATTAAGAAAAATCATCTAAACTTAAAATTGCTGCATGTGCTCGGACTAAGAAATTCAGAATACAATTCTATTGTCTGAAAAAGCTATGTAAGCTAAGTCGAGATTAAATATAAAATTAATCTTATAATTTAGAAATAAAATTATCTAAACTATCAAATACCCGCATCGGCCATGACATACTATTGAATGTTTAAATTTAGATATCTGAGGATGCTACATAGGTAAAAACTAGATTGACTTAAATGACTTACACTATGAATTATGTAAATATTTTGATAGGAAGATAATCATTGTGAAAGTTTGAGCATATTTTAGAATTTAATATTCTAAATATATACTTCTGTATGTATTTTAGTAAGTCAACACATTTATACGATAAAAGTTGAGTCTTATTTTGAGCATTCAAATCCTCCTCCTCATAGGGACTGGAGTCGATAATGTTGAATCTTTTTAATAGAAAATTAAGTGATTAATCTCAGTGAGGATGTATATAAAAATTAATATAGATAATGTCCACAAGTTGATCATTTAAGGTTACTCTTACTACTTGAGTAAAGTCTTTATTAGTCTTAATGGGTATATTTTATATTTAAGAATACAAACATTCAACTTCAAAAATCAAAATGCATAATTACAAGTCTCAATGTTTGGGTATGATCCATCTCTTATAGGAGTAGAATTGATAAGATCGGATGTGATATAATACATTCTCAAAGTCATAGATCTGCTCCTCTACTAGCAAAAAATAGAGTTGACAAAGTCTACCCTAATGATGGTTGTATTGATGAGAATATCAACCTAAGCATTTTATTAATATTAATATTATTGAATCTTCAAAGTTAAATCAAGTTCCTTTCAACCATCAAATATTCAAGAAGATTCCAATAAAAAATAAAAAAATGCTTAAATTAAGTTCATTTGTTGAGGGTGGCAATTTAAGAAAACTTTAGCTCATAAAAGAGCCAATATCTTATTAAGTATACTCCTCCATCTACACTCAAAATATTCTACACTAGTAAGGATGTGATTCCTGTCCTCCGTCCACGTGATTTGACCATTAGGTTCCACATATGAAGCGATTATGACTAGAGCCCTCTGATTTGGTGGTTTGACTAGTAGGTTCCACTATATTACATACATAGCTATAGCGAGTTTTTTCCTCAATAGTTTCTACCCCTTTAAGTTATGAATTATATGGTATACCAAATAGAGCACAAAGCATTCTATCAACTAGGGTGGACTTAAAATTGTTCATTTAGACAAATATCAACTATAGTCTATAAAGTTTCCCTGCTAATAAGGATTTTTCATTCAGGTTGGGTCGACCGCCTCTTTTGACTAAGTGGACTTGAGATCATGACAGCTTGGGATGATAAAATCATAGGATCTTGACCAAGCGCATCATCATTTCATCAACCATTGTTAACCTCACTTTTAGAGTGAGTTCTCAATCTCCTCATCTAAGCCTAGGAGTCTTTTAGACACTAAGAATTTTTTAGTCATAAGACACTTCTAGTGATTAGGTGAACACTTAACCTAAACCTAGAGATTTAGAAGGGTTAATCATAGGATTAGGCTATGCATTTGGGATTAGGATAACCCTCCTACCCCACAACCCAAATTCAATCCAGATTCATCATATCAAACCTACAATCAAACCTCAAATTCAATTCAATTATCAAAATCCAAATTCAAATCCCATGCCAAATGACTGAAGCCCTTAATCGAATCTAAAATCAAAATCCTTCCTAAGCCCTATGATTTATCTTATGGACTTAGCCTTAGCCAAATCTAATTCAATCCAAATCAAAGTGAATTAATTCAATCCAAACTTCATGACATGACTGTTCATCACCTTAGGATGATCAATTGATATAAATTGGGTCAAACCAAGTCAACCAAGCCCTTTGACCAAGTCAACCCTTTAACCCATATGAACCTAAATTACAATTAAAAGCCAAATCTATTGAAACCCATGATTCATATCAACCCAAAATCAACACTTGAACATGACTTGACCTTAAATTGAGCCAAATATAACCCAATTGACTCACTAGACCCAAATGACTTATTGACCCATCTTAACCTAAAGAGTCAAGCCAACCTAAAACCTAATGAATTCAAAATTAAACTCAACTAAAGCTCACAAAACATTCTAAATGATCAACCAAATCCAAGCCAAGTCATGACCCAAGCCAATTTGACCAATTTGGTCAAATTGGTCAACTTGACCCATTTGACCCAAATGAACTCATATGAACCAAAATTAAATATAAACCAAATTGAACCAAACCAAAGACACCAATACACTCCAAATAATCATAAGAACTTGACCCAACCCTTAGTTTGACCCAATTTAATCAATTGGTCAACCTAACCCGATTTGACCCAATTTGACCCCAATGGGCCAAATTGAACCAAATGAACTTCAAAAGACATCAAATTTGGCTCAACTCACTTTTGACTCATTTCATATATGTACAAATAAAACCTAATGCTAAATGACCATTCTACCCTTGGGTCAAGGCATCACATAAGACAAAATACTCATGTAAATGGTCATTTCTCTTCCTTGGCCACTTGACACTCATCCATTGGTCCACCTAGGCTCCAAGGATACTGAACAACCTGGCCCAAGAGGTGGTTGGCTTGGCCATGGCTCATGAGGAGATGAATTCGCCTCACCTCCCCCATTGGAGCATTTAAAAACTATAGGACACCCACTAATCCCACTTGGCAGTCACCTCTTAAGCCTTGGCCAATTAAACTAAGCCACCTAGGATGATTCCCTGTCATTCCCAACCACCCCAAGCCATAGAACATCCACTAGGAGCAAAAAAAATCACCATTTTAGGTTATTTTCAGCCAAAACCAAGCACAAAGGGAAATAAGTCTCAAGAGAACTCATTCTACTATCACACACACTCTAGGAGCTCCCCCAAGCAACAAGAAACACATTCCCTACTTCCTTTGGGCTAGAGGAACACCAAATCGAGCTGATTCCGGCAAGGAGGTGGCGGCCATTGGTGGATACAACATCCGAAGGCAAGGGTCTAGGTTCATCCCAAGGCTTCATCTTATATCCAGGAGCGTGCTCGGATCAAAACAACCACTAGAAACAATCCCCAGTGAGGTAATTTTTAAATCCTTTAGCCGACAATAAGTTCTCTTGTTTGTGATGATATTTGCTCATTTTTAGGAATTTCCATTAGAAAATCCTTGCATCTTTCATTTTACATGATCCCATTACAAAAATAGAAGTTTTTTTTTTGGCAAGAATCGACGTGAAATCGAGCCCGTTCGAATGAAATTTCATTCAATTTCATGAAAATCCCGTAAAATCCCTCTTAATTTTACTATTTGCCTGTCACTTTCATCAGTTGGGAAGTGGGCGAAGCAGCAGTTGTCTGATCTTGCTTAGGAAAATGGAAAGCTGTGATTTCATGCTAGATCGCTCGATGAAGGATGTTCAGATTGCGAGTTTGAATTGGGCATCGATCTATGATCGACTCTGATCTGCGTCGGATCCCGATCTAACCGCCATCCACGTTCGCTCATTTGTTGAGTCGTTTGTGCCAATAATGGTGCGCCATGCGTGCGCGTGCCACATGGAACCGCGCAACATAATTTGCATGATGCCGCATGGAATCGCGTGGTCCAGTTAGCACTGTGCGGGGCTTACTTGGTTAAGTAGGAAATTTGGTCATTTTCTAATTTTAAAAATTATATAAATCATATAAAATTTTAAATATTCATAGAGAATAAAATGTTTAACCAAAAATTATAAATAATGGCTCGTTGGATTTATCTTTTTGAGCAGAATTCAACAAACCCAAAATCCTTAATTTTAATGATTATTATGAGCTTAAATTAGGTTTTAATGAAAATAAAATTTTATTAATTAAACCAAAAATACAAATCAGATTGATTTGAAATTTTAAGGGATTGAAACTGAAGTTAAAATGCACCAACCATAAAAATTTCAAGTCAAAAGGATTTCTAGATTGGGAGATATTGCATTCTAAAGCTCAAATAGTCTATTTTAGTAAAAATAAATTAATATACTTTATAAAAATCATGAAAAATCATTTAAGTAAGTTGAAACTTTGAAAAATTATAAAAAATCATATAAAAATTATAAAAAAATAAATAAATATTCATTTTAAAGGTATTTCAGAGGATAATTTAATATTTATAATTAATTTTGAACAATAATTAGGGCTTAATTAAGGTTTGATTAAAAAATTAACTAGTTTAATTACTCTTTAATTACTTAAGTAATTAACGACAAACTTTATGTGCTAATCCAATGGGATAACATCTATCTCCCATGATTTTATTGGGATTTATTGCTTAATTAATTAGGGAAATTAGATAATTATGCTCTAATTACTCTTTTAAATTAATTAATAATTAATTAATCCCATGAATAGTAATAAATTAATTAATTAAGTGGTTTATTATTTCTTAACAATGAATGAGCCTATGGGATAAGATTAGGGCCTCCTTCCTGATCTATTTTCCTAAGTTTATTTCATTAATTAAATTAATTAAGGCTTAAACAATTACTCAAATTGCTTAATTAATCAAATTGAAATTATAATCATATGGAATCTTAATTAATGAAGTCTTGGGTAGACTCTTAGGTGTTCAACAACCTAAGAAAATTATAGTTAACCCATATGTGTGAGACAATTATAAGAGTACTTAATTAAGTTCTTTAACTTAATTAACTATTAATCGCCAATTACAGTCCATTTTATTTCTTAGGATCATTGCAAATTTATTTCTCATTCATGTGCATATCATGTTGTCTCATTTAATTAAATTAAATTACATATAAGGGTTAATTAATAGATTTAATGCATGCTACAACCTAATTAATCCTTAAAATCAACATAATTATATTTTATTAAACCAAATTAATTCACAAACATGGAAATGGGTTAGGATCAGTAAACTTCTCTTCACATTCCTTAAATCAAATCAGACATGAATTCAAAAATGATACATAAAAAGCTTTGGTTTATTTTAAGTGAAGTTATTTGACATGATTGTCCTTAGAAATTAATTTGATTGAATAAAATTATGTGTTTATGTTTATTTACTTCTTTGCAATCATATTAAATGTTGTATGTCACTTGAAATCATACATTTATCTTTCCAAATTTAATTAAATAAAATGATTATCTTTTATGTAAAGCTTGCATATGTTGATTTAATTTAATATATGTGTGGCTATTATCACTATTAAATCTAAATATATTTTTCAAAAGCTTATAAATAAGGTAGTAGATAGAAGGATCATCACACATGGTTACGTAAGAAATCCTGTAGACCAGGGTGGTGTTTATCTAAGGAGACAATCTTATGTAGATATTGGGTTGTTTGTCATCAAGTATACCCCATGATTCACAACTCAAAGGCGAGCTATTGGAGAAAGATCTGTCAGATCGTAATATAATGGACCCGACTGGCCAAACCACTCGATCAGAGGACTCTAGTCATAATTGCTTTATGAGCTCCTGAAATTGAGGACACGAGCCACATCCTTACTGGCAAGAGATTGATTGAGAGTGAACATAGCAGAACACTTGATTTGACTTTGGCTTCTTTGTGAGCTAAAGTTTTCTTAATTTGTCACTCCCGACAAACAGTTGTGGAAGGTAGATGGATTGGGTTTGATTTAAGTTTTAGTGATAAAATTCCATTTAAATGGTTTATGATTGATATTTGAAAATTGATTTGATTTGAGAAATTGATTAATTTGGATATGTTTAAGAGCTTTAAATCCTGTCAACTCTATTTAACTACTATCAGAGGATTAGATCTACTGTCACTCAACATAATCAATTTTTTCAGATATTTCACTGATTTAAAGCACTTATTATAGATTTATAGATTTTGTTAACCCGGACTCAGTCATAAGGCTAAACCGGGAAACATCCCGCACAGCATCCTCAGACACTTGAATTTAGGCATTCAACGTAGTGTCGGGGTACATGCGGGTGTATAGTAATTTTAGATAATTTTGTGTTTGAATTATGAGATTTGTTTCAGATTTTTTATTTAATTCAAATTTTAAAACTCTTATTGTAGGTTTTTAGGTTTTGTTAAAACCCTATAAGATTCGGAAGCTACTGTAAAGCATCCTACACTTGAATTTAAGCATTCAGCATAGTGTCGGGGCCCATGTAAGTGTATAGTAAATTTAGGAAATTTTATGTTTGAATTAAGAGATTGGATTTTAGATTTTTCATTTAAATCAAATTTTAGCCTGCACAGCCTTTTCAGACATTAAAATTCACACTTGAAATCTCTATGTCCAAGCACATGTAAGAATTTATAGCTCAAATAATTTTGCATAATTAGTGATTTCATTGATTTTGATAATCATAATTAGAATAAAATTCTCTAATTTTTTATGAAAGAAAGCCTTATGATTTTGTAGAATTGGATTTAATTACCTTCTCTTGTACAAAGGGTTCTGGTGGCGAAAAATGCAGTTTGAAGTTATATGTCCAAGGGATAATTTAACTTATTATTTTAAGGAGAAGATTTACTTCTAAAAGTGGTTCCCATTTTCCCTTTTTTTATTTGATTTTCTCCTCTTTTATTTAAATTTGATTTCCACCCCTCTTTTATTCAAATTTGATTTTCCCCCTCTTTTGTTCAAATTTGATTTTTTTCCCCTCTTTTATTAAGATTTGATTTTTTCCCTCTTTTATTCAAATTTGATTTTCCCCCTCTTTTGTTCAAATTTGATTTTCCCCCTCTTTTGTTCAAATTTGATTTTCCCCCTCTTTTATTCATATTTGATTTTCCTCCTCTTTTTATTTCTCCCAATTTCTATAAATAAGGCAAAAGGTGGTGTTGCCTATTCTGCCCCATTTATTTGAAAAGTTAGAGTTAATGCATTTGAAAGAAAGTGATTAGGAACTTTAGTGAGCATTCAATTTTGCTTCAATAAATCTTGAAAGTGATTTTTACCTTTCTTTAATTTTGTTTTGTTTTTATATATGTCGTATGTCATTTTAATTTCCCCCCTTTTTGTTTGACACTTTTTAGTTTAAAATTAGTTGTAGGTTTTCCTACTTAGCTCAAGTCACTCATTTTATCATCCCTTTTCTAAGTAAAAGATTTGTGATTGACCTCCTGTCGTCATTCCCATGTAATCATGGGGTATTTTACTCAAGATGCCCACTGAGCATAGCGGTGTCTGACACCAATGAAGTTTTCATCTCAGCCTCTTGAGCATAATGAGGTCTTCGACCGAAGAATATACAATGCAATATATAATTATTTCCCCTTTTCTCTTTTGTTTTCTAAGTCTGAAAATTAGACAAAATTTTACATTGTCGGGGCGACATCTAATATTATTTGCTTTTTCGACGCCCTCTTGAGCGTGTGTATTCTGATACCACACTTTTCATCGGTTCTGCCTCTTAGCACAACGAGGTCAAACTTGCAAAAAACATAAGCATATATATTCATTCACAAATCCACATGTTCGACTTATTTTCGCGTGCAGTCTTAGGCAAAGTAACTGGCTAGTATATGATTAGGATGCAAGGAAGAATACCGAAAATCGAAAATAAATTCCTCTTGACGATGTTCTTCCCGATTTGTATGGCAAGGTAGGAAGGCTAAGCGACGAAAATCGAAAAGAATTCTTGACTGACGATGTTCTTCCCCTGATTCGCGGGGTAGCGAAGGTAGGAAAAACATGAGGAATGCGAAGTCGAAAATCGAAAAAAGAATTCGCCTCTTGACAATGTTCTTCCCCCGATTTGTGGCGAAACGAAAACTAGAAGGGCTATGGGGCATGTGACGCTGAAAACCAAAAGAAGAATTCACCTCTTGACGATGTTCTTCCCCCGATTCGTGGCAAAGCAAAATTGTGAGCTGTATGCAATAGAAGGAAGAATTCGCCTCTTAACGATGTTCTTCTCCTGATTCACGGCGAAGAGCAAAGGAAAGGATTTTATTTGTGGGATGCGCTGAAGTTGGGTTCGTGAACGGGCCGAACATGGTGGATTAAACCAGGCAATTTGACGAGTCGTGGAAGGGTCAGAAGGAAGAACGGTCGGTTTGGCGGGGCCTTAGAAAGGGTCAGGCTGAAATGAAACACGTTTAGAAGAGGGATGCCTCGCGTGCGAAACAAAAAAAGCAATGAGCAAAGCAAAGTTATTGAAACTTTGTATCCTCCACGTGTCGCTCGTATGATGGATGATAAACCACTAGATATTTGATGGAGGTGGGCGTCTTTCTTTTGATGAGATTGATAAAACGTGGGTATTGGAAGTGAGAGAAGAAGATATGTTGGATAATTAGCGCTCTCATTAAGGATTGCCATGATTTGGCCACCAAGTTCTCAAACCACAAGAATAACTCAATAATTTGTAATTGCCAAAAGATTTCCTTCATTCTAATAAGAGGGATTATTTATATCCATTACAAGCATATTTCAAAAGAAAAGAGTTTAAAATCTAGAGGGAAAGGTGGGTGGGCTAATTAATGTGAAGCATTAAATTTACTCATTGTTTTATGTCATCCACTCATTTTACATGCTATTATTTTAAGTGGATTCAACCACCTCACATGTAATGCTTTGAATTTTTAAATGCAAAATTTCAAACATAGAGTTTTTAGAAGAAAATTAAAAATTATATAAATAAAAAAGATGAAATCATAAAATTGGCCTTAGGAGGCTAATGGGCTAAGCCATCTTTTTTCTTGAATTTTCTTGGGCTTTGGCTTGAGATCTTATAAATGGACCTTGAGCTCTAATTTTTGGATCCTGATGATGTTCTACATCAATATGGAAAGATAAATTATGATCTTCAAGCTTTAAAAAAAATTATTGTTATAATTAAATAACTTAATTATAGCAATAGTACTCTTCAAGTTAATTCTCATCATTTATTTAGATTGAAATATAAAGTTGATGAATTAATCAAAGAAAAATTTCCAAATCTGAACAGGAGTTTAAAATTTTCAAAGTGAAGAATTAGAAGAACTTCAAGAAGTATTTCAAAATTTTCAAGTCCAAACTGCCCTCAATATTGGTTTTACTTTTTTCCTTTCCCGCTGCATTCATGACATAGAAAACCATGTAGCTCCATGGGGAATATGATTATCGAATTATCTATTTTACTAAAAATTCGATAATTTCAACTTTACATAAAGCAAAATAATGTTCATTCATTTGGCAAAGATGAGCCTTGGTGGGAATGACACTCTCATTGAAAGTATCAATATATGAGAGTTCCACTGAGTGAGTCTTTCTATTTCAAAAAGCTACTGGGTTCTCACTACAAATTGATTTTCAGAAATCTTGTAAGTAAGATTGAATTTTATTTTGAATAGGTGGAGAAATTTTTTTTATTTAATAATTAAATTAGTAATTTCTTCTTTTAAATAATTCACATGCATCAATTAATTAACATAATAGATAGAAATAACTTTACTTATATATATATATATATATATATATAGATAGATATAGATATAGATATGTGTGTGTGTGTGTGTGTGTATTTTAGGAAACCCCATATAGGGAAATTTTATTACTCACTAAAATAGGTTACAAGATCCTTAAAATGGGATAAACTATTAGTCTATCACTCAAAGAGCAACAATCATCCTAAAGAGTAAATCCCCTATCTAAGTACAACTCACACAACAAAAGCAAAGACAATATCCAAAATAAAGAGCAAAAGACATAGGAACCAACCATATGGCCGCCAACGGCAGTAGGAGGAGAGCTGATGAGATTTTGTATCCACAAGAAAATTCATGCTTGAAAACTGCATAAGAAGAAACAAAATTCTACAAACAACTAGAAGGCCAGTTAGTACCCATAAACTAGGAGTTAAATATAATGAGTAAGCATAAAACTGAAAGAATTTGGGTAGAAAGATTTTAAGGGTGGTAGCAAACAATCCACAATAGTTTGGGGCAGCCACATACATATACATCCAGCTATAAGGGGAGATACAACATATGCTACTACCATCCAAATAGGGGAAGGATTTGCCACCCATCAAAGAAAACAAACCTGTACATACCGGGACTACAGATGATGGAAACCCTCGAAAGTTGGAGATTTTAAAGTGCCCTCAAATCATGTTGTCACCAATCCAAAGATTTCCATCCAAGTTTCAATACTTGCTAATAAGCAATTGCACCATGTGGTTGCCAACTCCTCTCTCCATAAACCTAAAGCTATATTAGTGTCGTGAACTTATGCTCCGGCAGAGCTTCCATGCATCAAGTTCGATTAGAGATTACTAATTGTCCAAAGCTCAGAGAGTGGTTTCAAAGATAAAAACTAAGCTATACCAATGAGATGAGAAAATTATCACGACTACTTTAGGTCCACTTAGTGTATATATATATATATATATATATATATATATATATATATATATATATATATATATATATATATATATATATATATATATATATATATATATATATATATATATAGTTTCTTAATTTGTCAAAATATTACTGTCGATCCATTTTAATTTTGAACCAGGAGCCCTCCAAAGCGCTATGTGGTAGGAGAATGTTGACCCTCACACATATCCTGCTAATTGGAGCAAATATACAGAGCCGAATCAACAAAAGACAACTCATAATATTGATCAACCTATTCCCTAGAATACATTAAATGTAATCGAAATTGTCTGAATCCTAAAAACACTTATACATGAGGTTGACGACATATAAATATATGCAAGTGATGATGTAATGGGGAGATAAATGATTAAATCATTTTACTAATGTTTTGTAAATTAACTCAATTTGAATTAAAAATAAACCTAAAATTGGTTACATTCATAAATTTATATATGTCAAATCATAATTGTTTTAAATATATATATCTTATATGTAAGTTTAAACATTTACATGCTTAATACTCAAACATTATAAAAATTTTTATGTGTAGGTAAAATGTTAAATTTTAGTTCTTAGATATGTAAATGCATAGGAATTGTGTAACATTTACATGCTTGAGTTTTTTTTTTTTTTTTTATGTTTGTGGTGCTTAATTTTTGTGTTATTTGATGAAATTTAATGATATTATTTTGATAAAACTAGTTACATTTACTTCGAATATTTTTAGTACTCTAATTTTCCCAAATATATTAAATAAATTGATGAATTAAGTAATTTATTTAATAAATCTAATTTTTTAATGAATTTATAATTGTTTAATTCATTTATATTTATTTAAGTTGTGTAATTATTTTGTAATTCATTTAATTTTTAAGATATAATATTCTAATATTATGTTCAATGAGTGTATAATAGATTTATTTTTGTCTTTAATATTTATGTATCATTGTATGCTAATATTTAATTTCTTGAAAGAGAGATAAATTTTAATGTGTTTATTATTATGCGCCTAAGTCAAATTATGAATTTTTTTTATATATTAATATTATTATTTTTAATGATGAGAAAAAAGTTATAAAGTAAAAAAATAAATTCAACCATAATGTATTCATCTCAAGAATATTTAAGAGTATTTAGTTTATGCCTAATTTTAATTAATTTTGCTCGCTCTAAGTTGAACTTGATCATAGATATGCTATGTTCCTATGTGTTGACTAAAGTCAATACTCAAAAGGAAATTTATTTTTTTAATTTGATCAAATGTATAAAAATAAAAGATTTAAATTAAAATAAAAAATATTTAATTTTATGCCCGAAAATTTTAATTTAGAATATACTTAAAATATTCAATACTAAAATATCTCAAGGTAAATTATGATAATAATTTTTTTTTTGAATTAATTCTGATTTACTTGCTAAGACGAGTCAGTGAGCAGAAGAAAATATATTCTATTAATGGCCTAACGATAGAACTATTTTATTCATTGTACTCCGCATTAATATTAATATAATGAGATAGAATGAAAGATCACTATTGCTTGAGAGTTTAAAATAATAATAATAATATATTATATATATATATATATATATATATATATATATATCAATTAACTCGCCGGCCATCAATAATATGCATCAGTGGAGACATAGAGAGGATTGAATATTCGGATCTAATATTGTCATTTAATGAATGTCATGGCCAGTTGATGTTGCATATTTTGTTATTTCATAATAAATATTTCTTGAAAACTTTGACTTGGCTTATTTATTCTTGACGGTAAAATTTTTCAATAATTTAATTATATTTTATTAAAATGAAATTTTTTCATGAAAAAATTAATAAATAAATTTAAATATGATGACATTTTGATCTAAAGCTAGCTTATAATTTTCTGTTATTCATGAACATATTCTAGTGCCAATAAATGCAAGAAAAATTATTAGGTATAAAGTTCTAATGCACAGTTATATTAAATTATATAAAGATATCATCATACGTCACCATTCAATACTAATTACGCTTAATATTATATCAATACATAACACTTTATATATACGCTATGTATAGTATATGTAAAGTTATACCACTCATATGTAATAATCTCTAAACGTAATCAAGAATGACAAAAATGGAGTATAAAAAAACTTTGTATTCATTAATTTATTAAATTTTATTAAAATGAAGTTTTCATGATGAAGAAAACAAATAAATTTGACCAAGTAGTAAAAGTATTTGGCCTTTTAAATTCTTATTGATTTTGAGAAATTAAATAAATTCAAATAGAAAGAATGGCAACGGACCAAGCCCTATTGATTTTACAATGTTTATTATTTATTAAATTTTTTTATTGATTATTTTCTCTATCCTAATTTTTAAATTTTTTAAAAATGAAGTTTTCACGGTGAAAGTATTAGTAACTAAAAAATTTGAAGAAAGGTTTATAACTGATAATTAAGGATTTATTACGGATCAATTTTATTTTATTTTTTAAATTTTGTTGTTGATTATATTTTTTTCTATTTGTGTTTTTTAACAGTTTCTATTTTTGTTTATTTTTGAAATCAAACCAACTTATTTTTAAAAATAGTAAAATCAACTGTCAGGTGCTTTTTTTATTTTAAAAAACGCTGCTTTCTGTGTGGACTGAAAAATAAAATTAGCTATTATTTACTATATATGGCTGATTAAATTTAATATGTTGAGTTTTGAATACATTCAAATAAAATCTAATATTTCATGAAAATATTTTAATTATTAATCATGATTATATATAAAATTTTAAAATATATTTATAAAATACATTGTATATATAACATTTTCTGAATTATTTAAATTATGAGCGGCGTTCTTTCAACATCTACACGCTTTCACATCTACACGCTAGCCTCTAAAGTCCTGTTGTAATATATTATCATTATTTTAGAACTTTGAGAAAGAGAGAGAGAGAGAGAGATGGCATCATATCAAATACTTCAGAAAAGGCAATTTTTTAAAAATAAGTATCATTAGAATACTAATTAGTTAATTAAGTATCATAAAAAAAATTTAAAATTAGGTACGCAATTCTCATTATCGACTCATCTAACATCTAATGATGATGTGGTGATTATTAGTGAAAGGGCTGACGACTAAGCCTACCACCCACTGGTAAGGCCTCGACATATTAGATCGTCCGACGCCTCTATTCTTCTCGGTTTTGCTTGATTCGCTTCCGACCTTGGATTCCGCCCCCCGTAGGAGCTCCAACCGCCCATTCTCTCCGTCCGAGCACGATGATCTCCATCTCGAAGCTTCCCAGAGTAGTCTCCGCCTCTCAGATGGTGTTTTCTCCGTATTCAAAGAAACTTCCTTTCTTCTCGACAGCCGCATTCACGCCATTTGACGACTTCCCTCTCCAATCTAGCAGCCGTTGGAAGCCAACATTAGCTTCCGGCGACGATTTCGGCAGCTCCATTTCATTCGAGGAAATTTCCTTTGGCGGATTCTACCTTTTTTTGCACACTTCCTCGTGTTTCAAAACAGATAAATCTCCTATTTTATCAATTTATAAATTAATAGAGTATGTGTGCGAGGGGTTAGAGTTGTATGATTAGACTTTTATTTGTGATTTGATTTGTAGTTTGTATTGGCATTGCGGTTCAGGTGTTAAGTAGCCAATGGTAGTATTATTTAAGGTGTCGATTGATATAAATTTATGATTATTCATATAGCTTATTTTGCAAGAATGAATAGAGAATTTGTTTCGCTGATCCTTTTCTATGGAGACAACTAAGTATCGATGCAGCAATTCAAGTTATATGGGAAGTCGAAATCTCCCGCATCACGCAAAGACCTTACTGGATTTGAAACAACAGATTATGAGAACCTTGCACATTGATTGAGAGTGTCACACAATCACTCTTACAGTTATCCCAAGTGGAATGATTTATAGCTGTAATATCTCGACGATGAAGTTTGCGGTTACACTGATGAAGCTTCTCGCCGATGTTGGTATGCTAAAGTGGAGGATGTTAATCTTGCATCCACATCACATCGATCCAATAATGATCGGATATACACGACGATACACGTAATTTCATCGCACCTCTGGACACAACACGCCTTTGAGTTGATTCACGCGTAAAATATGGTCAACCTTTCTATTTACACTTGCAATTAATAGATATGTGTATCCAACTTATGAGTTTTGTGACAAGATAATATTCCGCCGCTCGAGGAACCGAGATGTGCCTCGTGAGTGCATCAAAAATAAGTATCGACTATGAGTAGTGGTTCAAGTGAGTCCGGCGTGATATCGCGATGAGGAATCGCTCATGGCGCTCACGACAATCGCTTACGCCACCGCATGAAAATTATAAAGATATAAGTGTGATTACTAAACTCTGAAATCACTAAAACATAAATCTAAATATAGAAGATAGAAGTGTTATTACTAATATTAATGTTAAAATCATATAATAATTATTAGCAGTAATGCAAATCAAAATTATGAAGATACTTTGCACAACAAGAATTATTTTTGATTTAATACCATATTTATATCCCAAGCTTTGTAAATCAAAGATACTTTGCAAATAAAACATTCAAGCCAACGCCCACTAGTCGGAAGCCTAAGTTTAAGCTTCGATAGCCGAAGCCACGCCCAATCAATGACAAATTTCTCATTTCAACGACATACGCCACGCCATTTCGACGCTGGTTAGGCTAGTCAATCATGACTAATCTAGTTTTAAATTTTTTATGACACTTAATTACCTAATTAAAAAAAATTGCCTTCGTAAAATTGAAACTTGGAGGAGTCGCTTCTCTCTCTCTCTAATTATTCAATAGTTCTACACATTTGCCTATGAGTAAGATTGATGATTATTGTGCTAGAAAATCGGCCATGTAGAGTGAAAGTTTACTTTAGCCTTGTTTCAGGAAATCCAAGACATACACAGTATTTAAAGAGTGAACAAGAAAACTCCAGAATTTTTTACGTGAAAAACCTCGAAAAGATGGAAAACCATGGGACCTAGCCCAGTAAAAATCTTCTACTATTATTTGTTTTGGAGTACAAAGTTTTTCCGATACGAGATTACAAGATTGTATATGAGATGGGCTGATAATGAAAATCCGAGAATCAGACAACAACAAAGCCCATATACCACGCTCAGTTGTGGTCAGCATGCCAGAAGAGATGATACGCCAATACAGGCTCTGACCGACATAAAGGTCGCCGGATATGGTGACCAACAAAGATTGATAGAATCACGTTGAATGACTACCGGCGATATTGAAACCAATCATGATCTTGAGGACGACAGGCTTGAGGATTTTAAAGCTTGAGCTCTTGCTTGGCTCCTCATATAATTGCGCTATTTATAGATTGGATGAGGACGATCAGAATACATGCAAAATCAACCACTTTCCATCTGACTCCATCAAATGATTCCTTTGATCATTTGATGTATTTAAGCATTTGAATGCTCAAATGAAGTCAAAATTATGATCTTGGTTCAGATCCATCTGAGATGCTCGATTTGACTATAAACACTCAATGTTTAATAGCTATTTAGGGATTTAATTGATATCACAAAGTTGCCAATGATATTTTAATTAATTTGGCTAATTCTTAGGTTGATTGGACTGTCTACTTCTATGTGTTGATCTATGTGTTGACTTAAAATCAATCAACAAAACGAAGAGTGGCAAGAATTCAAGCCCAATCGCCATTGACTATTTTATTCATCTCATAATATAGATGGTCCCATCATATTATTACTGTAAAGAATCATTTGAGATCAATTTTTTTAATATTTATATCTATATTCCTTTTTATTTCACTTTTTATATCATTTAAATTCAATATAAACATATTAATAATAATTTCAAAAATACTCAAAATATTTAAAATGTATTCTAAGCATTTTCAAAATTATATATATATATATATTCACGAAAAAGGAATAACTTCAAAACATTTCTCATAAAGTTAAAAAGCGTAAAAAACATCAGTTGTAAAATTATTAATTATTATTATTTAATCACTTTAATTAGCACAAATTAGTCAAAATAAAATGAATTAAAAAACTATCTATCTATATATATATATATATAATATATATATATATATATATATATATATATATATATATATATATATATATATATATATATATATATATATATATATATATATATATATATATATATATATATATATCTTATTATGAATGATTAAACTGACCTAATATATGCATGAATCTTACTAGTGTTATGATTAAATTAATTGTAATGTAAAAAGAAAAAAAAAGTAATATTTTGTTTTCTCATTATTGATATTAAATTAATTACCTTAACAATAATAAATATCTTAAAGATAATCTCAATTTATATATGTACCAAACCCATTATTAATATTTAGATTAAATAATTTTAAGGGTAACACTCAAAACAGAAAAGAGTTCTATACCCGCTAATTGCATCATATTAATATATTAAGTATAGTTTTACTTAACTAAAATATACATAATTAATGAGGAAAATAAAATTTTGTTAAATAAATTAATAACAAAGTTTTATCAAATAATGATAATTAAAGAGGAAATGTACTATAATTTACTGTACAGTTATATGTGTATAATATATTGTTTAATATATTCTCTTAAACTTAGTTTCAAAAAAAATAATAATAAAATAAAAATAAAGAAAATAATTTGAAGAAGTTAGATGAGATAAAAAAGTTATTAACAAAAAAAAATCATTTCTTTATTATCATTTAATTATTAAATTAAATTAATATATATATATATATATATATATATATATATATATATATATATATATATATATATATATATATATATATTATTAGTGTGATTAGATTAAATTAACTCAAAAATACTTGTATATATACATATAAAAATCTAAATATATATCATCTTTTTTTTTAACTTTTTATTCTTAATATCACGTGAACGTATCATCCGCCTGATTTGCTCTGAGCCTCTGATACAGTGCCCGTCCGCACCCCTCTTCCATATTTTTTTCTAATCGGAGATTCCAAACCTGAAATTTAACGTGCCGTGCCGTGCCGTGCCGTGTGAACTGCGAACAAAATCACGTGAACTATATTCCTTTTTTTTAATTTTATTTTTACTTACTATTCCACTCTCTCTTTCTAAACAAGAAATTTTAATTTTATTTTTACTTACTATTCCACTCTCTCTTTCTAAACAAGAAGTAAAAAAAATTCTTATCTTTTTTTTTTTTTGCTGTGCTTTCCTTCCAAACCGAGAAAAAAAAGAGGGATCTCTTTCTCACTATCTCTCCCTCTCTCTATTAGCTCATAGGTGTGCAAAAAAATGTGAATATACAAAACTATATTTAATTTTATATATATTTGAAGGACTATGTGATGATGCTCATAAATAATGTAAAATCACTAGAAACACAAAGATAAATTTTATCATTACGTCAGAAGCTCCTTATGACAGAATAGCTACGATTTTGTCATTTTGTATATATATATATATATATATTATACATAACTGTGTAAATATTTATGTATCATTACATATCATTATATTTATTTAAGTTGTGTATATATATATTACAGAACTGTCTAAATTAAGTTAAATTATGAATATTTTTTTCTTATATATTACTATTATGATTTTGAATGATGAGAAAAAAATTATAAAATGAAAAATAATTTCTAAAATTTAAGAGTATTTAATTGATGCTTAATTTTAATTAATTTTATTTGTTCTAAGTAGAATTAGACAGTAGTATAGCATTTTTATGATTGACTAAAAGTCAACACTCAAAAAAAAAAAATTAAACTTTTCAAAATTTTGATCAAATATATAAAAAATAAAAGATTTAAATTAAAATAAAATTATTTAATTTTATACCTCAAAATTTTAATTTAGAATTATATTTAAAATATTTAATATTAAAATATCTCAAAATTAAAATATTATATATTAAGTTTATTCACCATGATAATTTTATACTCATATATGCCTATGATAATTATTTATTTTTTTGATTTAATTCTGATTTATTTGCTAAGAGTAGTAAGCGAGAAGAAAATATATTCTATTAGTAAATAAATTACCCTAATTCATAAATTTAATAAATTTTCTCTCTTAAAAGGTTATATGGTTAAATATTTTGAAATAAATACATTTTTTAATTTAATATAACTTAAATATAACTTATTATGAATATTTTGAGGGCAAAATTTTTAAACTAAGCATCATTAAAACGTTAATTAGCGAAATAAGCAGATTTTTACAAAAATTTGCGCCGCTTTATATTATAATCTGGCATCGCCTCTTTTAAACTGAATGTAATAATTTATTAAATAAAAAATTTTGACACACCGACCGCTTTTGATCATCGCAATCGCTTGTTATGAATTCAGAAACTTAGTATCGTTTGAATCGGCATGAAATTGTCCAATTCTTTCAAACCCTAATTGAGATTGTGACGCTTACATAAGAAATTTTGATGTATCCAATTTAGTTGCATTTATTTAAATTTATATACATATACACATGCAAAAAAGGAGCCTATATATAAGCATATTTGTAAAATAAAAGAAAACTCAACTTAAAGGATAATTTATGATTCTCTCAAATTTTTACATAATGACTATATTAATTTTTTTATATGAGTATTTTTTTCTTTTGATGTCGACTATAAATTATATGTTTGATTAATAGACTTTGATCATATTAAAAAATAGAAAATAAATGTGTTGAATGCTTATTTTAATTTTATATATTTTTTTACATTTTTTATAGAGTGAATTATTGAATTTTGAATGTTTAGTTTGCATATTGGAGAATTTTGCTTTGTTCGTTATCTTAATGATATTTAAATATTTGGACTATTTTTAAAAAATAAAAAATGTAAAAAATTAAAATCACATATAAGATACTATTGATCCCATAAATTTATTAAATAAAGAAATGTGACTAGAACAATGTACATCAAGGTAATATATAATCTACAATTACAGAGTATGCTAGAGTACATATAATGACAAATGGTGGGTGGAAGTATCACTTTGTAGAATGCAAAGGTCACGCGATCACGCAAGTGATGTCAGCGCCGCACATCATCTTGACTGCTGGTCCGCCTCATCAGAGGTGTAACATCCGATATCTCTGCGATGGGCCCGGAAAGGGTACTATGGGTACAGGATGCCGCATGTACACGATGGGTGAGGATACATGGAAGCCTGCACTGCCAGATGAAATGGATCAACATGCCTTCCGCTGGCGAGTACCTGGCTATGTGTAAGTATGGACCGACGTCGATGGACGAATCGATCAATCAGAAGCATGTCGAGAAGACTGACAGATAGAACTACTAGCTTTGCGCATCTCTATACCGCTACATATGTGCATGTCCTTATTAAGTTTCATAATTCCTCGTAAGTATTGATCAATGCGGAAATCGAGTCCATATCTCCCAAAATAAGCCGAGAATATATCTGTGTCCAAGATATGTTCCTCGTAGAAAAAAAATTATGTTGTATATTAAACATATAAATTTATGAATAACATAAATTTCTTTTAACACTTACCATCGCTCTCTCCGTGAGCACGAGGGTAGTAGGTGGTCGTATGGTAGGAGCCCGAGCATGTATAAGGATCGATACCACCTCATATACCACTCACGCCGTCAACTGTAGGTGGAACTGCACCCACATCAACAATGGCATCGTGCCTCCCAAATATGTGTGGTGGTAAATGCATCCAACATCGCCTTTCCCCGCCCATCGTAAAATGAAGGATCAATGGGATCGCATCAACTCGGGTGATATGAATTGTAGAACGCGATCGTGGAGATACCACTCGATGCGCTAACATCAATGGAACCAGCTAGCCATATCTCACGACCTAAACATACATCCGCCACTCTAGCGGATCTCCGCCATAAGGTTCCCATATCACCACGAGTCATTTAATAAATTTAAGGTCATGTATGAAATCTAAAAAAAAAAATAATAACGAGTAAATGGTCATACTCAAAAACCATCAAGCTCATCCTATATACACTCGACATGAGGTTTCATCTCCTGCGGTAAGTCTCATTTCATCTACAACCAACACTCAAACCCTCCAACTCAACTGGGTAGGGTACTGCAATGGGTCAAACGCGTAAATGCTCCCACGACCATACCGCAGAGGCAAAACATCTCGCCATGTTCGTCTGGTCTTGTTGCCTCATTCGCCTCTATAAGTGTGCCAACACTCGATCCAATCCAACTTCTAAATAATGTCGATCCTCTAAGAATGGCAAAGCGGAGATGTACCTCACGACGACTGCATGAAGCATCATAGAGAATAATGTATGCCTCGACATGTCTCCAAAACTCAACATCTGGAATGTCCAAATAAGAATCCCTGAAGAATGTCCAACGCAGCCAACGTACGATGCGGTCCGGCAATGCCCCATAAACGTAGATGTCGAAATAAAGGGATCATGATATACTACATCGCTCGGATGTCTACCAATCGCTCCGCAAAGAATCCCCATGTCTCCGCCATCGTTTACCAATCAACTCCAACAAATGAACCTATAGGAGGTTATCAAAACATGGATCATGGCTACATCCGCATGTCATCTCACCAACATTTTAGATGAAATGTGTGAGTGGTGACCATCGCTCCACCAAAGCCGTAAGTATGATCTAGAGGTATGCGAATAAACAGTGTAATCCAACCTCTCGTAGTCCATCCATGAACCGGGGCCAGTTAACTGGCCATTCACTGATCATAAGTAAATGTGAAGCCGCCTCGAGGATCGTAGTCTGCATAAGACAAAGTATTTTGTACCAAATTAAGATAAAATGTAAAACCAACTTACCTATATCACAAATAGTACAAGAACATACCAAATCGATGTGCAAAATTTCGCCACGGCGCCACGATTCGGATACCTTGGTGCCATAATCGAATGCTATGCTACGCCGACTTTAATCGCTCCTATCCTCCGCCGCCATACTACATGAAAATTTATAATTGAGGGAATTATATACATAATTAATGCTCAACTATAAGGATAAAAGAAATAAGTGTCATAGTGAGTAATAAATCTTTTTCAAGTCCAAATTAATGCTCAACCAGAGGATCACATTCCAAATGACAAAAAAAATGATAAAGAAGAAATGAACATGAACAAAATTATTCATTAGAATATCCCACATGTTCAACCGTATAATAAATCTCTTTTGCTTATACCTCCAAATTAATGCTCAACCGTATGGATCACATTCGAGAAAAAAATGATAAAAGAAGAAATGAACATGAACAAAATTATTCATTAGAATATCCCACAATGTTCAACCGTAATAAAATCTCTTTGCTTATACTCCAAATTAATGCTCAAATAAGGATCACATTCCAAAATTGAGGAAAAAATGATAGAAGAAGAAATTAACGTGAACAAGATTATTCATTAGAATATCCCACATTGTAATTAATAAGTCGCCAAAACTTCATTAGATAATTTGACTACACTTGGAAAACCGAATTCCACATATAGTGTCACCTTTCCATATTCTTAAAATTGTTTGTCCAAACAATTGTTAATTTAAAAAAGCTTAGAAAAGATAAACGATTTTGGGAAATAAATTGACTGAAATAATGGAATTTAAATTCATAGTATACACCAGATAGTTAAAATAGACATGGAAGCAAAATGGACAGTTCCATTTACATACATCATTCTGAAATCTGCTTAATTATTAAAGAACAAGGTAACCAACATGTAACACATTACAAACTTTGTCAGTATAAATTGGGTCTAAAAATCCATCATCTTTATGCTCTGTATATGCTGTAGGAAGCAAGTTCGTGTTTTGTAGGCACCATAATAACTTGCTACTAAATTCTTGTGGCATAATTTTAATATCTTAAAAAACATAACATGCCAACAATCAGATGAAGTGAAATGAGCAATTTGCTTTGCAGAAAAAATATATCGATCTCAGTTCCTCCACCCGTTTAATTTAAAATCCCAATGAATTAAACTTAAGGAAAAACATTTATCTAAATATATAATTCTCAATCAAGTATCACATTCCAAAATTGTAAAAAAATGATAAGTAAACTATTGAGAAGTAAACATTTATCTAAATATATAATTCTCAACCGAATATATGCTTTAGTAAACTACTTGAAAGAAAAAAAGTACAAAATATAAAACTAATGTCGTTTTTTCCGGACAAGTAGCCTATTATGCCCTGATTTTTGCATATTCCACATATTCGCTTTGTGTCAGATGTTCTCGCCCATTGTATTTGTATATCTTGGTCCCAGCCTACCAGTAGCTTCTAACAATTGGTGGTATAAGATCTAGTGACCGCTAAGTACATCAACCGCATATGACGACGGGGATAGCATGAAATTGAGCTTTGATGTTTGGCAGACCAGATATGTAGTAAGGAGAGACGGTTGATTCACGCGATAGTCCCATCACAAAGAATAACATGAGGACATGGAATATGAAGTTTTACATGCATTCTAGATCGCTTGAGATTGAAAGTTGACCTTGAATGACGATGACATTGTGAAAATCGTATTCTGAATTTTATACGTATGGGATCGAGCATCTTCTTGCTTCGCTCATTTTCGCGAGCCTTCACACGCGGAGCAAAAGTGAATCATTTGCGAGACGCAGTTGTCGAGTTTTGTTGAAGACGCCACCGATTGTAGAAAATGGAACCGATCAAAGCGATTGGTAACCCACGTGCCCTCTTTAACACTGAAGCATTCTGAGGCGCTATTGTAGTACCGTAACAACCCTCGCATGGCACAATGTCCACTTTACATCTCTAGCTAGCCACTCGCAGCCTTCTCGGTTTAATGTTCGATATCCGGCCATATAACGCGTGTAAATATGGATATCGTTGTATTTCGCAACATACATTTTGACACATGAACTCAGACGAAATGCCCATAGCGCATGCCTTCTTAAAATTTTCCCTGAGATGGCGTAAACAGTGTCGATGTTTAGCCCATTGAAGAATCTCACATGCACGCACTAATCGAATGTCATGAGATAATGCATATCGTAATATAATTAACCAAGTCTTGTAAGGTCAATAAACCATCCAAGAATCATTGCATTCTGATTCAACGATCGCAAATGCTAAAGGAAACAAACCATTATTAGCATCGATACCAACAGCAGTTAGCAATGTACCTCTGTACTTGCCCAGTAGAAAAGTACCATCGAGACTCAACATTGGTCTCTGAATCGCCAACCTATGGATGGAAAAGCCTAAAATGCGTAATTCAATGATCAATTGATACACCGTGATAATCAACATAAGACAACCATAAACTGATCCAAGAAAACGATACAATTTCTTCCCAACTACCAAATATACTTTGTATGGCCTTCTCAAGCGTATCCATGCTTTCATATATGAAACTCTAATCTCAAACTTTGATTCCATTCACCAATGATTTCGAGGTTTCAAGTCCAACTATATCCATGTGCGATGTAGTAACTAATAAATTGGGAGGTGTTTGCTTCCGTGCTCAAGATCAATGTGAACATGTGTGTGGAAGGTTGAAATTACCGCACCACCAAGCTCTTGCTTGGAGCATGCGACGCCACAAACATGGTCTGTTAGGATTATTGCTATGAATGCAACGTATCGTGAACCTCAACTTATTAGAATCACATGTCACATATTCCACGCTATTTATGATTGACCATCCCTGCACTGTAAATTTGAGGTGTCCCTTGTCATGGAAATACATTCCCTCAAGTAGGTCTGCTGGAATAAAGTTATCTTCCAGAAAAATAGAATTTGATTGGAGACCATCAAAGTTTAGTTCTTCATCCCATTGTTGAGTTGATTGACAAGCTTGACGTATTCATTGTTAGAAACATGTGTTCCTCAGGCCGCTTTTTTGTTAGAATATTCTCTTAATATCCGACTTGCAAAGATTTGGATAATTTTCTTCACCTATCTCACCCTCACTATCATCTGTGTCTGAACTCACTGGGCATTGTTTCGTATCCCTCATCCCTGCTGGAGGAGCCACCTAGAATGGTACTCATCCATGTCCGAAGTTGAAGCAATATGAGTAGGATGGGGGCGGTATGTCACATCTTCACAAATGCGATAAATATAGTGTTCTAGGTTAATGTGAATGTTTGAAGATAAAGCAGCTCAAACAAATTACCTATGATGTGGTCCTCGTATGTAAGTGGTGTTGAAGTTTCAATTGCTCGGAATTCATCTACGATAATCATGCGCTTCATCGATAATTTGTTTGATTTCACTTTCAACATATAATGACAACGGGTGCGCTTGATTGATGACCGCGTAGACTTCACATCGTAATGTTGTAGCAATGAATCAAGCACCGCAGAAACTCTGATAATGATTGATTCAACCGTCAATCAATGTTCAATGACCGCATGATTCGATCTTGAACATTGTTAAAATTAGCTCGAGAAATTAATATGGGGACGATTTTCCCTCCGATAATCGGGAAAAATCATCACGCTAAGTTCGCCACCATAATACGCCACGCATATACCGTGCTTGAACTCATTTTCAATCAAATATTTGTACCAAGTGGAAATGTCAATAGACTTGTTCTAGTTAGCTAAATTAATGGTTATCTTGTAAAATACAAATGACATCGAACCCAAATAATTAAGATGCCATCAACCCAAATGCTTAATTGTACCAACTCCATGTTCTCTATTATGGTGAATTACATGAAGAAACTATAAATGAAAAAGGAGAATGGATATATCTCTTCATCAACACTATTTTGATACACAATTTAGTTGAATGGATCAAAAATTACACAAAAATAAAATTTACATACATAACACATTCTTATGCATCTAAATATCTAACACTTACAATTTGATATTTAAAATAAATCACTTTGTCTATGAATAAAAATTTATGTATTATTTATATAAATATGAAAGTTTAGGTGCTACATATGTTATATATAAGAACTGTTATGTATGAACGCTTATATAAGAATTGTGTGTGTTATTTTGTTTTTTCTATGTAAATGGTGCTATCATAAAACTATCAAAAAATGAAATAGTTTAAAACCTTCATCTTTCTAAATAATACATAGAATAATACATTTATGCAATAGTTTAAAATCTTCATCTTTCTAAATAGACATAGAATGAAACACTTCATTCATATAGAAAATAAATAACAAAAGACAAATGACTAAAAAACGTGGAGCAAGAACAATGGAAAGGAACAATTTGCTAGCATCTAATGAAGGAAGATATAGAGGAAATAAATTTAGCAGTTTAAATAATTTCAGTGAAGTCTGTCTATTAAATTGGAATAATCATTTTGATTTGGTGATTTTTTTCGTACTCTGTATGATCATTTATAATATTAACTTGCTTTCCTGAAGCTTCCATATAAGTACTTCATTAGAAATACCTTTCTTTATGTGATAGTTGACACTGTATGACAAATTTCCTTAATTTTTACAGTGTCGGGAAATATCAATTTATTGATACATTGTATCAAATTAATGATTTGGTAGTCAATTCATTTACCTATGGCATTATTATACATTGTAATATGATTTAGCATCTGCAATGAAGGAAGATATATAGGAAATAAACTCACAAACTGTAAAAAAAAGGGGACAAAAGTAGAAAGATAGATTAAAGGGATTGATTTAGTTCCTCTCTAAAGAAAAATATACTCACATACAATCAAGTAAAAAAAATCAAAAGGAAAAGTAACATAAACAAATTGGACAATAATGACATATAACCTAAATAAATAACAAAAAGAACAAACACCCATTACCCTAAACCAGATACACAAACTTAGTATCCACAATATATATATACCTAAATATACTAATACATATCACAAATGTATATTATATCACTGCTTATTTTGAAAAAACAAAAAAAAAATAAAAAAACCTTTTCCTAAACTTCACGATCCACCCGAGATCTGCGGCGGATCGAAGCGGATGGGCTGGCAATAATGAGCGGCGAAGCGATTTGAACGCCGATCGGGTTCAGGAGTGACCTAGGAGAGCTAAATGCGAGATCGATCCCGATCTCTATTTTTTAAAAAATTGATTTAGGCCGTTATGGAATATTTTAAAGCAACTTATTTTAAATTTTTGTAAAAATCTGCTTATTTCGCTAATTAACGTTTTAATGATGCTTAGTTTAAAAATTTTGCCATATTTTGAGTTGTTTGGTTTCTTTTTAAATAAATATAATAAAGTATATTCTGATATTTATTTGATTATAAAATAAATAAAAAATACTTAAGAGAGAAACCAAATAAAAAAATAAAACTCAAAATTACTTAGAGCAGTCATGATTGATGGCTCAAGGAAGTATATGTATTCTTCGAAAACAAATGTGTTTTAGACTGTGATGAAGCTATTCTTGAAATAGAAAAATGGCAGCAACGTTATTAGACTAATAAAGCAACTAAGGATATAAAACTGCTTCCATCTTGAAGAGCTTTATGGGCTATAGCCTCACCTCTCTGCAACATCTAGATATAAGCAATTGTCTAAATCTCTGGTGTATGTGCCATCCCAAAAGCCTTCGATTTTTCTAGAAGCGTATTTCAATTGGCTTTGCTGATAAGAAAATGATGGATGAAGAAAACCCAATGCACAATAATACTTGGTCCTCTTCAAGTTTCTCAATCTGTTTCTTGAAAATAAGCAAATGCCCTAAGCTCTATCTCGACAATGAATTACTACAATATATGACTTCCCAATCGAAATCCATGCATGCCCACAACTACAAGAATGGTGTCAAAAATATCATGTTACCTATTTTTAGGCAAGCCTTTTATCATTTTTAACAACATTTAATTCTGTTAAGAAAAAAAACTCAGTTTATGGCCTCTTTCAAGACTAAGTAAAAAAATGAATGAGATGTCTAATACATCTCAATAAACTTGAGATACATATCTAAGAAATTATCTTATTTACATCTCTAACTTGTTAATTATAATTATAGAGCTTAAATTAGTATTTATCATTATTACTATCCTTTTTAGATTTACTAAATGGAATGGATTTTAAGTATTTTAAGTAAGTAATCTCTTTACATTTTATTTTAAATATGTTACATCAAAAATTTAATAACATCTTAAATTAATTTTTTTTGCACTACTTTTTTCTTATTTTTTTATAAAATATATATTTTTATTTTATTACAAAAATAGTTTAAGATATTTAATAAATCTAATTATTTTTATGAACATATCAAATGAGTTTATATTTGTATTAATTTAATACATATTTATTTAAGTTGTGTAATTATTTTAGAATATTTAAATATTTTAAAGATATAATATTATAACTTTGCATTTAATGATTGTATGTATCTTATTTTCATAGTAATATCATAGGATGCCACTTTAAAGACTTGAAGAAGAGATAGCTTAATCTGATTTATTTTTATTCATCCAAGAAAAGTTATGAGTAAATATATTATTATTTATTTTTAATAATGAGAAAAAAATTATAAAATGAAATATAAATTTAGCTGCAATTAATGTATGCATCGAGTATTTAATTGGTGCTTAATTTTAATCAATTTGGCTAATTCATAGTTGGATTGGACTGTCAACTATGTGTTGACTTAAAGTCAATCACTAAAATGACGGTATGCAAAGAGTCTCACATGACATCGAGTTGTCTATTACTATTTTATTCATCTCATCAATGATTACAGTCCATCCCATCACGCTATTACTATAATGAATCATTTGCGAACAATTGTCTAAAAAATACTTAAAATATTTAAAATTTATTCTATTCATTTTCAAAATAATATATATATTTGAAATAAGAAAATTAAAAATATTTTAAAAATATAGCAAATAAATACACTTTTTCAAAATAGAAAATAAAAAAAATCTAATAAAATTGATCTCAAATAAGCCTAAAATATTTGGACTTTGTGTCAAGGGATTTTTAAAAAAAAAAAGATCATGCTAACCACTTCATTTGTGAATTGATCATCCAATCGATTCTATATACGCTCAAAATTATTTCTTGATAGAATAGTAGATTGAACTAATGAATTTGATAGATATTTATAAAACTTGGCAATTCTAATATTAATCAAATCTGAACTTTTGAATTTTAATAAAATATCTAGAAATAAAATATTTAAATTAAAATGAAAATATAATTAATTTTTTATTTTTTCAATTTGAATTTAGAATTATATTTAAAATATTTTAAAATAAAGTATCTTAAAATTAAAATATTATATATAAAATAAATAAAATATTATTATTATATTATTTAAATTTTATTAAAATAATTGTAATATCTATTGATTTACTTAATTAAATTATGATTGAATCTGTTGATTCTATATTTTTTTTATTTTAATGTTTAATTTTTAAAATCATAATTGTGATTTTATAATTTTTAATGTGAAAACTTATAAAATTGTGCATACCTCTGTTAGATCACATGAGTGAAAAATTTCAGAAGAGCTGTATTCTCCTTCAATTATTGAAGCTATCCTTAGGAGAATGTATGTTTCCTCACCTCAACAATTTTATTCTCATCTAATTTATACTTATGATAATAATTTATTTTCCTGAATTAAATATGATTTATTAGCTAAGTGGATTAAGTGAGTAATATATTTCATTAATACAAGAAATCAATAATATATATATATATATATATATATATATATATATATATATATATATATATATATATGTATATATATATATATATTATTAATATCTAAATTAAATCATTTTAGAGTAACACTCAAATCAGTTAAACAAAAAAGAGAAAAGAGCATTTCTATAGCCGCTAATTGCATTAGAGTAATATATTAACATATATAAGTATAATTTTAGTTATCTAAAATATACATACTATATAATAAAACGAAAATAAAGTTTTGTTAAATAAATTAATATCTTTTTTATATCTTTAAATCTAGTTTTGCAGCTCTGTTACAGTGCCCATCCGCACCCCTCTTCCGTATTTTTCTCAAACCCGAGATTTCTAATCGGAAATTTCACTATATTCCTTTATATTTTATTTTATTTTTTACTTACTATTTTATTCTCCTTCTCTTCCAGATTTCTCTCTCTCTCTCTCTCTCTCTCTCTTCTGAACAAAAAGTAAAAAAAATAATAATCTTACCGTGCTTTCCTTCCGAACCTTTGTACATAAAAGAGTATGATATAAAAAAAAAGTAAGGTAAATATTATTTGTATTTTAAGTATGATATCAAAATAAGTTATAATAAATATATTAAACTATATCTAATTAATACAAATTCAATTTAAGTAATATTAATTACCTTACTGACAGCCTGAATTAATTATGATTATTGAGAAATAAAATTATGATATTAAACTCATTTATATACTTTATCTAAAAAATTAAATCTAAATTTAGGTTTATGATTAAAGATAATATAATATAAATATACCAATATGAGGAGGATAGCAACCTGAGTAACAAAAATCAAGGAGGAGGACATACATATTGTTGCTGAACTATATAGAAAATTTATGCATATTCATGTTATGAAAATTACACTTATAAAAGAACCAGAAGAATGATTGATTCAATGTTCAATAGCTTGATCAAAGTTGAATCATTGTTGAATCGAATGACATAATAAATATTAAAATTATTCAATATTGATATAGCTATTATAAAATAATATATAATAATATATAAAATTTAAAATATAAAATTTAGAATATAAAATTATTTTAAATATTGTATAAAATATAGCTATTATAAAATAATAAATAATAATAATAACTATTGTTATTAAATATATTTTTTAAAATAATTTTTATATTATAACATATAATTTAGAATAAGAATATGGAGTTAAAAATTCAAATATTATTTTTATATTCTTTTGTATAAATGTCCTATAATTTTTTCGAAATTAAAACATAATTGTACTCTAGAGTCCCACATCACAAAAAAAAAAAAAAAAAAAAAATAGATGTTACACTCTTTATATATTAAAAAGAGCTCCAAATGGCCCCTTATAAACTATTAAAGTGGGTACCTGATTGGCATATTAAATTTAATTTTGTTCTATTTATGTTAAAACAATAAGCTTTCTAAATTTCATTTGAATGATTTTTAAATAATTAAATTTAAATGATTAATAAATTATTATTAATATTTAATATATATTTATTAAAAATAGTAATTATTTCATTAAATAATTTAAAATTGTGATTTAGCAGCAGATATTGATTACAACAACAACAACAACAAGCCTTTATCCCACTAATGGTTATATTTTCATTCTGTCTCGTATTATATTACATGTCAAATTCTCATTTAATTAATAAACTGGGCCATTTTTATACATCTTAACCAAGTCCTTTTAGGTCTACCTCTACATTTCTTAACAAAAGGCGAATCTAATGCATCTACTCTCCTAACCACATCATTGGACGGCCGACACTTAACGTGGCCAAACCATCTAAGGCGACTCTCTAATCTTATCTGCCACTGAAGCTACTCCAACTTTTTCCCGAATATACTCATTTTGTATTTCATCTCTAAGAGTAAAGCCACTCATCCACCTAAGCATCCTCATCTCCGTAACACTTAACTTAGTATTATGCTTCTCTTTTATTAGCCAACATTCTGCACCATAAGTCATTACAGGTCTTACCACCATTTTATAAAACTTTCTCTTAAGTTTAAGCAAAACTTTTCATTACAGTGGCGGATGCATTCCTCCACTTCAACCATCCAACTTGAATTCTAATTAGATCTCCATCTATTTCACCATCATTTTGAACAGAAAGCCTAAATATCTCAATTCTTACTCTTTTAATGACTTGTTACCTAATATCTATCTCACTACTAACTTACAACTAAAATTACACCATATATTCAATTTTAGATCTACTTAATCGAAAACTTTTAGACTCTAAAGTTTTAGATTAGGTTATTATTTTTATTTATTTTGTTATTTTAATTAGGGTTTATTTTTTTATTATTTTATTTTAAAGTTTTATTTCATTTAGGTTTAAGTTTCTAGGTTTTTAAGATTTAAAGATTAAGGTTTAAGATTTAGAGGTGTAGGTTTCAGTGTTTAGATATATTTATATATCTTAAACTTAAAAGCATAATAATATAATAATTACATAAACTATATAAATATTATATATATATTGAATCTCAAATTAAAATTCTAATTTAATATTTTTTCACTTTTATGAGACTTTTAATAATTTGATCTGACATGTTACTGTATTCGCCAGTTAAAATAAAAGATGAGTATTAAATATATAAATATATAAATTTTAAATAATTAATATGTAATTATCCCTAATTACTATTGATTAAAGGTCAATTTAATAAATGAGCGATGCATGTGCATATCTTGAAACAAAAATGGCAGAAAATAGTGAAAGTTGCATGGGAGCTAGCAATGAGAAAGGAGATAAGGATACTGTAGAAGTTGAGGGATGGATTTGATGGGTGACAGGACTTGTGACAATGTGAAGTTAGTTTTATAAAATATATATTAATATTTTAATTTAAAAAGATTTATATATATATTATATAATTTTTATGTAATTATATATTTAATATATAAAATTAAATATTTATTTATCTGATAATTTGTTAGAAAAAAAAAATTACATTTTTAAGATATATTAAAGATTATGATGTTATATATATATAAATTAAAATTGAAATATTAAATATATAAATACATAAAAATTATGGTGCGGTTTTTTTTTTTTTTTTTTGCTTTCGGTAGGAGAGAGAGAGAGAGAGGGGGAGTTTTAATTAATTTTTTTAATTAATATAATTATTTAAAATATTTAAAATATATAATTTAAAAATATTTTTTATAAAATATTTAATAACTAAATATTTATATATTTAGTTATTAATTAATTAATTTATATATATAATTAAATATATAATTTAAAATATTTTAATTATATATATAAATTTAGAAATTTATTTAATAATTTTTGTTAATTAATATAATTATTTAAAATATATAATTTTATTACTTTTTGTTAATATATAATTTAAAATAATTAAAATATATAAATAAATAATTTTAATAAATAAATAAAGAAAGAAATAAAATATATAAATATTTTATAAATTATATAAATAAAGTAATTATATTTATATATTTATATATATATATATATATATATATATATATATATATATAAATAGTTATTTATGTATTTAAATTATATAAATATTTTTAAGTTATATAAATAATTTTAAATGAGATGTTGTGTTCCTCGCAAAAGTCGGATCATCTCATTTTGAGACTCTTCCATTCGGCGCACATGATCTTCTAAAGAGATTCTCACCGACACATGATCACCTATCAGGAGGAAGGTTGGCATCAAGGATTGGTTTCGAGAGGAGTTGAGTTGGAGCGGGCTCTGGCTTGCGCTATGGCCATTGGCCCGGGTTTTCACATAAATTGTGATGAGGGTTCTCTTCCCACTAATCGTCTAGAAAACCAATAAGGCAAAAAGTAAAGTTTACTTCTTTGAGTCAAAGACACACAGTATTCAAAGAGCGAACAATAAAACTCCAATTTACGTGGAAAATCTCAAAAGAGGGAAAAATCACGGCCTAGCCCAGAAAAGCTTCCACTATGTATCCGTTTGAGTACAAGATCTTCCGTCAGGATTACATTGTATAGATATGAGAAATGGACAACGATTCAGTAATGTAACACAAGTTGACGTTGAAAGACGCGATATGACCACGATAGTGGTGCGATGATGACCGAAAAATGGTCGACGGTGAGGATCGTGGTGGCATGATGGCGGCGTGGCCGAGTGATACGACAGTGCTTGGAGGATCAGAGCTCTTTTCTCTCTCTTGCTTCTCTCTCTTCTCCTTCACTTACTCCCTTATGAGGAATGAGCTATTTATGATTGGAGGAGTGGCCTCTAAATACATGCAACCAACCACCTCCTCCATCGGATGGCTCAGATGATTCTTGATCATATGATGTGTTTTGTGTATTTGAATGCTCAAATATCGAATTATAAGATCTTTGGCTTGTTAGAACCGCGCCGATTTGACTATAAACACTTCATATTTGAGAGCTATTTAGGGTTTAACGATATCCCAAAGTTTCCAAGGATATTTTAAGAGCGACTCCAACTTGACGCTAAACATCAAGATTCGAGCCGACAAATAGTGTCATATCATATATATATATATATATATATATATATGATACGCCCTCAAAAAATTAATCATCAAAGACAATCTCAAGGCATTTTGAAATGCTTCGATCTAATCACCGATTTCAGCAAGCTTACGTCAACCGCCTCGGCGAGACGAACGTATAAACATCAAGCAGTCGACCGAATCGACTTAGAGCTATCGAGCATGAAAATGGATCCCGATCCGCCAAATGGTCACCAAAACGACATATTTATAGATCGAGCGCTCGCCAAGACGAATCCAACGAATCCAAGATCACCCAATTCGACATCATTAAGGCACCCGATCATCAAAATACACCGCTCGATCGGGGATCGTGACCGGCCGTCCGATGGGAGTGGTTGGAGTTTTCCACGAATTTACAAGGCTCGCCACTCCCAAAATCTATAAATAGAGCTTCATTCTCACCTTAGAGGACCTAAGAGGAAGAGAGAGCTCGAGAACTCACCGACCGACCGACGATCTATACCACCGCTACCACCAAGAAGTGCTCAAGATCGAGCTTAGAGAGATCGCCTCGTGAGGACTAGAAAAGACGCCGCCTTTCTCCTCAAGATCAAGAGCTCCCGTAAGATCCGCTTTTGGGAAACTTCTCCTTGAGTTGGAGTTGACCGATATTGTCTTCTACACTCTAATATTGATTTCCGCCTCAGAAACACCTTCTTCTCCAACTAATGAGAAGCAAGGACCTCAGATCTTTGAACACATAGTGAAAGTTCTAGATCGCAAGGCCCCGTGGTTTTTTTCCTTAACGGTTTTCCACGATAACCCCGTGTTCATATCCCCGCTTGTGTGTTGGATAATTTTGGCCACGAAGATCTCGATCTACCGGAATAAAATTCTCAAGACGCTTACTTTCACTGTGGAAAAATAGTTCCCCATTGCTATATCTCCAATATGGTTGGTAAACGGGTTTGCGCCTCCAACGCCTCATTCTCGGATCACGCCAAGTCTCCAACACTCTCTACATGCATTGTCCCCGTGTGAGGGTCCGCCCTCTTTGAAGATCGCTGCTCAAAGGATGGAGGATTCCCGAATGAAATTCGACTCGCGAGAGGACCGAAAACGCTCCAACACCGGAAGAGCTACAGTTCTGACGGCCCTCAAGATAATCCGATTTTCTTCCGAGAATGATTACCCGAATGCCGGATCAACAAGAGAACCCTTGGCACCACATCCGTGATGTCAACCGATATCTACTCCACACAAATGGCTCACCTCAGATCGGTGAAACTCCACGCCATCTTATACGATGAACTACGGTGCAGAAGAGTTCCCCAAACAATCAATGATCCATTCTCCCGCCTTCCAAAACTGCCCCCTTCGCCGAGATCAAGCAATACCCGACTTCGAGATTCAAGCTTCAAAGACATGGACTCACGAATGATCCCAGACTCGAGACTTCCCGAAGGGACTGTTCTATTCAAGGGGTCCGTCATTTGAGAGCTCCATTTTTTGTAGAAACGCCTTCGGCAACAAGAGAATCATCGTGATTCATCACATCTCTCCGCCGTAATCCATGGAGAGTCCCAAAGAATACTTCCGAGGTTCTCCTCCTACGATACCGTGAGAGTAGATCCGAACTTTTGAGGGTGCTTCTGGAGGACCCGTGATACTTATTCATCATTAATGGGAGAGCCATCATTCATATGTCGACTGTCCACCGAATAGAGGCACAAATCTCCGCCGACGATCGCTCATCGGCACAGCTTTGAACCATCCAAGCAGAAGGAAGAAGGTTCCCAAAGGTGATGTTCAAACATCTAAAAGAAGAGAGGCAAAGAACCTCCCCAAAACCTCCTCGGAACCGATGACTCAATCGGAGAGGAAATATAATGCTCTCATTAACATCCCACTGGCTATTCAAGAAGAGGATATCAAGTACCGCACCTTTAAAGCTTGGAATTGAAAATCAAGAGAAATTCTATCACTTTCACCGGAGTGCCACCAAGGAGGAGATTGAAAGACATACGCCGTGGGTATCTAGGCCGCTTTATACAAAAACCCGCCGTCCAAAGTCGGGGCAACCGAGGAACCGCCTGCTGAGAGATAGAAACAATGGGGAGGGCCGCTGTTATCTAGCCAAATATTCATTGCACGCCTTCAAGAGCGTGAGAAGTCTCGGGTTGACCATTCTATCACCTTTGATGATTTATATCTAGAGGGCTTTGCATCCCACATCAAGATCCCGCAGTGGTGATCCATGCTTCAATATTAAAAGGATATTGATCGACAATGGGAGTTCGGTTGATGTTCTTTTACCCACTTTCCTAGCATGGGTATAGAAGAGAGAAGCTTCAACCCGGCCGGTCCCATATGGATTTGATAATCGACCAGATAGTGGAAGGGACAACCGCCTTCCGAACCTTGAGAATTTCGACACGCAACCCGCTTGATACAATTTATTGTCAAGTCCAGTCCCTGTAAATGCAATATTTGGGAGACCTCTGCCTATATTCGCAATCACATCCGCCTCACCTCACCAAGATGAAATTCCCGACACCACCGCAAATGGGAGGCCAGAGAAGACAAGCGTTATATCAAGCAAGCCCCATTTACGCCAAGAACCTCAACATCGAGAACTTCACCTAAGATGAGGATGCCTCAAAGGGCTTCTCCAGCTTGAAGATGTAATTTATCTTCCTATCTAAGTCGATCCATCGCAAAGGTGAAGGTGGGATCGTTGTCGCCTACCGATCGAATCAATACAAGATTTTATGCGAAAATCAAGATATCTTTGCCGGGAGCGATCCGATATTCGGGCATTGACCAAGTCATTACGCACTCCTCAAAGTTGACTCAACCTACAAGCCGGGATACGTAAAAAAGAACCTTCACTTCAACGACATTGCGTCATAGAACAAGAAATCACCAAAACTTCTGGAAGTCAAGTTCATTCGAGAAGTCTACTACCCCACCTGGTTGGCTAACGTAGTTAGTCAAGAAGGCCAAACGGCTCGAGAATATGCATCACTACTAACCTTGATCGCATGCCCAAAAGATAGCTTCCCTTCCTCGTATCGACCAACTAGTTGATGCGACATCGTGACATCGATGTCGAAGCTTCATGGATGCCTATTCGCTACAATCAACCCGTGATAGTCAAAAGGTCCTGGACTTCCCACACCTCTTCCATAGTGTTAACATCGCCGTAACGCCTCGATAAACAACCTTGGATAAGTTGACAATCTTCTATAGACTGCCTACAACTTTCTCCATAACAGGTTAACATCATCGAGTAAACGCCCATATACAACCTGGATAGTCAAAATCCTCGGATTCAATTCGATCTTCCATATGTTAACATCGCCGAGTAACGCAACCTTGGATAAGCAATCCTCTATAGACGCCAACTTTCTCCATAACAAGTTAACATCATCGGTAAACGCCCGATACACAACCTCGGATAGTCAAAAATCCTCGGATTCAATTCGATCTCTTCCATAAAGTTAACATCGCGAAGTAACGCCTCGATAAACAACCTGATAAGTTGGCAATCCTATAGATCGCACAACTTTCTCCATAACATCATCGAAAACGCTACATACAACCTCGATAGTCAAAATCCTCAACGATTCAATTGATCTCTTCCAAAGTTAACATCGCCGAAGTAACGCCTCGATAAATAAACCTTGGATAAGTTGGCAATCCTCTATGATCGCCTACAACTTTCTCCATAACAGTTAACATCATCGAAAACGCCCGATACACAACCTGGATAGTCAAAAATCCTCGGATTCAATTCGAGATCTTCCATATAACAGCGAACGCCTCGATAAACAACCTTGATAAGTTGGCAATCCATAAACGCATCATCCAGTAAACGCCCATACACAACCTGATAGATCGAGAGGTTCAGAGAACCTCTATAAATATATTCCGCAAAGTTTGTCGCCGAGTAACGCCTCGATAAACAACCTTGATAAGGCAATCCTCTATAGATCGCCTACAACTTTCTCCATAAGTGTTAACATCATCGAGTAAACGCCCGATAAACAACCTGATAGGTCAAAATCCTTAGCGGATCTAACGACCTCTTCCATGTTAACGCCATCGAAGTCACGCTCGACAAACAACCTGATAGTCAAAATCCTTAGGATTCAACTCGACCTCTTCCATACGTTAACGCATCGATCGCCACGCTCGATAAAACAACCCTGGATAGGTCAAAATCTTCACGGATTCAATTCAACCTCTTCCACAAGCACGCCTCGGCACACACTCGACAAATACCTCGATAGGTCAAAGATCCCTGGCCATACCACTGCCGCTGACTACCGCCATATTCACCGCATCACCGACAATCCGGCGGTTATTCCGAACCTTCACTGCCATCATTGAATTGCTGACTCGCTTGACCGCTGATTACACCTCGTTGCTGATCACCTCAGGGCAACTATTCCGGCTACCATCATCAGATGGTTAACCATCGTCGCGGTTATCTCAGATTACTCACGTTATCTGCCATTGCTGACCACTCGGCCGCTAATAACTGTCAGATGGCGCCATCGTTGATTACCGATGCGTTGCAACGCTGCCGCTTAAACCATCAGCTGCTGGCTGCTGTTGATTACTCTGCCGGCTACTACTGCACTATCACGACAATCATTTAATGACGTTGCCGCCATTGCTGACTCATTCTTACCGAACCCTGCCGCTAACCATCTTACTGGCCGGACTATCGCTATAATTCACGACGCTTACATTGACTACTTTCCGCTACTCACCCGCTGGCCAACCATCAGAAGCCACAGCTGGATTACTGGTTGCCGGCTACTACTTTATCACCAATAATTGCCGCTGTCACTACTTGCGCTGGTTATCTCACTACCCTGATGCTATTGCTCGGCTATTGACTACCTCTGGCTTGGCTAATAACTGTTGCTGCCAACGCTGATCTGGTTGCGGCCACATCTCCATGGCCTGGCTATTACCTGCCACTGGCCTCTGATTTACCGCTAATTGCGTCTACCGGTTACTACATTGGCCGCTTGGTTGATTACCGCACCATTATCGTTGCTGGTCCTCACACTACTGACTGACTGGCCGCCAGATACTATCATTACCGCCGCCACCAGCCCCTGTCATTGGTCCACTGCCACCGTCATGGTTATCCTCGCCAACTACCATTTAGGTCACTGCCGCCGCAAATGTCGCCACCACCATCGCTGAGTCTTCGCCAACCCTCCTCCTGATAACCTCCAAACACCGCAACTCATGATCGAGATGAAAATTATTCCAAGGAGAGTGCTCAAACTCGTGGGAGGGCTATGCACTGGGCGGTGGAGATGGAGGTGAGGTTGATCCAAGAAGAGTGCCCAAACTCCCACCAGGGGGAGGGCTATGCACTCTAAGAGGAGAAGAGGAGATCCAAAAAGAGTGCCCAAACTCCCACCAGGGGGAGGGCTATGCACTCTAAGAGGAGAGGAGATCCAAAAAGAGTGCCCAAACTCCCACCAGGGGGAGGGCTATGCACTCTAAGAGGAGAAGAGGAGATGAGAAAAATGTGCCTTTCCCTCTTAGCCCTGGGGGGTTTTATAGACCCCTTATAGGGGCAAAAGCGTAAAACCGAAAACCGCTCAAAATCAAAACTCAGCCCGTGGGTCCTCAGTCGGCTCACAGACTTGCTTCACATGCACGCATACCAAGGCCAGCTGCCATAAGCTCATGCTGCAGACGCTATAAGGCCGCTCCATCCGCTCCACTCAGTCATGCGCTAATGGCAAATCCCTATCGAACTGGCCGCATGGCTCCGCAACCGCCGTTCAGACACTGCATGCCGTATCCGCGAATTCACAGATCCACTGTTTCACCATCTGTCTCACGACCGCTGAGCCCCGAATAAGCCATATACGATAGCATGTAAGCTGGCGCCATATGGCAGCACTCTGGCGCAGCACGCCGCTCTGCACCCGGCGAACTCTCTCCTGATCGATCCAGAATCTCAAATCTCACCAAGATTTATACACATTTGCCCGCAACTTCCATAGTCATAATCTTGTGCTCCTATGAAGATCTGTTCTCTTAAAATGGGTAGTTGATGGACTCTCAAATTTCATTGAAGAAATTGCTATTTTCAAGTATTTGACATATTTTTTTGGATGACTGAGATAATGTCACCCAAAAATAGAACCGAGCACGCCCTCTAAAATTAATATCACGAATCTCAAGGCATTTTGAAATGCTTATCACCACCGATTTCAGTTTACAAACTCGCCTCGAGACGAACGATAGAACATCAAGCATAAGATCGAGCCGATCGACTCGTGATCAAGCTATCTGAGCATGAAAATGAATCCGATCCGCCAAATGGTCACCAAACCATATATAGTCGATCGAGCGTCCAAGACGAATCCAACGAATCCAAGATCACCCAATGACATCATTAAGGCACCCGGATCATCAAAATACACCGTCGATCGAGGGGATCGCCGGCCCCATGGGGGAGTGGTTGGAGTTTTCCACGAATTTACAAGGCTGCCACTCCCAAAAAATCTATAAATAGAGCTTCATTCTCACCTTAGAGGGGACCGAATCGATTTGAAGACGAGAGCTCGAGAACCTCCATCGACGCCGACGATCGGCACTACCGCCACCACCAAGAGTGTCAAGATCGTGAGCTCGCCTAGAGATCGCTGAGGACTAGAAAAGACCAGTTGCCGCTCCTTTCTCCTGAAGATCAAGAGGTGGCTCCCAGAAGATCCGTTCCTGCTTTTTGGGAAACTTCTCCCTTGAGTTGGAGTTGACCGATATTGTCTTTTTCTACACTAATATTGATTCTACTGTAAACACCTTCTTCTCCAACTAATGAGAAGCAAGGACTGTATCTTTGAACACATAGTGAAAGTTCTAGATCGCAAGGCTGGTTTTTCCCTTAACGGGTTTTCCACGATAACTGTTCATATCCCTTGTGTGTTGATAATTTTGGGCTATGAGAAGATCTCGTGATCTACCTAATAAAATTCTAGACGCAAATAATATATATATATATATATATATATATATATATATATATATATATATATATATATCACCCTTCACACGAAATGACATTGAGACCAGTTAACCTTTTAACTTTGAGCACAGGATGTGAACTTATAAAACTTTTACATTTTGAAATATTTAATAATAAAAATAAAATATTAAGTTAAGATAAAAGTTACATAAAAAGTAAAAACTCAGAAATACTTAATTGAAAAATAGAACACTCGAGTTTGATTCTTCCTCCGAACAAATCTAAAATTCAAATCAACGTGAGTATTAGAGTGAGTCATCCAACTCTTATAGGAGAAAATAGACATATTAATTAATATCATTTAATAACAATTTATGAAAATCAAAATCTCATTAAATGATCGTTCATGAAAATTAATAATATATTGAATGATTATTCAAAATGATAAGAAAAATTGGGTGACTCTAATAATGCATCTATTTACGTAATTGAGTTCCGGGAGAAAGGTTCAGCGTGTCAATTCGGTCCGCTTGGTTGGAGTGAGGCTCGATGAGTTGACTCACTGAGTATTAGAATCCGAGCTAATAACTGGGGATAACTCGGATGCGTCGAGACATTGGATGCGTAACTTGGTCGTTGGATCGATCACTGATCGAAAGTGTCTATTGACAGCTTGAGCCGTCAGATGATCTGGTTTCTTGTAGACTTTTGGATTTGGTTTTGGATCATACGGTTCTTGATTCTTCTAATGGCATTAGTGGATTACAGATGTTGCCTTCGGCGCGGTTTGATCTGAAAAAATGATAGGTGTTTGAATAATAACAAAAAATTTATAATGTTTATTAATATTAAAGAAAAATAAGGGATGAAAGTGTTGAGATAAAAATAGAAGTTAAAACATTATAGGGAATTGGGTGAAAATAAAATAACGAGAATAGAGAAGAAAAGGATAATAATAATAAGATAAAAACTCTCACTAGAGAGGATTGATTTAGGAAACTAAGCCAAAGACCAAGGAGATGTCACCATGCAAACCTTGAAGAAGAAAATAATTACTCCTTAATATTTATAAAATTTATATGGTGTTGAAAGATTAAATATCACATGGAAGGCTAAGAGGTGCTTAACCATTCAGTTGCTTCATAAATCTCTATAAAAAAATACTAGGGTTTCCATTACTCTTTCCACATGTGTTCAAAAGGGAGTTTGATCATCACAAAGTAGATGCTTCATAAAGGCAAAAATTGTTCATGATGTCTCAAACATCTTGACTTGATGTGGATGAGATGATAAGAAGGTGTGATCTTTATCTTGAACTAAAAATAGTAATTATTCATCCTTGTATATTAAATGACATCACCCCAACTCTTCTACATTTGATTCAAAATTTATAAAAAATAAAATTACATTCAAAAATAAAATCATATTATTAATATTGTTTAATGTAAACTAAAAAATTATTAAAATATTTTTTACATGCATGTTGTGAAACATCATTTTTCTTGTGTAGTGATAAATATAATGACTAGAAAAGATGACGCCAAACATTAATAATTGGTTAACTATTTGTAATGAAGATAGAAGGCTAATCACTCAAGAAAAACACTTTTGTGAATCTCAACCATCTTTATAGTATGTTAGGGATTTCGTTCATCATGATGTAGATTGATATATATTCAACCAGATTTCTCCTAACATTGTATTAGGGTTTATTTAGATCTCAATTTACCTATGAACACAAGCATTCATAGTTAATTACAACTCTTACCATAGTAAGAGAACTCTCGATTGAGGTTAAAAATAAATATATCTCTGATATAAATCGGTGTCTAATAGTGTGGTGTGGATGGTTGTTTAAAAGAAAAATGGTGGGTAGTTTCGATTAAGATCTCATGGTTCTATCATCCCAAGACTATATTATTCCAGTCTACAAACATCAAAAGGCTATTAGCCATAATGTCCAAGGAGACTGATTAGCAACCTGAGTTGCCTCGTTTCAAATATCCCAAGTAGACTAGATTTATTATGTAGGTAGTCTGGAACAAGTATTTATTGAATTAAAACTAAACTTAATTTATAAAATTATCGAATAATTCAATAAAGTCTGCATTGTAGATATTGTAAGGCTTACATGCATTGGAATGTCGTTGGGGTGTTTGCATGGCAAACATATGGTTTGGACTTGCATCTCTTTAGAATGCCATGTAGATTTAGGATGTTTGCATAACGAACGAAAAAATTGAACTTACATCACTTTGGAATGTTAGATAAATATTCGTGTAGCGAACCAAAAGATTAGACTTGCATCCCTTTGAAATATCATATAAATGTTCACATAGTGAACAAAAAGATTGGACTTACATCTCTCTAGAATATCAGATAGATGTTTGTGTAGTAAACAAAAGACTTAATTCCCTTTGTAATGCCATGTAGATTTAGGATTTTCATAGCATAACGAAATTTTTTTAGGTTTTTTATTTCTAGTGGATAGTGTCACACCTTAGAAGAAGCGCCACAACACTAGGGGTCGGTATGCTGGGAAGCCTTTAATGCCTAGCATTTAGCACCTCGACACTAAGAAGTTAGTGCCCCTGCACCAGTAGGCATAAATATATGTCTCAAAACCAAAGAAAACAACACTTAAGTGTTAAAGAAGTGGCATCGTGGTGCAGCTAAAGTGCATCGACACTATCTAGATAGTGTTATAGCACTACAAGTGAATGTTTCAACCTTACAACATGAGAAGGCGTATAGTGTGGATTCAGCACCACGGTTCTCGTTTTAGATAGCACTACTTGCTATAAGTTTGAGGTAAAAACCCAAGAAGGCAGTGCCAAGATGTAGTGCCACAACAATGTCTAGATAGCGTTGTAGCACCGTGAAGCAGAGCACCAAGGGTCCAAATTCCCGGGAGTTCAACGCCTCTGCACTTGGTAGAAATGTTGTGGTGCTATGAGTCGAGAAACTCTGTTTTATGGTAAAATTTTTTTTGTGCAATTTGATGATTCTAACAAAATTGTGACAGTGTAATGGCTTAGTAATTCTAGGTTTTGAAAAAAAAAATTGTGCAATAAACACTCCTCTCTTGTTCTAAATCTATGATCAATAGAGAGATGATATTCATCTCAGTCGGAACCAAGTTTAACGGCGGATGTCTTCAAAATTTTAAATCTATGATTTAATGAATTAAATTTTGAGTTAATATTAATTTTGGCATTGTTTTATTTTGGCAATGCCCAATATTTTATGATGTTCAACGCGCTCACGCTCTTCTCTCTTGCTCTGAATCTTACATTGATGAAAGGAGAATCATCATTTAGCGTCAATCTAAGATCAACGATGAAAATTTTTAGAATTTTCCTATGGGGCAAGGAATCATGTAAAAGAACCTTTTTGTTTTGAAATTTATCTAAAATCAACGAGGGCTTGGTTTCAATTGTCTCACATGAGAAGGAGACTCTTTGTACGAGAGGGAGGGTTCGATTGAAAGAATGGTGATGATCGGAGGAAGTGTGTAGTGGAGAGTGAGAGTGTAGTAAGAGAGTGAGTGGGGATTTAGAGAGAAGGAAAAAAATGAGAGTGGCTAGCCCTCTCTTCTTATAGAGCCGACACCGCCTCCGCCTCCCTTGGCTGCTATCGCTAATAGGGTGTTGGAGGGAGTGGTTAAGGCTTCTAGATTTTATAAACTTAGGGAGAGCGGTGTTAGTGCCTAGGTGCCAAGATTGCAGCACCACAGTACTCCGGGTCAGGATGCTTTCATATATTTTTTTAAATTTGCAAACAAATGCATTATCATTTGATGGGTGGGCATCAAATAATCATTTGTTGGTATGTTGGCATCAACTTTAGTCAATAAACAAACACTATTAACATTAGTGTCAATAAATAATAGGAGTTGATATTAGTCAATGATGGGCAGCACTAAGTATTAAAATTATTATTAGTAGATGATAGACATCGATATCGGTCGATGGTTAGTGTATTGTACATCTAATAGTAGTGACGGTAAACATTGATATTAGTTAATGATTAATGGATTGGTGTCAAGTGTTAATGGGCAAAGCTCTAGAATTTCTAAAGTTTAACATTTTTTTTCAACAAAAAGACTCATCCAAGTAACCCCTAGCATGTGGAAGCAATGCTTATAGATGCTTAAAAATTTCTAGAGTCAATCTCGAAAGTGACTCTAGAAATTTCTTATTATAATAGTTAAATGTTTAAAATTTGAAAAGTGAAAATTTGTATTTAATTTGATAAATGTTTTATTATATATGTGTACTTTTTATATATTAAACTAGTAATTTATCTTTGGAGATAGAAGATCAATCAAAATTGAATCAATTCTTAGTTATTATACAAGTTAATCAACCGGGTTCAAATAAAATAAATAAATTTTGATAACCAAATTCGATCGAGTCATAAATAAAATTCATTTGTAGTAAATCTTGAAGAGGCATTTGAGGTCTAGTCGTTAATAGCCCACACGCGGTACAATCGTAATTTGATCTAGCCATTGTGGGAGCACCACGATTATGCGGTGGCGCTGCAAAAAGCTCGGTGTCATCACTCGAGAAAATATTATCGAGTCCGACGTTTTACGCGGCGATCAATCACGACGCTGTCCGGATTTTGCCCGATGATTAACGGAGCAGATAACGGACGGCTTTCTCGACCCGCCCAAAACGCCGATGGCGATTAACGGATCGCCCGCCATCATTGACATTTCCCTTTCCCCGCGCTCAATGCGCGGAGGAATTTTAAAGAAATATATAGCGATTTAGGGTTCTGGTTAGTTTTTTCGCTTAAACGAAATGAGAGGAGATACGAAAAATTGATCTCTTTACAAAAGAACCATGAAGATGGAGAACGTTGAGAAAATAACAACCATTTATATAGGATGTATTAAATACAAATTCTAGTAATGCTTCTCGTGCATTTTTTTCTACGGTTTATTAGTGATATTATTCTTCTATCTGAAGAGAATATGTTCATTACTTCCAATTAGAAGCAATTTGGATGTTTTTTTTGTCGAATATTTAATTTTGAGCGTTATTTTGCATCTGCACTCGTGTCCCTTTGGAGGGTGCACCCTTTGATCTTTTTTTCCAGCTTTTTCGGCCAACTCCTTATGATTATGTTTAGAACACTATAATGGAATCATTTGATGGCGGTGATTTTGGGTATTATGCATCTGCACTGTACCTCTTTGGAGGTACACCCTTTTGATCTTTTTTTTTCCATTTATTTCGGCCAACTCCTGATGTCTGTGGCATCAAAGGAAGCATTTGATGGCTTTGTGTGGTTTCGGGTGGTTAGTACATCTGACTGTACCTCTTGAGGCTGCACCTTTTGATATTTTTTCCGCTTTTTCCGCCAACTACTTATGATTATGTCTAACACTATAATGGAATCATTTGATGGCGCTTTGGGTGATTTTGGGTGGGTATTAGACCGACTCTTTTGAGGCGTGCACCTTTTGATCTTTTTTTTTTCCGCTTTTTTCGGCCAACTCCTTATGATTATGTTTAACACTATAATCATTTGGGCGCTTGGGTGATTTTGTGCATGTCTTTGAGGAGACCTTTGATCTTTTTTTCCATTTATTTCGTTAAACTCCTTATGATTATGTCTAGGGCAGCAGGAAGCATTTGATGGCGCTTTGTGTTCTGGTGGTTTAGTGCATCAGCTCAGGTACCTCTTTGAGGGTGCACTCTTTGATCTTTTTTTTCCATCGGCCAACTCCTTATGATTATGTCTAGTTGCTGGAAGCATTTGATGGCGCTTGTGTGGTTTCAGGTGGTTTAGTGCATCTCAGACTGTACCTCTTTGGAGGGTACGTGCACCCCTTTGATATTTTTTTTTTCCATTTTTCTCGCCAACTACTTATGATTATGTCAACACTATAATGGAATCATTTGATGGCGTGATTTTGGTGGTATTATGCATCGACTCTGTACCTCTTTGAGGGTACACCCCTTTGATCTTTTTTTCCGCTTTTTTCCGGCCAACTCTTATGATTATGTTTAGACACTATAATGGAATCATTTGATGGCAAGCTTTGGGTGATTTTGGGTGGGTAGTGCATCTCCTGTACCTCTTTGAGGGTACACCCCTTTTGATCTTTTTTTTCCATTTTCGTTAAACTCCTTATGATTATGTCTAGATCATAAGGAATCATTTGATGGCGCTTTGGGTTTTTTGGGTGGTTTAATGTATCCAGACTGTGTACCTCTTTGAGGGTACAGACCCTTTTGATCTTTTTTTTCCATTTATTTCTGATTATGTCTAGGGCATTGCAAAGGAAGTATTTGATGGCGTTTATTGTGATTTGGGTGGTTTAGTGCATCCCACTGTGTACCTCTTTGGAAGGTCTGGTCTTTTGATCTTTTTTCCCATTTTGGCCAACTTCTTATGATTATGTTTAGGGCATTATAATGGAATCATTTGATGGCGATTTTGGGTGGTGTATTTTGCATACCACTGTGTACCTCTTTGGAATCTGAGACCTTTTGATATTTATTCGTTTTTTTGCCAAATCCTATGATTATGTTTGGACATTACAAAGGAAGCATTTGATGTCGCTTGGGTGATTTACGGGTGGGTATTTTCCATCCATATTTTCTTTATATTTTTTATCATTCGCGTAAATCATCGATGACCCATATTTGGAGAAACTCCTTAGCACTGTTGAATGAAAGCGGAGGCATATATTTATCACTATACATCAAATTAACGGTGTTGAAAGGACCATACTAGTTATTAAACTCAAAGAAATTGAAATCAAAAGATTTCCTATGTGCAAAAGCTGGTGGAAGTCCAGATCTAAAACTTAACAAAATTCGAAAGTTGATACAAGAATGGTTGTCGAAATGATTAGATTCTCTTGATTTGGAGAATTGGGCGATTAAGAAACATCTGAAATCATGTCATTCTTTGGGAGCTTTCTGTCTTCGGATCACGCCGTTAGTGATGAGAAGGCGTCAGTGTTGAAACAATACGTGGTATTAGAAACCGTATTACTATCTAGGAAGTTGGCGTAGAATGTCGGGTTCACAAAAAGAGATGCCTTCAATTTTATTCAGAAAGAGAAAAGATCGAGGATTGCGAATGGTGATAGTAACGCATTAATGTTGTTTAAGGAAAGGCAAACGTGATGGGATGTTTGCATGGGATGTACAAGTTGATGAGTCGATTGCTTAGTAAGTTTCTTTTTTAGCATGTCTAGGATAGAATATGATTGTTTTGGGGATGTGATAATATTTGATACAAGCTATATTTCAATAAATATAATCTTGTTTGTGCCCTCTTGTTGGAGTAAATCATCGGCAAAATGTATTATTTGGAGTAGCCTTTTATCGAAGAGACAATTGAGTCATTCATGGCTATTCCAAACATTTCTTAGGTTGATGAATGGGACATCCTATGACAATATTCTTGATCAAGATCGGTATGGCGAAACTATCGAAGCTGTTTTACCGCACACTCATCATAGGTTGTGCCAATGGCATATTTCAAAAGCTCCTTCCAAAGTTCATTGCTTCAATAGTAATAAGATAGTACAAGGGCTTTTTTATAAATGCATGAGTAAGTGTGACTCGGAGGAAGAGTTCTGAGGCTTAGTGCGCCTGCTAAAGAAGGCAATTTGCATGATCATGGTTGGTATGCGAGCTTTATAAGATTAGATCCAAGTTTCATTGACTCATTGCATGGGCATCTTGTCAAGCATAGCGTAGTGAGTCCACGAACAATGTATGCCGGAATATCTAAACCAACCAGTTACGATTATTTCTTGGGGTTGGAAAAGCTTATGGAGACATGGCCGGAATGAAAATGGAAGACTTCAAGTGTAGCCATCATCGATTGTTCTGTTGTCAAGACCACCAATTCTAAAACAAGGCTTTGTTCTATACAAGAAAGGTTTACGTTATGTTTGAAGAGGAATTTTGCATGGTGTTGGAGGCTATCGATGTAAGCGGATGTGACACCATGGAGTATTTGGTAAGAAACTTAGAGAATAAAATGCATCCAAAACATGGAGTGTGCATTTGATAGGACTACCCAAGTAACTTGTACATGCAAAAAATTTGAAATGGGAATTCTTTGTGCTTGTATTAGAGTTCTTAGTCGGAGGATGTTGTGCGCATTCGGACAAGTATCTTCTCATGCGGGGTGTCTGAGCAAAGAGGGATATTTATATTGATAGTGCATCAGAAATTAAGAGATGAGTGGAAATCGTCGGCATTATTTTTAGAACATAAGTCGATATGCATATCAAATAAGCATGGAGGGAAATAAGAGGCGGGGTATATGCTTGGATCCCTGCAAAACTATATGATGATGTCGACACTATAATAAGTGGGAATTCTCCTCCATCTTACAAAGCAATTAAGAATAAGAAGTTAACCACGAGATAAGGGAAAAGGCATCTTAAATGATCCGATCAAACAGCGTCAAAGGGTGTTTCCAATTGAGCTTAAAGGATATTGGGAGAGATCCAAGAAAGCAAGTAATTTTCCATTTCGCATTATTAGTATTTTAGTATTTTAAATATTGCTGTTAATCATACTTTTTTTTTGTTGTAGAAACCAAACTAAAGTCTGATAGCGTTGCTGAACGTGTTTCCTCAGAAGTTGCAACACCTTTATCTGTTATGCCCCAGTGTTTTTCAGAGGTAAGCATATAATATCACACATCGATGCTGTAAGAAAGTACCAACTGATACAATGTTCTACATGCAGGAATTTAACTCGAGCTCCACAATGAATCGGCTGAAGGGTACACTAAGCTCATGATGGATATTATTTGAAAACATTTTGATACATGACATTATCCGGTTTTCATTGTATTTAGAGATTTTGACACTGGTCTTTCTGTACCTCTTTAAGCAATAGTGATTGAGTTAATTCCCTGTTGAGGAAATTGTAATCATTAGGCGATTACCAATAAATATGCAATAAATAATAGATAGTTTATTGCCTTTTACGGTTATTGTTACGATACTAGAAATAATGTTCATTACATGCTTGTTTGGGTGGATTCGCTATTTTGCATTCACGTGTACCTCTTTGGAGAATGATTGTTTTTTTCAGTTTTCCAAATTTATTTTGCCAATTCCTTATGATTATGTTTAGAACATTGGAAGCATTTGAGTTTGGTGGATTTGGGTGGTTTAGTGCACATATGTACCTCTTTGGAGATTACAGATTGTTTTTTCAATTTTTCCAAATTTATTTTGCCAATTCCTTATGATTATGTTTAGAACATTGCAAAGGAAGCATTTGATGGCGTTTGGTGGATTCGGGTGGTTTAGTGCATCACATTATGTACCTCTTTGGAGAGATGATTATTTCTGATTTTTCCAAATTTATTTTGCCAATTCCTTATGATTATGTTTAGAACATTGCAAAGGAAGCATTTGATGGCGGTTTTGGTGGATTTACGGGTGGTTTAGTGCACACTGTGTACCTCTTTGGAGGTGTTTTCGCTTTTCCAAATTTATGTTGCCAATTCCATATGATTATGTTTAGAACATTGCAAAGGAAGCATTTGATTACAATTTGGGTGGTTAAGGATGGGTCCTTTCCATTACTGTGTACCTCTTTAGATGATTATTTTTTTTTTTTTCATTTTAATTTGCCAAATCCTTATGATTATGTTTAGCCATCCGGAGGAATCATTTGATGGCGGTTTGGGTGGTTAAGGATGGGTCTTTCCATCATACCACATGTACCTCTTTGGAGGAATACGATGGTTTTCTGTTTTTCCATTTTAATTTGCCAAATCCTTATGATTATGTTTAGAACATCCCAGAGGAATCATTTCATGGCAGTTTGGGTGGTTAAGGATGGGTCTTTTCCATCTGTACCCTGTGTACCTCTTTGGAGGGTACAGATTATTTTTTACAATTTTTTTCCATTTTAATTTGCCAAATCCTTATGATTATGTTTAGGCCATCCCAGAGGAATCATTTGATGGCGTTGGGTGGATTAAGGATGGTCTTTTCCATCTGTGTACCTCTTTGGAGAATGCAGATGGTTTTCTGATTTTTCCATTTTAATTTGCCAAATCCTTATGATTATGTTTAGGCCATCCAGGAGGAATCATTTGATTGCAATTTGGTTAAGGATTTCCATTTTCATACCACATTACCTCTTTGGAGTGAGATTATTTTTTTGATTTTTTTTCCATTTTAATTTGCCAAATCCTTATGATTATGTTTAGGCCATCCCGGAGGAATCATTTGATGCATTTGGGTGGTTAAGGATGGGTCTTTTCCATCTGTTACCTCTTTGGAGATGCAGAGTTTTCTTGATTTTTTCCATTTTAATTTGCCAAATCCTTATGATTATGTTTAGGCCATCCCAGGAATCATTTCATTTTGGGTGGTTAAGGATGGGTCTTTTCCATGTACCACCTGTACCTCTTTGGAGAATACATTATTTTTGCGTTTTTTCATTTTAATTTGCCAAATCCTTATGATTATGTTTAGCCATCCCGGAGGAATCATTTGATGGTTTGGGTGGTTAAGGATGGGTCTTTTCCATCTGCCCTTTTGGAGAATGCAGATGGTTTTCTGTAATTTTTCCATTTTAATTTGCCAAATCCTTATGATTATGTTTAGGCCATCCCGAGTAATCATTTCATTGCAATTTGGGTTAAGGATGGGTCTTTTCCATCAGTACCTCTTTGGAGGTACAGATTATTTTTTTTTCCATTTTAATTTGCCAAATCCTCGATTATGTTTAGGCCATCCCAGAGGAATCATTTGATGGCTTTGGGTGGTTAAGGATGGTCTTTTCCATCGTACCACATGTACCTCTTTGGAGTCTGAGATGAATTCTGTTTTTCCATTTTAATTTGCCAAATCCTTATGATTATGTTTAGGCCATCCCAGGAATCATTTCATTGCAATTTGGGTGGTTAAGGATGGGTCTTTTCCATCAACATGTACCTCTTTGGAGTACATTATTTTTGATTTTCCATTTTAATTTGCCAAATCCTTGATTATGTTTAGGCCAGAGGAATCATTTGATGGCGGTTTGGGTGTTAAGGATGGTCTTTCATTTTTTGTGTACCTCTTTGATTGTTTTTTCAATGTAATACTCATTATCATCACAATCAATATAGTCTCATTATCACCACATAAATTCACCTCATAAATATGTTCAAAGTGAAAAAATAAATGTTAAGCATAAGCGAATCACTAATAAATAGAAATAATCAACATTTAGCTCTGATGAATATAAAAAATATATATACTGCAACAAACCACTAAATTAAATCATCCACAGATATACATTGCATATCAAGCGAATATATTTAACGATCACTAATCATAAATCAAAAACGAGCCATTTATAGGAGTGAAAAACCTTGGCATTCACTCAGAAAATTGAATATTTGAATACAACACTATGCACAATATTCAAGGAAAATATACAATCGAACCAAATTTTATGGCAAGGAAATCACCCTTTATTGCATTCTTTATCAATACCTCAAAATCCTATATGAAACAAAATAATATTGTTCTCACTTTGGATTTTAAGTCTAAACAAAATGTGGTAAAATTTCGATAAATAAATTCATCTTCTTTGGCCAATCGGTGGTACAATCCACGAGGTTTCTTTGATTCTTTGCCTCCATGTATTTGACAAACATTCGCGGTCGACACTATTTTCTTTGCGGTATCCACTCACTATGTCGATTGGCCATTTACTCGGATCATTTCAGCACTTGACATCTTCCACAAGTAATTTGATCTAAATAGCGTACAAAATCGAATAAGTTGGACCGGGGAAAAAAATAGTTATCTGACCAAATTTGAGAAAGTTCTTACAATTTCAGGAAGAATGCTCTTATGAGTGGGTTTGGGCAATGAGTCATAAAAATGCCAGGCCTCTGTCTTAATATGCCCAACCAGGAGTGTCAGTCCTGATTTTCTATAACTGGCAATAAGATTAACTCGACACCTTGTCGCGGTGATATATCTTTGGATGAACATTTTGCTCTCCATCTTCATGCGAACTGGCATAACTCTGAGAAAAAGAAGAGATTACACATTACTTTCATATAATAGAAGCGAATCGTATCTAGAACATTCACATTGTGGGAACATACCCCGCAAGCATGATATGTACAAATATGGGACATCTGACCCGAGGCGAGCGAGTTCTTCTCGGCAGAAAGTAAGCGAAGGCATCAATGTGTGCATCGAGAGATATTGATCTCGACAAGTCATCGATCGCCCGTTCAATGATGATATTCCGGATCTTGTCGCCCACCAAGTAATAAGTATTTTAAAGTGATCTTAAGCGAGCGAATAGGTTATTTTATGTATGAAGGACTGAATAAGTCTTGACTTACTTGTCCTCGAGCAGAACCCGTGTCAATAAGATCGAGCATCGGCAGGCAAAAGAGCTCACGGATGAGAACTCAACAACATGAAGTGCCTCGATGCACGCGAAATTATTCATGGCGGCACGTGATGAAAAGCTACATCCACTTATAAACAACCCTCGGTCTCGGATGATCGTACCTCCGTGATGCTCCTCAGACAATGGTGTGCAGGTCATTCACCTCTATTGGCTCATCTTTGAACCAAACTTTAGTCATGGTCAGTTAACTATGAATGAAGGATCGATCTGAGATGATTCATACCTCTGCGCTCCACCACCACAATAGGCACTGGTTAGCTACCTACTTCTAAAACAAAACAAGAAAATTTTACTATTTCAAAACTATTATCTCGAGAAAGTAACTTAATACCTCAGGTAGGCTCTGCGGCTTGAGTGGAGCCACATCGTTATTCTTGCTCGAGAGTGTGTGTGTGAAAGGGGAAGTAATAATTTTCCTCTTTCTTATCGTAGCTTTAACTCCGCTCGATCTTTGCCAATTCTGAGGGTTTGAGCATCGTCATGTGTGTGGTGGCCTCACGAACTTCTCCTGTCAGTCCACGGGCTTCCCTGTTGAAGCATTAAACTCAGCGGTGGAAGCTCTGGTGGCCTCCTGAGCTTCCTCATGTACCCTCCTCAGGCTGTAGCGTGGTGGCCTCCCACGCATTTGGGTTGGTAGGAAGCTTCTAGAACATCCTCGATAGCGACCCATGAGCAGGCCCATCCAACCTCTATTCTTGTTGCATGGAGGCGATCTTTCTCGGGTCCTTCAAACACACATCCTCTCCACGCATGGTCTGTGTGGGGGTAGTAGCAGAGGGCAGGCTTGAAACACTGGACGGGGGAGAATATCGAGGAGAGCTATAAGGAGAGTCAGTTGGGGCTGCAATGAGTGGACTTAAAATGGGACAACTATCGGGCTCCAGGGGTACAGATTGTTGGGCAGGGACTGAAGGAGCCAATTCTCGTCTTCCAATAAGTCCTCGAATGAAAGGCGTACCTGTGGTAAGAGGATAAAAAATTTTGAACACAAACAACATAAATAAATACATTCTTATATGAACTAAGTGATATTATTATATGTCACCTGGCTGCCTCCCAAACCAGTGAAAGCATTTTTTGGGAACTCTATTTTTTAGCCCATGGCTTCGTGGCTTAGGTTCGGATGGCGGGATTATGATGCTTATGTGCTGTAGCCCATATCTACAATGAATATATTAAGCGGTAAACTTCAAGACATTTTATTTCCATAATGGAGATATAAAACATACCATCGAAGAGTGACAAAGCCACTCATGTATGCCCTCAGATGAATCTTTGATGCAATAACATCAAATTGGGACCGAAAGTCCCAAATGGCATCACCGGTTATTTTCGACAAATCAGTCTATATCATCGTAAGCAATCAATTCCGATGCCACCTGTGGTATACAAAAATAGATTTGAGAAGAAAAGCGTATATCTGCCTGGCTGTCTTTGCGAACGAGCCATCGAATTCTCAAGGCGACTCTTGTAGTCAGATGGTGGTTTCAACGGCGATTTACGCCGCAACCTTCTCACCTGTTTGGCATCCAATCATCAATGCAACTTCATCGGGGTGAAAGGAATGTCTTGCCACCTTTGGAAAGCTTGCTTTTATGTCCAAGACGATCGATGTAATGGCAGCGAGTCTTGCTTGATGCCGTGGAGTCTAATGAATTGATGGAGATGAAGCTTCTTCAAAATGTTAGTGGCTTCATCAGTGAAGCGTGCTGTAATATTATCGAACACATTTCTCACAGTGGTAGGCCTGCACCTCGATGTTATCCTTTTCCCAGACATGGTTAACTTGAAAAACAAGTATTAGGTTAAAAGAGGTTTACCCTCAGAAGTACCGCGAGTGCAGATGCACTAAACCACCCGGATACCAGCGCCATCAAATGCTTCATTTGCAATATTACGAACATAATCATATAAAATTGTCAAAAAACATGTGAAAAATTGCAAAACAATCGTACCCTCAAAGAGGACCAGATGCGATGCATAAACCACCCGATACCACCAAAACTGCCATCAAATGCTTCCTTTGCAATGTTCTAAACATAATCGTATGGAATTGGCAACATAAATTTGGAAAAAACTGCAAAAAATAATCTGTACCCTCTAAAGAGGTACAGTCTGAATGCTAAACCGAATCCATAAGCGCCATCAAATGCTTCCTTTGCAATGTTCTAAACATAATCATGGAATTGGCAAAAATTTGAAAAGCGCAAAAAACAATCACGTACCCTCCAAAGAGGTACCACAGTCTGATGCACTAAACCACCGAATACCAGCCATCAAATGCTTCCCATAATGTTCTAAACATGTCATATGGAATTGGCATAAATTTGGAAAAAGCGCAAAAAACTATGTACCCTCAAAGAGGTACAGTCTGGTCACTCACCAAACCACCCAAAGCGCCATCAAATGCTTCCTTTATGATGCCTAGACATAATCATAAGGTTGGCAAAATAAAATGGAAAAAAGATCAAATGTTGTACCCTCAAAGAGGTACCAGTGCAGATGCATAAACCCAAAATCACCCAAGCGCCATCAAATGATTCCATTATAGTGTTCTAAACATAATCATAAGTAGTTGGGAAAAAGCGGAAAAAATATCAAAAGTGTACCCTCAAAGAGGTACCACAGAGTCTATGCAAAATACCATCCTAAACCACCCAAGCGCCATCAAATGCTTCATTTGCAATGTTAAACATAATCATATGGAATTGGCATAAATTTGGAAAAAAGCGAAAAAAAACAATCACCCGAGGTACACTGGTCTGATGCACTAAACCATAATCCACCAAGCGCCATCAAATGCTTCCTTTCAATGTTCTAAACATAATCATAAGGAATTGGCAAAATAAATTTGGAAAAAGCGCAAAACAATACCCTCAAAGTACACGAGTCAGATACCCGAATCCAGCGCCATCAAATGCTTCATTTGTAATGTTCTAAACATAATCATAAGGATTTGGCAAAAAAATGGGAAAAAAGTCAAAAGTCGTACCCTTCCAAAGAGGTACAGTGCAGTCACAAAATACCCATCCTAAACCACAAGCGCCATCAAATGCTTTATGATGTTAAACATCAAATTGGCGAAAAAAGCGAAAGATCAATAGTCGTACCCTCAAAGAGGTACAGTGATGCATAATACCCACCCAAAATCACCCAAAGCGCCATCAAATGATTCCATTATAGTGTTAAACATAATCATAAGGTTGGCAAATAAATGGAAAAAAAGATCAAAGTGCACCCTCAAGAGGTACCGAGTCTGAATGCAAATCATCCTAAACCACCAAGCGCCATCAAATGTTTCCTTTGCAATGTTAAACATAATCATAATTGGCGAAAAAACGTAAAAAGATCAAATGGTCGTACCCTCAAAAGGTACCATCTGAATGCATAATACCCACAAAATCACCCAAGCGCCATCAAATGATTCCATTATAGTGTTACATAATCATAAGGAGTTGGCCAAAAAAAATATCAAAAAATCTGTACCCTCAAGAGGTGCAGTCTGAATGCAAAATACCATCCTAAATCACCCCCAAATGATTCCATGTTATCATCATATGAAATTGGCAAAATAAATTTGGAAAAAGCGCAAAAATAATCGTACCCTCAAAGAGGTATAGATGCAGATACACTACCACCCGATATCAGCGCCATCAAATGATTCCTTTGCGATGTTCTAAACATAATCATATGAAATTGGCAACATAAATTTGGAAAAAGCGCAAAAAATAATGTACCCTCAAAAGGTACCACAGTGATGCACTAAACCGAATCCCAAGCGCTATGCTTCCTTTGCAATGTTCTAAACATAATCATATGGAATTGGCAACATAAATTTGGAAAAAGCGCAAAAACTATCTGTACCCTCCAGGTACCATTATGCACTAATACCACCCAGAAACCATCAAAGCGCCATCAAATGCTTCCTTTGCAATGCCAAGACATAATCATAAGGATTTGGCAAAATAAAATGGAAAAAAGTCAAAAAATGGTACCCTCAAAGAGGTACAGTGCAGATGCATAATACCCCAAAATCACCCAAGCGCCATCAAATGATTCCATTATAGTGTTAAACATAATCATAAGGAGTTGGCGAAAAAATTGGAAAAAAAAGATCAAAAGAGGTGCATCTCCAAAGAGGTAGCTGAGATGTAAAATACCCATCAAAATCACGCCAAATGCTTCCTTTTTTGATATAATGAACATAAACATAAGGAGTTGGCAAAAAAAAATGAAAAAAAAGGTCAAAATTGATCGTACCTCAGAAGAGGCAGTACATCTAAAATAACGTATAAAACAACCAATCTTTCTTTGGATGAGTAGAAACGAGTAAACCTAAATTCATTCAAGTTAGAATGCATGTGTAAATACCTCATGTAGTCACCTACAATACCTCAATTTATGATTTCTATACCAATGAGTGACGTCCGGACGTGCGCCGATCGACAGCGGAAGCTAAGCTGAGAAAAAATCCTTCTGGGACGAGGAATGTCGAACGTCGGTAATGTTTCTCGTTCTTCGTCTCTCGCTTTTGGAACACTTACGGTAGGCGGGCGGGAAATGTCAATCTGGCGGCGCCGTTATCGCCGTCGTTATCGCCATCGGCGTTTCGGGCGGGTCGGGCGTGGCCGTCCGTTATCTCGCTGCTCCGTTAATCGCTAAATCGGGCAAAAAATCCCGGGACACGCGTCGTCCGTTGATTGGAGTCCGCACGTAAAGCTACGTGCGGACTCCGGACGTAATATTTTCACTTTCGGGGCCAACCGACAGAAGTCAAAAGCGCGGTGCTGCGGCGGTCATTTTGTTCTCGACTAAGGCGTAAATCCGTCATTTAAGGTATTTTGAAAAGGTGGGCACTCGGCAAGCTACACTAGTTGGCTAACCAGGCCAATATAAAGAGCAGAGCACTCCCCCCGCTCCATCCCTTCCGCTCTTCTCTTCCGTTTATTTTCTTCTTTTTTTCGGGCTTGGCTCTCGTCCGTTACGTTCTCTGTCTCTCCTCTGCACGACGTCGAACACTTAGCGGGGGACGGCGGAAGTGTCTCTTTCGCCACCGTGCTCGCCGGTACCCGCTGTTTCCCGACTGGCGGAAGTAGAGGGGAGGCGAGCCGAACCGTCGATGGTTTGATGTTGTGAATCGACGAAGGAGGGAGGGGATTGATGGGAAGAGTGGGGTTTGGCATTATGGTGGGCTGTGCGGTGGTTTCTTGTGCGATCGCTGCTATACTGGTTGGTCGACGAGCGAGGAGCCGGTGGCGGTGGGGAAGCGCTGTCGAAGTGGTTCGGGAGTTCGAGGAGGGGTGCTCTACTTCGATCGGGCGGCTCAGATAGCTGGTCGATGCCATGGCCGTCGAGATGAACTCCGGGCTCGCATCGGAAGGCGGTAGCAGGCTCAAGATGCTTCTTACCTTCGTAGATAACCTTCCAGATGGGTATGTTAGTTTCTTTGGTTTCTCTTCCGCCTTATTCAGTCACCTTTTCTCGAATATTTTGAGATTCTTGAGTTGATGATCATTTAATGAAAGGTGGGGCCTTGAAGTGCTCGAGGTGCTAATTTTATGTGATTGGAAGTTTGTGCAGGTTCCTGTCCAATAAATTGTTTTTATACTACTCATCGAACATTGTTGAATATATTTTATATCTGAAAAGTAGTGGTGAGGTTACAGTTTAGTAATTGATTGAGATATCTAAAGGCAACGATTGACAGCTTCGAAGTTTGACAATGCCCGGGCTTTCTTCATTTTGGCTCATGCCTCGATCATAGATATTTTCTTCCATTTGCACTATTACATTGTGATGATTTTAGTTCATTTATGTATTTGTATTTGGTTTGTGTTTTATGTTGAATGGATTGGGATAGCATCTTTCACAAATGACATGTTTTCCAGTATGTAATGTTTTTTTTTTTTTTTTGGGTCAGCAAAGCGGAATGTATCATTTTTTGTTCATTTGGGGTTTCACATAGCTTATATTCCTCCCTGGTGGCTGCATTAAGGGCTGATTAAGCTTTTTATTGTTCTTGTTTGGAAATCTTTATTTAAATTTTTTTTTTGCCATTTTCACATTTTAATGCGCATTGTATCTTTGATGCTTACCATTGTTCATTTGGGGTTCACATAGCTTATATTCCTCCTGGTGCATTTAGGGCTGATTAAGCTTTTATTGTTCTTGTTTGGAAATCTTTATTTAAAATTTTTTTTGCCATTTTCTACCATTTCTTAATGGCATGCATTGTTGCGCTTTGATGTTGCTAATGTTCTACCATTGCTATTCGCCCATAAGCGCTAATCCCATTTTTCTTAAAAGTCGCTGATCCCAAGGAAGTTGCCTCACCAAACAAGCTACCTGTTACTGACCGAGCTAAATTGGTTTCTCTTACAATTTTTGTTAACTCTTACTTTTGATTTATCCTTTGCATCATGACGTGGTATCTTTAAGATGACTCAGTGAATAATGAAATTATTGTGAAGAAGATAAATCCAATTTCTTGATGTACTTCCTTGAGGAGCTAGATTCAAGTTGAGCTGATTGCTTTCTGCATCCCTATATGCCCGTTCTTATTTATTTTCTGATCAATGCTTGATGCCATATATTTTCATGAAATGCTATGCTTCTTTTCCCGCTTTGAATAACATGTTAAATTTATTGTTTTGGCTACTGGTTTGTTATGTTGAATGAAAAGGGCAATAAAAAAATTTTAAGTCTATTTTTTTTCTTATTTTGTTTTGAGGATTCAAGAACCTTCATCTTTTTGTGAACCCTTACTTTAGGACACCTAGGTTAATTTGTCTAGAATAGACAATTTCTTTAATGTGTACTGTAATACATTTTCTTTTATCTTGTTTTCATTATTATTTTTATTGTAATCTTGATATTGTCAGCACTCTACATTGTTTGTGTAATTTAGTATGTTGACAGTTGAAAGGCAACTAAAAATTTGTTGTCTATCCATTATTATGGGTTTACCATAAATCAATCCCATTTCCTCCAGTAAAGCCACATGATTTTGTATTTCTTTCTAATCTATAATTTTGTATTTGCTAGTTCAAAAAAAATCAGTTTTACACTTTTGTTGCTTCACTTGTTTATGCAGGAAAGAGGTCGGAACTTACTATTCTCTTGATCTTGGAGCCACCAGCCTGAATATATTGTTGAGCTTGGAACTCACTCCAAGATTTTGAGTCATCGTTTGATATGGTGCTCAAAATACCGCTAATCAAAGTCCGAATCTTAATATCAAAAGCGACGATTTGAAGACCGATCGAGATTAAGCACTTCAAATATCCTTCGAATCTTTGGGATATCAATTACATCCCAAAATAGCTCTTAAATATGAGAGTGTTTATAGTCAATCGAAGCCTCGACCAGCCTGATTCTAACGAGCCTAAGATCTCATAATTCGACTTCATTTGGGCATCCAAATGCTCAAAATACATCAAATGATCGAGAACCATTCTAAGCCGTCCATCAAGAGGAGGGTACCACTTTTGCATAAATTACGTAAACGCCTCCTCCCATCTATAAATAGAACTCTATCCTCACATGAGGAAGAGGAACTCAAACAAGTGAAGAAGAGGAGCCATTCAACTAGTCGCCACCACCGCCACATCCTGCTGCCAATAAGGGAAGAAGAGGAAGAATCCAAACAAGGAAGAGGAAAAGCTCTAAGCAAAGAGGAAGAAGAAGCTCAAGATCCTCCAAGTCACACCCCGCCTCATCAACCACCATCATAATTGTCCTCGATCTCCACCCTAACTATTACAACCCGATCATTGTTACACGATTGGTCCTCTCATATGCAATTCGTAATCTCAGAATCGAAGACTTGTACTCAAACGCATACATAGTGGAAGCTTTTACTCTAGCCCGTGGTTTTTCCTCTCTTTGAGGTTTTCCACGCAAAAAAATTCTCTTGTTCGCTCATTAATTACCTACCTTAATCGACAAGGCTACATGAACTTTCACTCTACCATGACCGGTTTTCTAGCACGCGAACAAGGTTGAAAGCCAAATTTCCCCATATATAAATGATGATACAGAGGTGCTTGGACTGTACGTTCTTATTGAATTTTTCTTCTCATGAAACTAAGTATTTATGTGAAAATATCTCGACTACTTTTCATGCAGAATTATTTGATTTTATTGCTATACCGCAAAATTTTGTAGATAGAGTTGAAGGGTTCGAGTTCATTTGATTCAAGAAGGGAGCTTGGATTTACTTTTCCTTTTCCTGTTAGACAAATTTTTCATCAGCATCCTTATCAGATGGACAAAGGATTTGCAATTGAAGATGCTGTAAGTAAAACTTGTATTGCACAATCGCTCAAGATTTTCATAAGAATTTGTCTTGGTTTGCAATGCATTTGATATTTGAAGTCAGTTTTGTCACCATAGTTACTTATTTGATGGCTTACCATGCTATAATACCATGGCAACCTTTGCTAATGAAGTACCCATCTAGAGGGTGTTTAAATTTTAGAGTTAAATTGTGATTTATTTGCTGGACAGTAGTTATTTTTTCTAGTATGTTGTGTGTTTTTTGAAAAAAATTGATGATCTGTAGTTTTTGTATACTGGGAAGATTATGGGTGGTTGTTTTGTAGCTGACAATCCATGTTAATTATATGTTTGAATTTCTTTCATTTTGTATCATTATTTGTATCTTGGATAGATTGCATTGGAGCAATCTAATTGCTTGATGTTATTAATTTATGCATTATAACTGAAAAGAATTGAAGCTTACCATCCATTTACTTGATATATATATGCACTTACCAAAATGGGACATACTAGGTTTAGAAGTTTTGTAATCATTATGATCTCCAAAATCATAATTTTTTATGATCTTCTTTATTTAGTTGATTAACTTTGTATTGTTTTCCTTTATGTTTGTCTGAAGAAATATCCATCAAGTTAACTTAGTAAAGCTTATCTTCACATTTGCCACTGATGCTTTCTAGCAAGCTGCATCTTTTATTTTTTTCTATAATGAGATTTGTAGTCCAAAATGAATATTTTTTTGTTATTTTTTTTTTTTATTTGTTTTGTATGCATGCTTATTGTGTTGAGCATTACTGATAAAATCAATTTAATAGGCTTGTATATTTGAGGTAAATGATTTTATTCTTATACATCTACAAAGGAAGAAACTTACATTTAGCTTGGAATGTAGATTGGAAAAGATGTTGTTCGATGTTTAGAAGAAGCAATGAGCGTATGGGACTAAACATGCACGCTTCAGCATTGGTATGTTAGTTAAATGTTTTATTGTATTTTCTTTCAAAATAGAAAATAAAAAAAAATAAAGTGATCTTAAACAATCTCTTAGTAAATATATCTATCCATGAATAGTAGTTATCATCTTTCATATCCCCACTTTTTAAATGAAGTGACAATCAATCTTAATGTAGTTTGTGCTTTTATGGAAACATGAATAGTACCTCATAGCATTTCTTATGAATAGAAATTAGTACAAATACAAGGAAAAATACTAAAAGTCAAAAGAAAAGATGATCTATATATATATATATATATATATATATATATATATATATATATAAGATTGAATTATTACTACATTTTATATTTCTTCTAAAATGAAAGAATTTAGGTAGATGCTTGGATTATTTGGATTTGTGGATGGAGGTTATTGCAAGAGAATGAGATCGTGGTGCACACTCAGGTAGAGAGGTAGAGAGGTATGAAATGTTTTGGATGGATGAGGAATAGGTGGAGAGGATGGTTCAAAAGGTGAAGAAAATTAGAGAGAGTGAAATGTAACATATGTTGAAGTTTATAAATGTTTGATAATCAAGTCATAAAATTGATAGCTTTTTTTGGAATTAGAGTTTCCTAGATAGCTACATTAAATTGTCATAGATCCAATCCAAAAGTGATGTAAGCCAAAAAACTCTAAGTGAATAGGAGGTAAGATTACCAAGGATGGTAGATGAGATACGATTAATAAGTTAGCATGCCACATTGCATTATGTCCACCTAATGTTCCTCAAGAGAATCCCAAAGACGGTTGGGTGAGTTAATAATTTTAGAAATAATTTCAATAAGTAAAAGTATGATTTGTAAAAATTTTGTCTACAAATTAGATCATGAAAACATCTAAATCCAATCATGCTTACTAGTTTATTGACCAAAATATAAATAAATTTTAATTGTTATAATAACTCATCCAAATAATAAATTACTATTGAATCAACTATATAATCACCTTCCAATAATATACCTAAAACATATGCTAAGAAAATCTTCTTTAAATGAAGCACAACCAACAAAAAAAGTTATAAAATAATAAGTGTGTATTTATAAGAAACAAATTTAGTAGGCAAAATCTATTGGTTAATGTTTAAATGAGAGATACGACATAAATATAATTAATGAAAGAATCAATGGTGACAATGTCTATCTAGTTATAGACAATGTATAAAATACATAATATTTAATATGTAAATCATTTAATAGTGCTTATTATGAAGTGTAGTTCATAAAAATTCATATACAAATTGATGAACATTTAAATTGTCAAAACATCCACTTGCATGAATAATGTCTTTATACATTCATAAATTACTCATAAATGTCATTAATATAATACCTATATTTTTTTTCTTCTTATTCATAATAAGTCAACTAGGATACCTTATATCGTAAAGGTTTTACTACAACAACAACAACAGGCCTTAATCCCACTAGGTGGGGTCAACTACATGAATCCTTCGTCTCCATTGTGTCCTATTATGTCAATAATTTTCATTTAATTCAAGTATACTAAGATCATTTTTATACATCTTGACCAAGTCTTTTAGTCTTCCTCTACCTTCCTTAACATAAGGCAAATCTAATGCATCTACTCTCCTAATCACCATCGACGACGCTTTATGTGGCCAAACCATCTAAGGTTAATTCTCCTAATCTTATCTACCACTGAGCTACTCAACTTTTTCCCTAACATACTCATTTTGCATTCTATCTCTAAGAGTAAAGCCACTCATCCACCTAAGCATTCTTATCTCAGAATATTTAACTTAGTTTTATGTTTTTCTTTTATTGGCCAACATTCTGCACCATAAGTCATTTTATGTCTTACCACCATCTTATAAAATTTTTCCTTAAGTTTAAGTTGAACTTTTCTATCACATAATAGGCTAGATGCATTCCTCCACTTCAACCATCCATTGAATTCTACTAATAATATCTCTATCTATTTCACCATCATTTTGAACAATATAGCCTAAATATGTGAATCGCTTACTCTTATTAATGACTTATTCATCCAAGTAAAGTTATGAGTAAATATGTTATTATTATTTTTTTACTGATGAGAAAAATTTATAACATGATATATAAATTTAGCTACAATTAATGTATGAAAGTATTTAATTGGTGTAATTTTAAATAATAATTCTTAGTTGGATTGGGCATCGAATCTTATATGTAATTTAAAGAAATCACTAAAATGATTGGCCACAAAGAGTCTCATGGCATCCAGTTAGGCATTAAACTATTTTATTCATCTCATTGATGAGAACATAGAGGGTTGTCACTTCACACTATTACTGTAAGAAATCATTTGCGATCAATTATTTTTTATATTTATATTTATATTTCTTTTTATTTCACTTTTTACATTATTTAAATTTAATATAAACATATTAATAATTATTCTAAAAATACTCAAAATATTTAAAATTTATTCTAAGCATTTTCAAAATTATATATATTTGAAATAAAAATAATTGTTTTTTAAAATATAGCAATAAATACACATATTCAAAAAAATAGAAAATAAAAATAAAATCTAATAAAATTGATCACAAATAAGCCTAAAATATTTTGACTTTGTGTAATAGCTACTTCATTTGTGAATTGACCATCCAACTGATTATATATAGGTTCAAAATTATTTCTTCATAAAATAGGAAATTGAGCCAATGAATTAGATCGATATTTATAAAACTCGGTGATTCTAATATTAATCAAATTTGAACTTTTTAATTTTAATAAAATGTCTAGAAATAAAATATTGAGATTAAAATGAAAAAAATAATTAAATTTGTATTTTTTAAAATTTGAATTTAGAATTATATTTAAAGTATTTTAAAATAAAATATCTTAAAATTAAAATATTATATATAAAATGAATAAAATATTATTATTATATTATTTATATTTTTTGAAAATAATTTTAATATATATTGATTTACTTAATTTAATTCTGATTGAATCAGTTGATTCTAAGTTTTCTTTCTATCTTAATGTTTGATTTTTAAAATCATAACTGTGATTTTATAATTTTTTATCTAAATTCAGATTTATTCTTTTGAATTAATTATGATTTATTAGCGAAGTGTGAGTAGAAGAAGAAAAAATACTATTTCATTAATTAAAAAAAGTTATCCTATTTCATAATCTTTAGATCCTCTCTCTCTCTCTCTCTCTCTCTCTCTCTCTCTCTCTCTCTCTCTCTCTCCGAAGAGGTTATTTGGTTGAATGTTTTAAAAATAAATATATTTTTGATTGGAAAATTTTGAGCTTCATTAATGAAGACTTATTATATACATTCACGTACAAATCACAATTGTAAAAATCACTCTTAATTTATTCATTTATATGATAGCAATAGATGCTCATCTTATTTATTTCACACATTATATATAATATTTTGATAGATCGCTGATTTGATGACATTTATCATATTACTATTATATAATATCATGTTTATTTCATAGTACATACAAATTGTCATAATCAAATTATATTTGATGTAGTTGCACATAGATATGAAAATGCATAGATTATTTTTCATATAAATGATCATTTATATCATCATATTGGAAATCATCATAAGAATTTTTTTACACATAAGATAATAATGTTTAATGATTTGTGACATTTATGATGACATCACTACTATATTATAAATCATTTTTAATATAATAGTTGCTGAATCTTATCATTCATGACTCCAAGATATAGAATTTTATTGAGTTTGGAAATATAAGGCTCACCAAATTTTTTTTATTGAGCCATCATTCTAAGAGCAGACTTTGCAATAGTAGAGATTGTGTTCAGTACTCTGAGTTTATGATGTAGCTTTAGTTTAATTCTTTATGGTGTTTTTGGTAGGTCTTGGTTTATGCACCACACAACACATACACACAATATAATATATACACAACATATATATATATATATATATATATATATATATATATATATATATATATATATATATATATATATATATATATATATATATATATATATATATATATCCTCTCTTCTATACATTGTTCTTTTCGTAAGTTGAATTACTATTATTACACCTATTGTAATAAGATTTATTGTTTACCTATCTGTATATATTTCTACTCTAATTATTTTTATATATTTATAAATTTTGTAATACACAACACCTTGATTAATCTTGACTTTTTTTAGGTTTATATTAAGAGTTGAGATTATACTCTTTATTGTATCTCATTGATTGTGTTGTATCTGTAAGATATTTGTTGAAAGATTTTCATAATGCAAATAATATAATTGCATAAACATGTAATCAAAATTAACAACAAAGTGATTTTCACAAATTAATTAAGAAATAAATCTATACTTTGATTGCCATGAATTTTAAAGTTTTAGAATTAGTTCTTTCTTCACTAACTTATATTTGTGTAATTATCTTAATAGAGAGAAATATACACATTAAAGAAATAATATAACCGATATGGCTCTCAAAATACCACCAAAAGCACAAATCTTGATGTCGAAAGATATGATTTGAGTAAAACAAATCGAGATCAAGCACTTAAAATATCATTAGAATCTTTGGACATCAATTAAATCCCAAAAGCTCTCAAATGTGGAGTGTTTATAGTCAAATCGAAGGCCTCGACGAGGATCTAATGAGCCTAAGATCTCATAATTCGACTTCATTTGGGCATCCAAATGCTCAAAATACATCAAATGATCAAGGAGTCACCGGTCGTCCGAATGAGGGAGTGGTACGCCTTACATGAGTTTACTAGAATACCCCTCCTCCCATCTATAAATAGGCCTCACTCACAGGGCTGCTAAGGAAGTGAAAGGAAGAGGAGCAGCAAGAAGAAGAAGGAAGTCAAGCAAGAAGGACCAAGAAGGAAGAAGAAGAAGAGTCCAAGCAAGTGAAGAAGGAGGAAAAGCAAGTCAAGAACAAGAAGCAAGGAAGAAGAAGAAGAGTCCAAGCGAAGAAGGGAAGAAGGAAGAAGGCAAGAAGAAGAAAAGTCATCGGGGAAGAAAAAGTGAAGTGAGGAAAGAGAAAGCTCTAAAGCTTGAAGATCCCCGAGCAAGATCGCACTGCCGCCATCGTAATTATACCGATTTCCACCGGCTACCCAAAGATCTCCAACATCACAACTATTATAAAGATCGCTGTTAACCGTTGTCCCTTTCTCATAATCCCGATCGGAAGATTTTGTTAAAAGGATGGAATCTTTTATCACAGCCCCGTGGTTTTTCGAGGTTTTCCACGTTAAAAATTTGAGTGTCTCATGTTCGTTCTTTAATACGTGTGTGTACTGAATCAACAAGGCTGCATAAATTTTACTCTGAATCGGTTTTCCAAAGACGCAGCTTTGCTCAGGAAGAAAACTCTTCAACCACAATTCTGAACATCCACGTTATGGCCAATAATAACACTGCCACAATGGAGCTTCCGCTCCAACTCCCATTCTCAAAACCCATCCTCAACCGGACGGGCGAGGGAACGGAATCTCTTTGGAAGATCGTGCCGAATGGAGGAGTCTCAAAATAAAATGATCCATTTTGCAAGGATTACAATGACGCTACCAAACATATCCCCCAAGATCGCTCCTGAGGAGGTCAAAACGCTAATCCTCCCGACACCGGAGTTCCTCCGCATGGAGACCGTAACGCCGATCTCCTCGACCGCTAGTTCCACTCATCCATCCATCGCCAACCGGTTACTAATCCACCGATCGTTGTTGATAGCTTCACACATGCTCATCTCATTAATCCCGACATCATGACATTCGCGTGACGACGCTTAATACAAGATGAATTTCACCTTCAAGATAAATCATCTTCACCCACACCGCATGAGGAGTCCTCACCTTTACCGAAGCCATTCTTCACATCCATTCGGTTTCAAGCTTCCAGCATTGATTCCTATGATGGGGCACCCACACGAACACATCGACCATTACAGACTATCATGCATATCCAACGAGCTCTCGACACGCTTGTCTTTTCCGTTACCCTCAAAGGGCAAGCTCGCACTTGGTTCTATTCTCTTCCAAGGGGATCCATCCATACCTTTAACGAACTCGCCGTGTTCTTTGTGGAAGTTCATTGCAAATCGGAGAATCATTAAAGATTCCTCCCATCTTTCGATTCGTAACGAGGTGAATCACTCAAAGAATACTTCCAGAGGTTCTCTTTAGAAGCTCGCCAAATATACCCTGACTCGAACTATTAAGAGGAGTTTTCCTTGAGGACTCCGCCGTTTTCTATTCGTCCATTAATGGACACGGTCCGCTCATATGCCGACTTAGTTCATCGTAGAAGCACAAATCTCCGCCGATGAAGCTATTAATGCTCATCGCAAACAATTTGAACAATACGGGAAACGCAAAACACCCGTGAAATGTGGACCGACAGCCCATCAAAAGAAGCGACAAGGTAGTCATGATCTCCTCCACGCACCATATCAACAACGTGAACCTCGAAAAAAGACATACACACCGAACACATCTCGTGTTAACCTCGATGGCTATTCGCAATGAAGAACATATCAAGTGGCCGCATCCATTGAAACCAATTCGTGAAATCGAGCAATATTGTCATTTTCATCAAGCCGTGGACATACTATCAAGCATGTATACAACTCAAGGAAGAAATCGAGAGACTCATTCAACAAGGATACTACGCCGCTCCACCACCTCAAACAAACACACCTCCGCTTTGGGGCAACCAGACAAACATCACAAAAACAACCAAATAATCATCAAATAATTGGAGAAATCGAAACAATCGCAGGAGGATCGATACTACATAATCAAGTTCTCGTTACTGCACGCTCCAAAGAACCAGAGTTGAAGAAGTCTCGTATTGATCATTCCATCACTTTCAATGACTCGGACTTAGAAGGAGTCCATATCCCTCATCAAGATCCACTTGTCATCAGCGCCAGGATCGGTGATCCTTGTTATAACGTTAAAAGAATTTTGATCGATAATGGGAGTTCTGAGATGTCTTATTTTACTCAACTTTTCTTAACATGGGCCTAGCTAAAAAAGCTCCAACCATGGACCACTATATGGGTTTGATAATCACCCAAGACGCGTAAGGGACAATCACTCTTCCTGCTACCCTGGAGAATTCCCTCGACAAGTGACTCATTTAATACAATTCATGGTGGTCAAGTCGATTCGATATAATGCAATCTTGGAGGCCCTCCAATCAATTTTCTGCTATCACTTGATCATCTCAAGATAAAATTTCCTACCCCGGGAGTTGGGGTGGTTTGTGGAAATCAACCAATCATGTTATCTCGCAGCTCAACCGCCTTCCATCACCTTCAAAGATCGAAGATCTTAACTTTCGAGATGAAAGAGTACCTCAAAAGCTTCAGAAGATTTACTCTCAATAGCATTATCGATGACCAACCATTACTAAAGCAAGTGGATCTTTACTCGTAAGAACAAAGGAAAAGTATATAAATTTCTTACGCAGAATCAAGACATATTTGAGTCCAGAGATATGCCGGGTCGACCCCAATGTAATCACGCACTCCTCAAAATTAATCCAACGCTCAAACCAATCATCCAAAAGAAGTTTTGCACCGATCGCCTTCAAGCTATTGAACAAGAAGTTAACAAGCTCATGTATGGATTCATACGAAGTGCATTACCCCACATGGCTAGCAAATGTTGTCATGGTTAAAAAACAAATGGAACATGGAGGATGTGTGTTGATTATACCGATCTTAATAAGGCCCAAAGGATAGTTTTCCTCTTCCTCGAATCGATCAATTGGTGGACGCTACATCCGGACATCAAATGCTCAGTTTTTTGGATGCTTATTCTGGGTACAATCAAATAAAGATGAACCCAATAGATGAAGAGGCTACAGCGTTTCAAACATATAAAGGTTTATATTGTTACCAAGTCATGCCATTTGGATTAAAAAATGCTGGTGCTACCTATCAACGCCTCATGAATAAGGTTTTTAAAGACCTAGGCCACACAATGGAGGTGTATGTGGATGACATGTTAGTGAAAAGCTTAGAAAAGTCACAACATATTTCAGACTTAGAAGCATGCTTTGACCTCCTTCGACGCTATAACATACGACTTAACCCAACCAAGTGTGCTTTTGGGGTTACGTCTGGAAAATTTCTTGGATTTATGGTAACTCACCGTGGGATAGAGGCTAACCCTGAAAAAATCAAAGCTCTCCAAGATATGATTCCTCCGAAGAATATCAAAGACGTTCAACGTTTGAATGGTCGAATTGCTGCATTATCCCGTTTCCTAGCCCGTTCTGGGGACAAATACTTGCCATTCTTTAAAATATTGAAGGGAGCTAAAATAATAATTTTCAATGGACCGATGAATGTCGATGCTTTTGAGCAACTAAAAGAATATCTAGCATCTCCTCGCTATCCAAACCTATTCAAGGAGAAACGTTATACTTATATCTTGCAGTTTCTTCCCACGCAATAAGCTCAGTTTTAGTGCGAGAAGAAGATGAGGCACAACAACCAATTTATTACGTCAACAAAATTCTCTCTGACATAGAAAGTCGTTATCCATTTGCGATAAAGTGGCTCGGCGTTAATTTTCTCTAAAATTGGCCCATACTTTCAAGCTCACACCATCTACAAGACCGATTTACCATTAAGGGCCATCTTACGTAAACCGTAAGCATCCGGAAGATTGATCAAATGGTCTCAGAACTGGAGAATTTGATATAAATTTTCTACTCGCCATAAAGTCTCAAATACTTGCAGACTTTATAGTGGAATGCACCAACCCAACTCTAAGAGCTTCTCACGTGTCTTTCATCTCCTCGATGGACTCTCTACGTTGATGGAGCTTCAGGAAGTACTGGTGCTGGTGCGGGAATCCTACTTGTTTCCCCCCAGCAAAATACCCTAGAGTATGGACTTCGCTTAAAATTCCCTGCAACTAATAACATGGCCGAATATGAGGCTCTCATCGCAGGGTTGAGACTCGCCATTGACTGCGAAGCCCAAAACTTAGTAATTCACACTGACTCCCTTGTCGCCTCCCAAGTTGGAGGAGATTTTAATACTCATAATCCTCAACTGGTGCAATATCTCCACTTGGTAAAATCTCTTCTTACTCATTTCAAGACACATCAAATCATCCACATACTACGAGAGAAGAATACTGGCCGACGCTAAGCTTGCTACCTCTACCACCGGAGATCTATTTAAGAGAAAGCATGTTGAAGAAATACATTTTCCTAGTATCCAAGGGCCATGGATAATTCAAACTATTGATGAGGAAAAGGAACGCTCGTGGATAAACCCGATCCTATCTTTTCTACAAGAAGGGACCCTTCCGAAGATCCAACTTCAAGAACTGCCTCCTCAAGACAAGCTTCAAACTTTGCTATTATTGAGGTGAACTATACAAGCGAAGCTTTCGGTCCATATCTCAAATGCCTTCCACCTTCGTAAGTCGACACGCTTAAAAGAGGTTCACTCGAATATGTGGGGAACACCTTGAGGAAGAGCATTGCCCTTAAAATCATGAGCAAGGGTTTTATTATGACAATGAAACAAGACGCCTTGGAATTCACAAAGAAATGCGCAAGTTGTCAATTGCATTCTAACCTCCCTCACATGCCGCATGCAGAACTCTCATCCATTCAAAGCCCATGGCCCTTTGCTCAGTGGGGGATTGATATCATGGGACCTTTTCCAATAGCATCGGGGCAACGAAAATTTATCATTCTAGCCGTCGACTACTTCACAAAGAGGTAACCACTCGCTAAAATCACAGAGGCAAATACCAAACAATTTGTCCGGAAAAATATAATATGTCGATTCGGTCTTCGCAAAGATCATCACCGACAATGGAACTCAATTTCCGGAAAAGTCTTTACGCCCTTTTGCAAAGATCTTCACATTCACCGCCGCATACCACAGAAGCACATCCTCAAACTAATGGGCAAACCGGTTACCAATAGACCATACTCAAAGGACTAAAACACGCCTCGAGAAGGTGGGGCAATGGGTTGATGAGCTCCCAATTTCTTGCCTACCGCACCACGCCACGCACCCCAAGGGTGAGACACAGATAACTTGTGTTTTGGTACGTATATCATACCGGTGGATATCGGGGTTCCAAGTCCAAGAGTCCAGTTTTTTGATCATGGAAGTAATGAAGAAAAACTCCGGCAGCACCTAGACCTACTCCCTGAAACTCGGGATATGGCCCTACTTCGGACTGCTTCCTATCACCAACGGGTAGCTCGCCACTTCAACAGAAGAGTGAAACTCGTCCATATCGTCATGACTTGGTCGCGAAGTCTCGGTGCGGCAAAGGCCGCAATAAACTCTCTCACCTCTGGGATGGTCCGTATGTGGTCATAGCTATGGTCAAGAACGCTCAAGCTCAAGGATCGAAGGAAAAACTCTACCTCAACTTGGAATACTAAGAATCTTCAAAATATTATCGAACTCTTACCGCAATTATTATGACTTTTATCTCATCATTTCATCCTTGTATAATCACCTACTAGGATTAAAGCTTGTTGTTGCGCTTGTTATTGTCATTTTCTCTTAAAGCCCGCACTGTGTCTTATGATTATATCATTGAACTAGTGAATTCCTTTGTTCTAACAAGATTTGCTTTTTCTTTACTTTTCCTCCCACTTGAGAAATATACAACTCATGTTACATCTCAATTGGGACATGATCAATGGGACTTGATCGGACCTCTTCCATAGTGTTAACGCCATAAGTCACACGGCAAACAACCTTGGATAGGTCAAAGATCTCCGCCGCCCATTGCCGCTAACCACCTCGCCGCCAACTGTAATCTCGCTGGCCACTCCGCCAGCCGCTGCCGACTATCGCGCCATCACCATTGTCGCCGGTCATCGTCACGGGCGCCGCCACCGTGAATTACTCAGATTCTCGATGCAGCGTCGCCATCGAAAAAACTCGACTAACAACCGGATAGGTCAAACGTCTTGGGACTTCCCACGACCTCTTCCATACGGGCGCCATCGAAAAAAACTCGACTAACAACCTGGGATAGGTCAAAGCGTGACTTAATACCTCTTCCATACGCGTTAACGCCATCGAAAAACTCGACTAACAACCCAGATAGGTCAAAACGTCCTTGGTGGACTTCACGACTCTTCCATACCGTTAACGCCATCGAGTAAAACTCGACTAACAACCAGGTCAAAGGTCCTTTGGACTTCAGCCTCTTCCATACTGTTGTCATCGAGCAAAACTCGACAAACAACTCGGAAAGGTCAAAAGGTCCTTGGGACTTCCCACGGCCTCTTCCAGACGCGCATGAATATTCACCAATAACCTAGGAAAGGTCAAAACTTTGACCCACTCTCTTAAGCACACCGTATCACTGACAAACAACCTCGGATGGGTCAAAATCCGTGGATCCAACTCACCCATATTTGTAACGCCAAATAATATTTTGACCAATTATCGCGGGTGAAAAAAAAAAAAAAAAAAAGGTAAAAAAAGAAGAGGGTATATCCGTATCAACATATGATGATATAAGAAAGAATTAAGATCGATACACGATAATGACATTACATAGAACCAACCATGAAGAATGACATCCACAACCGATGCTACATAATATCGATATCCTCATCATCAGAGAGACTCCTCGGAGCCCACTCACAACTCCTTCATCTTCGAATCGAAGGATCTTGATGCGTCGGGAGATATATCCTCAATTTTGGCCCGGTATGTACGCGTACAATTCTTTTCGGAACCCTGGATGAAGCTCCTCTAAACACCGCCGCTCCAAGTCCTTCACTTCAACATCAAAGATATACAAGCCTCTGGATAAAGTCTTCACCACGATAAGCGTGGAATTCTTGTCTTCCACGCCCAGAAGCGATCTCGCGCTTCCGACATTTTATGCTCCTTTTCGGAAAGATGATCTTGTAATGCTTATCCGTAAGTGCTCGATCCTCTTCTCTTTATGACGAGTCTCGCTTCGCCAATCGCTCATCACGAAGGCTCCACCTCGACACTGGAGAGAAAGAAGTCGAGAGCATACCGCTTACCTCACCAATCAATCCTCCAAGGTCACTTCTTTAGCTTTAGATTCATCATCCTCGCTTCATACTGCAGATATTTTATCTTCACAAATTCGATTCCATTCATCTAAGACACCCAATGAGCCATCTAACGACGAGTTACCAAAAAAAAAAAAAAAATCATCATCGACTAATGTTACATAAGAAGAATAGAAGGCGAAGAAAAATATTCAATTCATCTCCTGTTGACGCCCATATGTGATTTAATACCCTCGTGAATTTTGCCCAGAGTAAACTAACTCCCCATCATGAGTCAAACTAAACTCTCGGATGTTAAGTGAACGCCATCTCCACCGATATCCGACACAACCATTTCAAAGACGAGTCTCCTCTTTCAGAAGATGGAACATTCTACCGCCAGATTCGGTGATAGGCTCGAGAGAACCCTATGAGTATGAGGAAAACTCGTCACCCTTTCTCTCAAAAGAGCATGAGACCTTCCTTCGGATGGAAAGACCAACCTTAAACATCCTATCTTCAACTATATATTTATCATGTAATCATGTTGCAAGCTTCCCACATCGGAATATTAAGAGTTGCTAGAATATCATCCTCCATCCGACGGATCGGAAGATCATTCAATCTTCCCATCTCTCGTGAAGGCCCCACTCATTCTTCACATAAAATATCCGTAGACCAAGTTTTGAGGATCCCGTATGAAAATTCTATCCGTTCTTTATACCGATAAGAAGCCCTTGAGCATCACATGTGAATCTACACATTCGCACAAGTATTCAATGTTCAAAGTAACCCCATGCTCCCCTCAAGAAGGTTGTCAAACCAATAATGACCATTAAAGCAAAGCGAAAATTGCATCAAAGCCACGCCACATTTTTTGAAAATCTCAATCGCTGAGCCAAAGGGAATCGCCCAAAGACGAAGAGTCATCTCGGAAATAGTAAAGTACCACGGAGGCTAACGTTCGATGACTTTGAGCCACAATAGCCACCAACTCATTGGGAAGAAAAATTTCTGCAAAACACCATTAAACTATCTCGATGTGACAAGAGGGCATATCGTCCGCCATACTATGAGTTTTCTTCGACCATCACCTCAAGACGCAGCGTTTTTTTTGACTCTCGCCAGCGACGCTGAGTAAAATTTTTCTCCTACGACGAAACTTTGAGAGGAGGATGGTTCTAATCGATGCCCGCCGTCTTGGCAATTTTCAACTAGAGCCTTCCATCGAGTTTCCTACAAGAAAAGTAAAATGCGGGCCTTGACCTCAACGTGACGATCCGACGGGGCGAATCGACGAGGCGAAACCGGAACCACGACGCACTGCCTGACCGCCCTAACCCGTGACGATCCGACGGACGAACCGGACGGGTCGGAAGCACGACGCATGCGGTGATAGCCTCTAACCCGACGACGGGACGAACCGGACGAGGCCGGGACCGACGACGTACCGCGCCTTGACCGCCTCTAACCCACGATCCGACGGGATCGACCGACGAGGTCGGAAGAACTACGACGGAACACGACGATCGTGGGCCTTGATCGCTCCTAACCCGACGATCCGACGGGGCGAACGGACGGTCGGAAACCGAACCACGAAGCGCCGCGTCTGACCGCCTCTAACCTGGACGATCCGACGGACGAACCGACGAGGCCGGAAGGAACCACGGTCGAGTGGCCTTGACCGCCTAACCCGAGACGATCCGACGGGAAACTGGACGGAAGCGGAACCACGTCGTGGGCTCACCGCCTGAACCTGACACGACCGAGGCGACCACGAGGTGGAACCGGAACCACGACGATCGTGGGCCTTGATCGCTTCCTAACCCGGACGATCCGACAAAGCCGGACGACGAGCAACCACGAATCGCGTCTGACGCCTCACGCTTGATCACCTCCAAAGAACCCTCACTAAGAAGAAAGGGAGAAGGAAAATGTGCCTCTCCTCTCATCCTGGGGTATTTATAACCCCATAGGCAAAGGGTAAAACCCTCAAAACGGTTCAAAACGGCTCAAACCGCCATTTCTGGCCGTGGTGGCGGCAAGGCCATGCTCATGATACATGACAGACGTGGTGCTGGAAAGGCAGCAGACGCTCCATAGACCCGGATGTTTCACCCCATGGCCCGCTGACCAACCGGCATTTAATGGCTCTGACCCGACCGTACAACGGAATCTGCGACAGCGAATGGCTGACAACTGTTACGCGGAATGGCCCGCAGGCCATGCGACCGGAGGCCAGATCGCATGCCACCGTCATCGCATCGTTCGGGCCACCCGCTGAATGGCCATGCTGACGCTGGCCATGGCCGCATGCCTGGCGCACTATAGCCCAGGCGGCAGCTGTTAAGGCCATCATACCCTACGGCCATACACGGCCAAGGCTATACGCTTCCTATACATATGATGCCGATCTATGGCGCCAGGGTCCCAAACGCTTAAAAACTTCCAAGTTATTTTGAACATTTGACATATATATTTTTGGATGATTAGCTAATGTCATCCAAAAAATAGAGAACCGAGGCTCTCAAAATACCACTACCAAAGCACAAATCTTGATGTTGAAATATGATTTTGAGTCAACAATCGAGATCAAGCACTTAAAATATCATTTAGAATCTTGGGACATCAATTAAATCCCAAAAAAGCTCTCAAATGTGAAGTGTTTATAGTCAAATCGGCGCCTCGACGAGCGGATCTAATGAGCCTAAGATCTCATAATTCGACTTCATTTGGGCATCCAAATGCTCAAAATACATCAAATGATCAAGGAGTCATTCTGAGTCCGATCGAGGGGAGTGGTACGCCTTACATGAGTTTACTGAATACCCTCCTCCCATCTATAAATAGCCTCACTCCTCACATGGGGCAAAAGCTAAGCAAAGCAAGTGAAGAGAGCCAAGCAAGAAGAAGAAGGAAGTCAAGCAAGAAGAAGAACAAGGACAGGGAAGAAGAAGAAGAGTCAAGCAAGTGAAGAAGGAGGAAGTCAAGCAAGTGTAAGAACAAGAACCCGAGGAAGAAGAAGAAGAGTCCAAGAAGTGAAGAAGAAGGAAGCTAAGCAAGGAAGAAGGCAAGGAAGAAGAGGAAGAAGTCATCAGGAAGAAGAGGAAAAGTGAAGTGAGGAGAAGACTGCAAGATCAGCAAGATCGCATCACCGTATACCATCGTTAATTATACCGGCATTTCCATTAAAGATCTCCAACATCAAGAACTATTATAATGTTATTACATGTTGTCCCTTTCTCGAATCGTAATCCCGTATCGGAAGATTTTGTACTCAAAAAGGATACATAGTGGAATCTTTCTGCCAGGTGGTTTTTCCCCTTTTGAGGTTTTCCACGTTAAAATTCCAGTTAGCTCGCTCTTTAATAACTGTATGACTAATCAACAAGCTAAGCATAAATTTTACTCTAAACCGGTTTTCCAAAGACGCAATAACCAATAGTTATCTCTCACATTCTCCCTCTATTATTTCATAAGTGTAAAAAAAAAAATTATATACAAAAATTATATTTAATTTTATACAAATTTGAAAGTTTATGTGACGCTTCTTATAAAAGTAATAAATATAAAAATCATCGACTTTCGATTAAAAGATCATCATATATATATAAGTGAAAACTTTAAGATAATGATGTAAACGATGCCAGATTTTAAACTAATTTGATCAAGAAGAAAATGAATTTATAAAAATAATATTTGATTTTAATGTTTGATTTTTATAATTTTTAATATTTGATTTTTAAATTCATAATTGTAATTTTATAATTTTAATGTGAAAATTATAAAATAAGAAATTACAATTTTATCAAATCCTTTCAATTATTAAAGCTGTAAATGTAGTTTCCTCACCTCGATAATTTTATTTTAATCTAATCTATGCCTTTGACAGTAATTTATTTTCCTAAATTAATTATGATTTATCAACGAAGTGAAGTAAGTGAGAAGAAGATGCTCATCTTATTTATTTTTACAAATCATAATTGTAAAATCACTTTTAAAAAAAAAAATTATCCTATTTCACAATCTTTAGATCCTCTCTCTCTTTCTCAAGAGGTTATTTTGGTTGGATGTTTTAAAAATAAATATATTTTAGAGTTTAAAATAGATTCAATATAGTTTATTATATGTAAATTTTAACATTTACATGCTTAACACTCAAACTTTATAAAATTTTCATGTGTAGGTAAAGTGTCATATTTTAGTTCTTAGATATATAAATGCATAATTGTGGTGCTAATCTTTATGTTATTTGATTAAATTTAATGATATTATTCTGATAAAACTAAATATATTCACTTGCAAATATTTTAGTACTCTAATTTTCCAAATGTATTAAATAAATTGATGAATTAAATAGTTTATTTAATAAATCTAATTTTCTAATGAGAAATTAAAATGAATTTATAATTGTATTAATTCATTTATATTTATTTAAGTTGTGTTATTATTTTATAAGGAGAAGTTGAATTTGCCATTCTCCATAAGTCTATTGGTGTCAGAAGCTCAACTTCATGATTACAAAACTGTAGCTTAGCGAATTTGTCATTCCCCGCATATATATATATATGTGTTTAAATATTTATGTATCATTGTATGTCAATATTTAATTTCTTGAAAGAGATAAATTATGAATATTTATATCCTATTATTATTTTAATGATGAGAAAAAAATTTCTAAAGTGAAAATAAATTCTAATATTTAAGAATATTTAATTGATGCCTAATTTCAATTAATTTCACTCATTTTAAGTTGAATTGGATCATAATATAGCATTTCTATGTGTTAAAAGTCAATATTAAAAGAAAATTAAAAGAATTTTAAAATTTTTTGATTTTGATCAAATGTATAAAAAATAAAAGATTTAAATTAAAATAATATATTTTAATTTTACGCCTAATAATTTTAATTTAAAATTATATTAAAATATTTATTACTAAAATATCTCAAAATCAAATATTATATATTAAGTTTATTCATAATTTATCTTCATCTGTAGATAATTGATATACATTTAAAATATCATTAAAAAATTTTATATTAATTAAATCTTAAATACCAAATATGGTCTTATAATAAATAGTGCTAAGCGGATCTAACAAGAAGATCTCATAATTAATTCATTTGAGCATTTAAATTTAATAAAAATACATCATATGATCAAAGGAATTCTTCTATGGAATTATTTTTTATATTACATCGTCTAATCATAAATACATTCTTCATATGAATAAGAGAGAGAGAGCTCTAAATTTTAAAAAATCCTCCAAATGTAATTAAATAAATGTTGTAGATTTGATAATATATAATCGTTAACCATAATCATGTAAATGCCTAATAATTTATTATAGATTTTTATCTTGATATCGACGATTGATATTCTATTCACCATTACTATATTTACTTCGTATCGAATATTCACCATTATATATTTCTATTAGATTTTAGGATATTGTCCTTTATATACATTGTAATCCCATTAAAGATTTTGTAAATAGATTATGGAAGATTTTTATGCTTATTTTTTCCCTCTTTTGAGATTTAAAATTTCTATTTTACTTTTAAATATATGATTATTTAAATAATGCTAAAGTAAACTTTATCTAATAAAAAATAATATTTTCTTAAATTAATTTTGATTTATTTACTAAATAAGTGAAAGAAGAAAATAATATTCTATTAATAAAATAAATTATCTAATTCACAAATTTTAAATTTCCTCTCTCAAAAGGTTATGTGGTTAAATGTTTTGAAAATAAATACATTGTTTAAATTTAAATATAACTTAAATATAACTTATGATGAATATTTTGAGTTTTTGTTTAGTTATTAGATAAATATAATAAATTGTTTTCTGATATTTGTTTGATTATAAAATAAATAAAAAATACTTAAAAGGAAAATCAAAAATATTTCAGTAATAAAACTAGTGGCACGTATGTCATGAATAATAAATTTTAGTTTAAAATTACATTTAATAAATAGCTTAAGCTCAGCCATCTCTCCTTCTCTTTTAATTTAAAATATACTGCCTCCTCAATAACTAATTTAAAATAAATTATTTTTTTTATTCTGCTCTATTTTCAAATGAATTTTTTTAAATGTTTATATTTCACTTTCTTAAAAATAACATTGACTAAATTCAAGCTAATAATTTATATATACTATTTTATAAATAATTTAAGGATTTTCTATAAATTTAAATATATATTTTATTTTAAGTAATTTGAAAAAAAAGTATTTATTATTATTATTTTTGAATATCTCTTTTTATATAGAGAAGTAAAACTCTAAAGTAAGATCTTGTAATATACTTTGTATGCTTTCATAGATATTATGATTAATTTAGTTTATATTCATTATAATAATAAAAATTTATAAAATTTTTTATAAAAATATTTAAATTATATATCATTAAGTTTAATATTTAAATGAGATTATTTAATATATTTAAAAAATGTATTTATTATTTAAAATCAGGATGGGTTCATCAATTGAATTGGTAATTCTATCTAAGTTGCTAAAATTTTTAAAATTTTATTAAAATTAAAAATAAGTTTATTTATATTTTTTTTATGTATTTATTTTCATTTTTAACAATAAATAATATTATTTTAAAATTATTTAAATAGTTTTTTATATTTAATATAATTTTAAAAATAAGAATCTTTTAAATAAAATATAACAAAATAAAATAAGAGAGAAAATGAGAGAATGTGTTCTCTCTCATTCTCACTCTCACTCTATCTCTTGTTTCCACTATAATTATACTTTTTTTATATTTACATCACCACTGCCGAATCCTCTCCGCCATCCTTTGGTTTAGCTTTTCTTGCCGTGCTTTTACTTTATGAAAGAACCATGATAATGATGGTAATTAGAAAAGCATTAGATTTTAAAAGGCCATATCATTTTAATATTAATAAAAAAATATTTGTATTTTGATTGAATAATCATAAAAAATTTTAAATTAAAATTTACAAAATAATTAAAATACCATATTTCAAAATTTTAATTTAAAATCATATTTAAAATATTTAAGAGAAATATTCTGAATTAAAATACTATATATTAAATTAGTAAAACTTATTATTTCATCATTATATTATTTTAATCAATTAATATAATTTTAATATCTATTATATGAATCATTAAAACTTAAAACTCTTCTTATTCTAGTACAATGACCGATCTGATTTTCAAAATTTTGATTATTACATTATTACATCAAGATAAATTAAACAAAATAAATGAGAAATTAGAATAACAAATATATATAAGCAATTTATCTAAATCCAATAGAAATGCAAATATAGCTATTACATAAGCCTAAAAAAAAGATAAAGCAAACTTTATTGTTGAAAAATACACTCTTATGAAGATGATTCATCATTACACTAAATAAGTAGCCCATATTTATTAAACTATAAATAACAAGATTTTAATGAATATATATATATATATATATTTCAGAGTATATAGACAATCTAAGTATGATAATTTTATAATAAAAAAATATTACGGATGAACAACAAATTAAAACATTTGACATATATTTCAAAGAAATGACCAAACAAAATAAGAAAAGAAAAACAATTCTTTTGTAGCATAGTTATTTGAATTATACTAATTGGCTCAATTATTTTACAACAAAAAAAAAGCTTAACGAAGAAAAGTCATTGAAACTTTGTATCCACCACCTATCTCTGTTTGGTGGAAGATAAAATATTAGATATTGTTGATTTTGGGGGGAATTAAAATGACATACAACATATATAAAAATAAAACAAAATAAAAGAAGGGTAAAAATCACTTACAAAATTTATTGAGCAAAATTAAAAGCCCACTAAAGCTCCTAATCACTTCCTTTCAAATGCCTTAACTCTAACCTTTCAAATAAATGGGATAGAATAGGCAACACCCCTTTTTGCCATATTTATAAAAATTGAAAGAAGCATAAAGAGGGGGAAAATCAATTTTAAGCAAAAGAGACAGAAAGATCAAATTTGAATAAAAAGGGGGAAAATCAAATTTAAACAAAAGAGGAGGAAATCAAAATTGAGTAAAAGAGGGAAAATTGAGAATTACTTTGGAGTAAATCTTCTTCTTAAAAATGACAAATTAAATTATCTTTTGAACCTATAGCTTCAAAACACCTTCTTCGCCACCGGATCTAAGCTTAATGTAAGATTTAAATCCACATCTATAAAATTCATAAGGTTTCTTTTAATCAAAAATCAAGGAATTTCATTCTAATTATGATTTTAAAATCAATGAAATCACTAATTAGATAAAATTATCTAAGCTATGAACACCTGCATGTGCTCGGACATCAAGTGCAAATTTTGATGTCTAAAAAGGCTGCGTAGGCTAAATTGAATTAGAAAAAAATAAAAATATAAAATCAATCTCGTAATTCGAACATAAAATTACCTAAAATTACAATACACTCATGGGCCCACAAGATACCAATGATTAAATTCAAGTATTTCAAGAAGGGTTGCTTCCTTTAGTCTTAAGAGTCGTTAATAAAACAAAAAACCTATAATAAGAGTTTCAAATTAGTGAAATATCAAAAAATTGATTAGTGAGATCTAATCCTGTATGTTAGCCTAAACAGTGACGGATCTAAAACTCCTAAACATATTCAAATTAATCAAATTTTTAACTCAAATCAAATATCAATTTGAAACTACTTAAATGAAACTCTATCATTAAAAGCTCAAATCAAACTCAATCTATCCACCGTCTGCTATTATTTGTCGGGGGTGACAAATTAAGTAAACTCTAGCTCACAAAGGAGCTTATGTCAAATCAAATGTTATATTATGTTCACTCTCAATCAATCTCACGCCAAGTAGCGACGGTGTCTTCACCGCGCTACACCAAGAGCTCCACGATGAAGCGTTATGACCGAGACCCTAATCGGTGGTTTAGTTCAATTATATTACGATCACTAATTATATGATATGAATTAAATGATATTATTTTAATAAAACTAGATATATTTACTTGTGAATATTTTTAGTACTCTAATTTTCCAAAATATATTAAATAAATTGATGAATTAAGTAATTTCTTTAATAAATCAAATTTTCTAATGAAATTAAAATGAATTTATAATTGTTTAATTCATTTATGTTTATTTAAGTTATGTGATTATTTTATAATTCTTTTAATTTTTAAGATATAATTTTCTAATATTGTGTTCAATGAGTGTATAATATTCTATTACAAAACTGTGTAAATATTTATATATCATTGCATGCCAATAATTAATTTCTTGAAAGAGAGTAAATTTTAATGGGTTTATTATTACACACCATGATAAATTATGAATATTTTTTTTATATATTACTATTATTATTTTTAATGATGAGAAAAAATTATAAAGCAAAAAATAAATTCTAAAATTTAATAGTATTTAATTGATGCCTATTTTTAATTAATTTTTGCTGATTCTAAGTTCAATTCGATCATAGTATAGCATTTCTATCTGTTGAGTAAAAGTCAACACTCAAAAGGAATTTAAATTTTTTTAAAATTTTGATCAATTGCATAAAAATAAAAGATTTAAATTAAAATAAAATTATTTAATTTGGTTCCTGGATATTTTAATTTAGAGTTATATTTTAAATATTCAATACCAAAATATCTCAAAATTAAAATATTATATATTAAGTTTTGTGCCTGAAAATTTGTCATTTATTTTCACATCAAGAAAATTGATTCAAGACTACAAACTTTCGTAATGAAATAAATAGATAAAGATAATTACATGTAGATTAGATTTTGTCCTCATTTTGTGAGGACTTTAGTTGGTTCCGGGTTTTATAAGTACAAGCATTTATAGTTAATTACTCTCGATGTTGAGAGAGCTTTCGATTAAAATTTAGTGGTTAGATGTTGAATCGTGTATAGTAATAATATGTGAAGTTTAAATTAACTATATTGGCAATAATAAAATAAAAATAAAGTAATATTTTATTTTCTCATTGTTGATATTAAATTAACTATCTTGACAATAATAAACACATTAAAGATAATCTCAATTTATGTATATACCAAACTCATTAATATTATGATTAAATCATTTTAAGAGTGACACTCAAATCAGTTAAACACGGAAGAGAAAAGAGCATTTCTAAAGCTGTTAATTGCATTAGATTAATATATTAACATATATAAGTATAGTTTTAGTTATCTAAAATATACATACTATATAATAAAATAAAAATAAAATTTTTTTAAATAAATTAACAGCAAGGATTTGTTAAACAACGATAATTAATGAGGAAATGTACTATAATTTATGCACAATTATATGTGTAAAATATATTATTTAATATATTCTCTTAAGCTTATTTTCAAAAAATAATAATAAGTTAAAAATAATGAAAATATAAAAATAAATAAAATAGTTTCAAGAAGTTAGATGATATAAAAGTATTATTAATAAAAAAATCATTCGTTATTATCAATATCATTGGAATCTTTGGGACATCAATTAAATCCCAAAACAGCTCTCAAATATGGAATGTTTATAGTCAAATCGGCGTCTGACGGCGGATCTAATGAGCTAAGATCTCATAATTACGACTTCATTTGGGTATCCAAATTCTCAAAATACATCAAATGATCGAAGGAATCATCACCGTCAGATCGAGGAGTGGTACAGCTACATGAATTCTAGAATGTCCTCCTCCCATCTATAAATAGGCATTCATTCCTCACAGAATGAGTGAAAGAATAAATTTGAAAACAAGTGAAGAAAGAAGAGGAGGCTGAGAAAGAGGCTGAAAAGAAGAAGAAAGGAAGAGGAAAAGAGGAAGAGTCCAAGAAGGAAGAGGAAGAGTCTAAGCAATGAAGAAGAGGAAGAGTCAAAGAAGGAAAAGGAAAAGGTCAGAAAGGAGGAAGAAAGGCAGTGGGGAGGAAGAGAGGCTCAGAAGCGAAGATCCTCAAGCGAATCTACTCCAAGCAAGATGCTTTTGAGCAAGATCGCCGTCAGCTCAGTGACCATAGAGCCGCAGATAGTCACTAATTGTACCCCGTATTTCATCTCCATATTAGTAGCAATTACAGCGATCATTATTACACAATTGTTATTCCTCTCGTTCTTCTCTCATATGAATTCTGCTGACTAAACATCGTCCACCGTGACCGCCATATTGGCCGCCACCATCGCTCCAACCATCGCCGTGCCACCGCGCCGATTAATTTCGCTGTACAAGCATACTATCGCCGAATCTGCCACTATCGATCGTGACGCAACCGTCGGTCACCGCAACCATTACGCCGGTTCCGCTGGCCAAATCGACCAATTTTGCGGTCCGCTCTGACATTCTACCATGCCGTCCGCTCCGCCGACTCGTGGTGAATCCCACTATCGGCCGGTCCGTCATCACGCGATCAACGCGCCTTATCGATCTCCGATCACATCGCCGGACGTCGACGAAGCGAAACCGAACCACGACGATGTATCGGGCCTTGATCGCCCTAACCCGGACGACCGACGAGGTCGGAACGAACCACGACGCATACCGGGCCTTGATCGCCTTTAACCCGACGGCCCGACGAGGTCGGAACCGGAACCACGACATGTACCGCGGCCTTGATCGCCTCCTAACCGGACGGTCCGACGAGAGGTCGGAAACCGAACCACGACGTATGCCGGCCTTGATCGCCTCTAACCCGGACGGCCCGACGAGGCGGAAACCGGAACCACGACGTACCGTGGCCTTGACGCTTCCTAACCGACGGCCCGACGAGGTCGAAACCGGAATAATCGACGATCGTGGCCTGATCGCTTCCTAACCTGAGACGGTCGACGGTCGAAACCGGAACCACGACGACCGGCCTTGATCGCTCCTAACCCGGACGGTCAAGGCCGAACGAACCACGATATATGTATCGGGCCTTGATCGCCTTCTAACCCGACGGTCCGACGAAACCAGAACCGACGCACGTATGGGCCTTGATCACCTCTAACCCGACGGTCCGACGAGGCCGAAACCGACGAGGCCGGAAACCGGAACCACGACGAGCACCATGGGGCCTGATCGCCTTGATGCCTTGATCGCTCTCCTGACGTCTCGACGCCTCCAAAGGACCTCACTCAAGAAGAAAGGGAGAGGAAAGGTGTGCTCTCCTCTCACCCTGTATTGCCCCACCAAAAGGTAAAACTCAAAAATGCAAACCCTCAAAAATGGCTCAAAACTCCTCAAAAAATGGCTCAAAACTCCTCAAAAAATGGCTCAAAACCCCATCCAGGGCAAATTCAAGCACGGGGCTGGCTCATGGCTGGCCAGACGGGCTGACGCATGAACGTCAGCGACCTCAGCCACAGACGCTCATGCAACCGTTACGAACGGCCAGACGTGGCTCCATAACGCGACGCTGAATGGCCGGAGCGCTGACGAACCGCTGACGCCATGGACGTAACTGCCGCTGCTTGGAAGCGGCCAGACGCTCACATACGACGGGCCCGCCGACGCCCGTGACGCTCATCATTCGCCGCTCCACGCAATAGCGCCCGCTGCGAGACTCACGATGGGCGACGCCGCCCGCGACGCTCTGCCGCCGGTACGGCGCCATAATATAGCGTCCCCGCGAAAACTTCCTGAGTATCCAAATAAATGTAACCTCAAAATCTCATGCCTACGGCCACATTACTTCCATAATCATAATTTTGTATTTTATGATGATTTCTTCTCAAAATGTGTGATTCATCCGCATTTGAAGAATTCGTTATTTTTGAGCATTTAACACATATTTTTGGATGATTAAGCTAATATCATCCAAAAATAGGGGGCAACTGATATGGCTCTCAAAATACCACTAGTCAAAGCACAAATCTTGATGTCGAAAGAAATATGATTTTGAGTCAAAACCGATCGAGATCGAGCACTTAAAATATCATTGGAATCTTTGGGACATCAATTAAATCCCAAAACAGCTCTCAAATATGGAATGTTTATAGTCAAATCGAGCATCTCGACGATCCGGATCTAATGAGCCTAAGATCTCATAATTCGACTTCATTTGGGCATCCAAATGCTCAAAATACATCAAATGATCAAGAAATCATCGAGTCAGTCCGAGGGGGAGTGGTATGCCTTACATGAATTTATAAGACCTCCTCCCATCTATAAATAGGCATTCATTCCTCACAGAAGAGAGCCAAGTGAAGAAGAAGAAGAGTCAAAACAAGTGAAGAAGAAGAGGAGCCAAGCAAGTGAAGAAGAAGAACTGAAACAAGGAGAAGAAGAAGAAGAGTCCAAGCAAGGAAGAAGAGGAAGAGTCGAGCAAGGAAGAAGAGGAAGAGTCCAAGTGATGGAGGTGGGCTTCTTTCTTTGATGAGATTGAGAGAAGGGTATTGGGGAGAGGGAAGAAGATATGTTGGATAACTAGCTCACCGGATTTGGTTACCAAGCTCTCAAACCACAAGAATAACTCAAAATTTTGCAATTGCCAAAAGTTCCCTTTCATTCTAATAAGAGGGCTATTTATAGCCATTACAAGCATCTTTCAAAGAAAAGAATTCAAAACATGGAGGGAAAGGTGGGTGGCCATTAATGTGAAGCAATAAATTGCCTCATTATTTTACGCCATCCACCCATTTCACATCTTATTATTTTATGTGGATTCAACCACCACATGTCGCTTTGAATTTTAAATGCAAAATTTCAAACATGGAGTTTCTAGAAGAAAATTAAAAATTACATAAATAAAAAAGATGAAATCATAAAAAATGGGCTGATTTAATCTTTCTTCTTTTCTTGAATTTTCTTGGGCTTTAGCTTGAGATCTTGTAAATGGGCCTTGGGCTTTGTTGATCCTCATGATCTTACATCACCAAGGAAGAGGAAGAGTCAGAAGAGGAAGAAAAGGAAGATTCAAGCAAGGATGAAAAGGAAGAGTCGGCGAGGAAGAAGAGGAAAGCAGTGAGGAGGAAGAGAGCTCGAAGCTTGAAGATCCTCAAGCAAGATCCTCAGCAAATCGCAGCAAGATCGTCCGCTCGGGCCATCAATCATTGCCTCGTCATTGTCGTATATTCCACCGGAGTTCACCATCTCAAAATACCTGACCGATCGTTGTTACACAATTGTTATTCTCTCTCACATGCAATTCGTAATCCGTTATCAAGACTTTTCAAACATATACATTGTGGAAGCTTTTCTTGGGCTAGTGGTTTTCCCCTTTTCGAGATTTTCCACGTTAAAATTCTGGTGTCTCATGTTCTCTTTAATTACCTTGTGTCTTTTGTCGACAAGGCTAAGTAAACTTTCACTCTATCGTGGTTTTCATAACAATATCATTTTACTGTCCTTAAAATAAAAAAGAAAGATAAAATAGATTGCCAAATCCGCTTCTCCATGTGCTATAAAAGTGAAGTTTAGTCTTTACAGCTAAAGATAGGAAAAAGGTAACATAAAACTGAATCCATCATTTTTCAAAAAAAAGAATCTACTCATCTTTTTTCAAACTTTTCAGCCTTAATACCAGGTGAATGTATCATCCGCCTGTTTTGCTCTATACAATGCCCATCCGCACCCCTCTTCCATATTTTTCTCTAACCCGAGATTCCTGACCTGAAATTTCACGTGCCGTGCCGTGCCGTGTGAACTGCGAACAAAATCACGTGAATTATATTTCTTATTCTTTTATTTTATTTTTACTTAATATTTTGTTCTCCTTCTCTTCCTAATTTCTCTCGACCCTCCACTCTCTCTCTTTCTGAACAAGTAACGGAAATTCTTATCTTTTTTTACTGTGCTTTCCTTCCAAAACAAGAAAAAAGAAGATAGAATCTCTCTCTCACTATCTCTCCCTCTCTCCATTAGCTCATAAGTTGTGCAAAAAAAAATGTGAATATACAAAAATTATATTTTATTTTATACATGTTTGAAGGCCATGCGATGATTCTTATACATGCATTAGATGTAAAATTACTACCGGTGCATGAGACATATCATCTGGCGTTCATAAATATTATGAAGTCGTTAAGCATTGTAATAATGTCTGTGAAGATGATCTTAGATTTTAAACTAATTTGACCACAAAGAAGTGAACTTATAAAAATAATATTTTTTATTTTAATGTTTGATATTTAAAATTATAATTGTGATTTTATAATTTTTAATGTGAAAAATTATAAAATACAAGAAATTGTATATGTCTCTGTCAAACCCTTTCAATTATTGAAGTTGTCTTTTGGAAAAGTTTAGTTTCGTTACCTGGACAAGGTTATTCTCATCTAATCTATGCCTATGACAATAATTTATTATTCTCATCTAATCTATGCCTATGACAATAATTTATTTTCATGAATTAATTATGACTTATTAGCGAGTGGACTAAGTGAGAAGAAGGAAGAAAATAAGATTTCATTAATGAAAAAAGTTATCCTTTTTTATAATCTTTTCGATCTCCTCTCTCTCTGAAGAGGTTATTTGGTTGGATGTTTAAAAATAAATATATTTTAGAGTTAAAAATAAATTCAATATAGTTTATTATATAATTTATACATATTTATATTTCTTATATATAAATTTTAACATTTACATTCCTAACAATCAACTTTTTAAAATTTTCATGTATAGATAAAGTGTTAAATTTTAGTTCTTAGATATATAAATGCATATGAATTGTGTGACATGCATGTAAATCTTGAGTTTTTTTTAATGTTTCTGGTGCTTAATCTTTGTGTGTTATTTGATGAAATTTAATGATATTACTTTTGATAAAACTAGATATATTTACTTGCGAATATTTTTAGTACTCTAATTTTCTAAAATATATTAAATAAATTGATGAATTAAGTAATTTATTTAATAAATCTAATTTTCTAATGAAATTAAGATGAATTTATAATTTTTTAATTCATTTATATTTATTTAAGTTGTGTAATTATTTTATAATTCTTTTCATTTTTAAGATATAATATTCTAATATTGCTTTCAATGAGTGTATAATAATAGATATATTTTACCTTTAATATTTATGTATCATTACATGCCAATATTTAATGTCATGAAAGAGAGGTAAATTTTATTGGATTTATTATTAGGCGCCTAAGTTAAATTATGAATATGTTTTTCTTATATATTATTATTATTATTGTTTTAATGATGAGAAAAAAATTATATAGTGCAAAGTAAATTTTAAATTTTAAGAGTATTTAATTGATGGCTAATTTTAATTAATTTTGCTCATTCTAAGTTAAAATGGACCATATTATAGCATTTCTATGTGTTGACTAAAAGCCAACACTCAAAAAGAAATTTAAAATTTTTTTAAAATGTTGATCAAATGTAAAAAAATAAAAGATTTAAATTAAAATAAAATTATTTAATTTTATATATGAAAATTTTAATTTAGAAGTATATTTAAAATATTCAACACCAAAATATCTCAAAATTAAAATATTATATATTAAGTTTATTAACCTTCATAATTGTATCCTCATCTATGCCTATGACAATAATTTATTTTTTGAATTAATTCTGATTTATTTGCTAAGACGAATATGTGAGAAGAATAAAATATATTCTATTAATAAAATAAATTAGCCTAGTCGATAATGCTGAATCTTTTTAATAGAAAATTAAGTGGGATTTATATAAAATTAATATAAATAATGTCCACAAGTTGATCATTTAAGCTTACTCTTGCTACTTGAGTAAAGTCTTTATTAGTCGTAATGTGTATATTTCATATTTCGAACTACAAACATTCAACTTCAAAAATCAAAATGCATAATTATAAGTCTCAATGTTTGGGTTTGATCATCCTCTTATAGCAGTAGAAATGGCAAAGTCTGATATGATATAATACATTCTCAAAGTCATAGATCTGCTCCTGTAGCAAAAAAGTAGAGTTGATAAGATCTATCCCAATGTTGGTTGTATTGATGAGAATATCAACCGGAGTGATTTATTATTATTAATATTATTGAATCTTAAAAGTTCAATCAAGTTCCCATCGACCCTCAAATATTCAAGAAAATTCCAATAAAAAGAAAAAAAAATACTTAAATGAAATTCATTAATTAAAAATCTAAATAAAATTCATCCATCCGCTTTCACATTTATTTGTTAAGGGTGGCAATTTAAGAAAAGTTTAACTCATAAAAGAGCCAATATCTTATTAAGTATACTACTACATCCACACTCAAAATATTCACACACCATTAAGGAAGTAGCTCGTGTCCTTTGTTAGTGGATGGATTGTAGGTACATATAAAGTGATTACTGGAGTCCTCGATCAGGGGTTTTGGTAGGCTCTACTATATTACGGTCTATAGTGAGGATGTTCCTCAATGGTTTCTACCCCTTTAAGTTATGAATTATATGGTATACCAAATAGGGCATAAAGCCTTCTATCGTCGTTATGGTGGGCTTAAAATTGTTCCTTTAGACAAATATCAACTATAGTCATAAAGTTTTCCTAGGCGATGCAACCCATGGTGTGACAAGAATATTTCAATTAGGTTGGGTGACCACCTCCTTTGATTAAGTGGACACGGGATCATGACAACTCAAGATGGCGGAATCATAGGATCTTGACCAAGCACATCATCATTTCATCAACCATATGCTCCAAGCATTAAAAAATGAATTTATTTAAATTTTAAATATGAATTGTGTTACTACTATAAACAATTAGCGACCTATGACTAGCCTTAATGAAAGCTCCTCTCACCAATTAGGGAGGGTAATTAACCATAAGTTACTTATATAAGAAACCTAGAACCATATCTAAAGTCCTCACCAAATGAGGAAATCTAGATAGTGCCTTATTTATCCTATAAATAATTATCACGCCTTAAAATTGTGTTTCTCACTAAATCTAAACTCTCTTTCAAGTAAGAGGCGGTTGTGAATTTTGGAGCCCAGGCGGTCAATAGATCAACTCATGGCTCAAGGAAGCATCTGTACTCTTCAAAAACAAATGTGTTTTGGACTATGATGAAGCTATTCTTGAAACAAAAAAATGGCCTGCATTTTTACTTTTAGGCTTTTACATTTGCTCTTGTGTCCATTTAAAGTCTATCACATTTGGTAGTAACATTACTAGACTAAAGCAATAAATGATATGGAATTGCTTCGATCTTGAAGAGCTTTATGGGCTATATAGCCTCAATTCTCTGCAACACATAGATATAAGCAACTGTCTAAACTTCTGGTATCTAGGCCATCCCAAAAGCCTTCAATCTTTTTATAAGTGTATTTCAATTGGCTTTGCCGATAAGAAAATCGTGAATCGAAGATAACAATGAAGAAAACCTAATGCACAATGATCCTCGGCCCTCTTCAAGTTCCTCAATGTTTCTTGAAAATAAGCAAATGCCCTAAGCTCTATCTCGATGATGAATTGCTATAATATATGGAATTCCCAGTCGAAATCCATCCATGCTCACAACTATAAGAATGGTGTCAATAATATCATGTTGCTTATTTTTTACGATTTTTAACAACATTTAACTCGCTAAAACCTGATTTTACAAAAGATAGTTAATAAGATTTAGAAGAAACTTTTATGCCTCATTTATGGCCTCTTGCTAAGTAAAAAAAATGAGATGCCAAATTTGTCATCCTCGATAAACTGCTCATATATCGAATCCATCTTATAGGCATCACTAGCTCTTATTGAATACAAAACTATGGAGCTTAGCTGTGCCCTACTTATCATTATTAATGTCATTTTTAGATCTACTAAACTAGATGAATTTGTAGTTACAAATTTTAAGTTGAATTATGAATGCATGACGAACTAAGTTATTTATCAGCCTGTCCCATCACTCTATTACTGGAAGTCATCATTTGAGATCAAATATTTTTTTTATATTTATATTTATGTTTATATTTTTTTATTTCACTTTTTATATTATTTAAATTTAATATAAACATATTAATAATTATTTTAAAAATACTCAAAATATTTAAAATTTATTCTAAGCATTTTCAAATAATATATATATATATATATATATATATATATATATATATATATATATATATATATATATATATATATATATATATATATATATATATATATATATATATATATATATATATATTTGAAATAAATAAATTAATAATATTTTTTAAAATGTAGCAAATAAATACATTTTTTTCAAAAGTAGAAAATAAAAATAAAAAATCTATTTCATGAATTCACATTAATCAAATTCAGCCCAGCACGCGCAAAGCCCATTCAGCCCCGCAGATGCACAACGCCACGCCGCAATCTCTCGCGCAACCCACGACCAGGCCCACCAATTCCGCAACCCACGCGCTGCTCCATCCCACGGACCGTGACCCGCGGCCTGCTGCTGCACCCGCTGGCCGCTGCATCCCACCAGCCCGTCCAGCACATCTCCTCCCTATAGCCCACCAGCCCATTAGCCCACTGTTCCGGCCCGTTTTGCATTCCTCCAGCTCGTAAATCCTTGGATTTCCTACCTTCACCTCACTGCAAAATCGGGGAAGAACATCATCAAGAGGAGAATTTTTCTTTCAATTTTCTGCATCACACCCCCTCACTTTAGCCATCTTGCTTCCAAGCCAAATCGGGAAAAAAATCATCGAGAATTTCTTTTTTTTGTCGCCGTATAAACCCTTCCACTTTGCAAAATCGGGAAGAACCTCGTCGAAGGCAATTTTTTTTCGATTTTGACATTTACTCCTTGCCTTACTCCAATTACTATCCCATTATTTTGTCGAGCTTTACAACACGCCAAAAAATACGACAGAATATGTGGGATCTGTGAATGTGAAAAAGGGGAGGGTAAAATGAGCTGACTTAGTGGTGCTAAATAGTGGAATTTGTAGTTAATTTTAAACTAAAAGTGTCAAAGAAGAAAAAAGGGGAGCCTTTAAAGCAAATTTTGGAAAATAATAAAATATTCATTTAAAATCTAAGTAAAATTTTGGGGGAGGCTAATATTAAACTCACAAACACTAATAACAATCCTTTATGGCTTAAATTGAAGCGGTAAAGTGAGTTCTCTTTTCTTGCAAATTCTTTAAAATTAAGCAAGCTTTAATTGAAATTTCAAGGGGTCTAATGCCAAACTTACAACAAACTTGAAATAAATTCAAAATCTAAGGATAAATCTAAATTGTGTTTAATAACTCTTAGATCAATACGGAGGTGATTACTATGCTAGCTAATAAGCATAAGTGGGGCTAAAGCAGCAAATACTGAAATTGACATAATTTATCAAAATTGATGTAAATTGAGCATAATGGGAGAATTGTAAAGCTCAACAAATAAACTAAATTAAGAGTAGGATGTTAAACTATAATCTAAAATCTAAGCACTTCTTATTTTGGATCTCAGTAGCTACTGAAAGAAGGCAGAAGGAATCTTAAATCAAAATTTACAAAAATCATAAGGCTTTTTTTATAAAAAAATTAGAGAATTTCATTCTAATTATTATTATCAAAATCAACGAAATCACTAATTAGGTGAAATTAACTAAGCTATAAATACATGCATGTGCTCGGACATAGAGATTTCAAGTGTAAATTTTAATGTCTAAAATTACACGCGTTAATTGGAATATAAAATAAAAATACCAAATCAATTTCAAAATGCAAATATAAAATTGCCTAAAATTACTATACACTCACATGGGCCCGACACTATGCTAAATGCCTAAATTCAACCAAGATGTCACGGTTGTTTCTGCTTAGCCTAATGAGTCCCGTTAACAAAACCTAAAAATCTATAATAAGATTATCAAATTAGTAAAATATCCGAAAAACTGATTATGTCAGGTGATAGTAGATTTAATCCTCTAGCCTAAACAGAGTTGAAGGATCTAAAGCTCTTAAATATATTCAAATTAATAAATTTTTCAAAATCAAATCAAATATTAATAAATGGCTTAAATGAAATTATATCATTAAAACTTAAATCAAATTCAATCTATCCACCTTCAAGAACAATTTATCGTGTGACAAATTAAGAAAACTCTAGTCACAAAGGAGACAATGTCAAATTAAGTGTTATGATATATTCACTTCAATCAATCTCGCCGATGACGCTCGTGTCCTCTAAATGTGGCCAAGAGCTCCACGATGAAGCATTTACCGTGAGTCCTGATCGTGATCCATTATATTACATCACCACGCAATGTAGATGTTCCTCAATGGCTCACTTTGAGTTGGGAATCATAGGTACATCATAGGGCAAATACCTCGCCTAAGGTAGACTTAAGCCGCCTCCTTAGACAAACACCGCCTGTATACAAGGATTTCTTGACGATGTAACCCATGTGTTTGGATGATCCTTCATCGGGTCGACTACCTCCTCCGACTAAGTAGACAGGGATCGCCGAATGATGGAACCACGATCTGGGATCGCACGTCATCATTCCCCCAACCAATCGGTTTAAGCTGAAATGATAAATTTCATATCTTAAACCCTAGAACTCTATATGTTGCTACTATACGCCACGATTCAACACCTAATGATTAAATTTTAATCAAAGTTCTCTCACTTATCGGGAGGAGTAATTAACTATGAGGCTCACTATAGAAACCCGGAACCGATCTAAAGTTCTCACCAAATGAGGATCTAAATCTCAGAGTGTCTTATCTACTATTTCATCTCGCCTTCCTAAAATTATATCGACACTTTAAACCACTCTTTTCACCAAAGAGGTTGGTGGCGAATTTTGAATTTCTATATCTATGAAATCAATGTTGTATCCTATTTAGAGTACATCAATTCAAATATGGATGTATTTGTATATTTTCATCTTGAAAATTTTTCTAAATATACTTTAGAATTCCCCTCTGCAAGACAGGGGTCATTCTTTTTTAGTTTATACTAAGTTTATTTGAGTTGACATCGTGCTATAAGATGAGATCCTCAATTATACTCTGATTCAGGTTGACATCGAGCGTTACGCCGAAATCCCTGAATATATCTATAATTATCATTGTTAAGAAATTAAAAAAAAAACTATTTCTATGCATGAAAAGACAACTTTAAATGTCAAGAAATTTATCTCCCAGATTTGCCAAATTCTGGAGATCAAGTCAGAAGAACTCCAGATTTTGAAAGCTTCAATCAACTGGGTTGGAAAAACATCAACCTCTACATCTTGATGTCTAGGACACAGATGGGTTCTTAAGGTCGGACTCAACAAACCCGCAAATGACCGAGTTGCTGACACTCTCCTCACTCAACAAGCTGCAAGTAAAGGCCACAGTGAAAGAGCCCCCATTGATCAGTTTGATGACAAAACCACCAATCTACTAGAACTCAAGACTTCATAAAGGTCGAGCTCAACAAGCCTAAATATGGCGAGTTGTTGATGCTCTCCTCACTCAACAAGCCGAAGAAGTAGTGGTGAATGAGCCCCGCTTCGGTCCCAATGACGATATCAATCGCGGATCTAGCTTAGTGATTATAAGCAACAAGGATCAAGAGATCTCTACTTGATAGATCAAGGCAATCAGAAACGCCAACTCGGGGCTACCCCAAATCAATCTTCATATTACAGGTGATATTACAATATATTCTTAAATGATCGATCAAGCTCAAAGCACGAGCAAAGTCTATCTCCTCATCAAGTCTCAAAATAGAAAGCAGGACCGAGGAAGCAATTTCATAGTTCATTCAAAATGGCGGTAAAGGAATTTTATGGTTATCTGATCTAAAGCGCCGTTCTTGGTAATAACTCAACATTGACCCTATATAAGCCGGAAGGCTAGGTTATCTGTATGTATCCTTATATGAATCCGTCAAAGCAGAAAGCATAGGGTTCATGGTTGTTGACCTCCACATATGTGACACTGAGTCAGTCACAAACCGAATTCTACGGACTTGAGTGGCGAGGGTCGGATTCAAAATGCTGGGCGTCACTAAAATGTTGAAATGACCTCCGATCGATGAGCGGACGCTTCGCGTTTAGACGTCGAATTGGTCGATATAAATATTGCACAACTTAACGATCAATCGATCGTGCTCGAATCATCAACGCGCCTGCACCCATATCGAGGTCAGGAGATCGCGTCAAGCCAAAGAATTTTCTTTCGTGAAATCGACTGCGTCATTGACTTCGAAACATCAAAATTTATCAAATGAGGCATTCGCTCAATTCGCATAAAGTCTGCCAAAATCGGCGGCAAGTGGTGCACGCATTTTGAAATTAACTTCGTCCTCACCAAAGCGCCAATCGTGAAACGGACAACGTCATTCCGTTCAGAATAATGGAATTACCCTAAATTAATATATATATTGACTATGTGCATTTATCGGTGTGAAACCATATTAAAATCATTTAAATTAAGTTAAAAATAATTTAAAATATTTCAAAATTACGCCTCATGCAGCAACCTTTTTCCCGTTTTTATGAAAAAACTATCCTAATTTAAAATTAAAAAAAAAAACTGAAAAGAAAAATCACTCCTCTCACTCTCTCCCATTCTCCTTGATTTTCAATTTTGGGTTTTCTCTTCCCTTCCTCTTTCTCCCGTGAGAAAGAACAAAGGAAAAGGTAAAAAAAAATTCCTCCATTTTCTTTAATTTTTCCACTGTTCGTCCGTCGGAAACCCACTCCGTCCACTGTTCCGTCACTGTTCCACATACCACGGCCGAGCCCACTGCCGCGTCCTGAGCCGTCTCCACGACCCGAGACCGAGCCCATTGCCGCGTCCTGAGCCGTCGTCTCCACGTCCCGCGACCAAGCCCACTGCCGCGTCCCGACCCGCCGGCCCACGATCCGTGTTTCGCAGCGCGCAATCCCGCGACCGAGCCTGCTCCAGCCGTCCGCGCGTCCCGCGCGACCCAGCCCGCTCCCACGCACCGGCCCGCCTCCACGCCCGCTCGACCCGATGGCCGATCCGTGTTTCTCCTCTGACCGCGTAACCCACCATCCGGACCGCGTGACCTGACCAGCTGTCGACCGCGCGTCCGCCAGCCGCGCTCTCGCCATTCTGCCGCCGTTCTCCTTTCCGGCCGCAGCACCTGAAAACCGCACCCGCGTATCCCACCATCCGGACCCGCGTGACCTGACCTGCTGTCGACCCGCGCGTCCATGCCAGCCGCGCCTCTCGCCGGATCCTGCCGCCGTTCGCTCCTTTCCACCAGCGCCTGAAAACCACACCCGTGCCTGAAACGCGACCGCGCTGCAGCCCATTTTGACCCGTGTAAACCCGCCGAATCGACCGCTGGCCCGTTCTGACCTGCGCCAAGACCCCAGCCCGTCCAGCCTTCCCGACCCGTACAACCATTCCTAAGGGTGTAAGCGACAGGCTCTCTTGTTACTCATTTGAAATTGTTTTGTTTGTGTTCGCGTTTAGTTAGCAATTTAAGCGGCGACAAAACGTTGTGACAATTTTTTTTGTACATGAGGGAGGATTGAGCGAGATAATCTTTTGTATAACAAAGTTTTAACTACTCGATATCTTTATATTTGTGATATGTAAATGTGTTTGTATGTATATATAATAATAATAATAATAATAATAATAATAATAATAATAATAATAATAATAACAATAATAATAATAATAATAGTAATAATAATAATATAATAATAATAATAATAATAATAATTGTAATAAATAAAAATAATAGTAATAAAATAAAATTAATAATAATAATAGTAATACATAATAATAATAATATAATATAATATAATTTAATTTTTATTTATTCATCGGTAGAAACGTGATCGAACAAATGATTGTTGTTCATCGTTTATATATCGAGTTTGAAATGTCATTAGGTGTTATTTCGTTACACATACATCGTGGCCGAATGTATTTGAACAAAGCTTTTTTTGGCGACCTTCCTGACCCCAAAACGACATAACCTTCTTTTTTTCGTTTTCACCTCTCGGGGAAAAAATCATCATGAGGCGAATTCTTCGATTTTCGATCGCGCGTAGCCCTAGTTTTACGTCGGTCGGGAAAGAGCATCATCATGAGGAATTCTTCTTTCGATTTTCGTCATACCCCGTAGCTCTTCCGGTTTCCCCGTGTGAATCGGAAGAACATCATCAGTGTATTCTTCTTCGATTATCGATACCCCGTAGCCCTTCCATTTTTCGCGTCGTGAATCGAGGGAAGAACATCATCGTGAATTCTTCGATTTTCTGCGCCGCCATAGCCCTTCCGCTTTTGCTTGTCACGAATGGAAGAACATCGTCGAGGTGAATTCTTTTCGATTTTCGGCGTCATAAGCCTCTTTACCCCATCCCAATCACAAACCCCATTTCTTTCGAAACCTAGTCGAAAAATATTTCGAACTTGTGGGATTTGTGAATGTGAATATATATATACATGCTTGTGTTGCTGCGGTTTGAAAATCCGTTGCTCATGAGGGGGATGAAAATAGGCGTGTGCAGAACCGCTCACCTTCGAGAGGGCATACCGAAAGTACCTGCGAAATCTTAGAAATTTTGTCTAATTATCGTTAGAAAAAAAGGGGATGATTATATATCGCATTGTATGTTTTTTCTGTATGAAGACCTCATTGTTCTCATGAGATGAGATCCTTTGCTATGGTGTCATGAGCCTTCAGAGGCGTCTGAGTAGTTAGTCCTCCTTGACGGGGATGGCGTCGAGGCAAATTTCAAATCTTTTGACTTAGAGAAATGAGAGGGTAAAATGAAGTGATTTAGGAGTCTTAAGTAGAAAAATCTACGTTAATTTTAAACTAAAAAAGCCAAACAAAAAAATTGGGGAATTAAAACAATATCGACAAGTATAAATACAAAACAAAATAAAAGAATAGTGAAAAATACTTACGAAATTTATCGAAGAAGGATTGAAAGCCTACTGAAGTTCTTAACTGCCCCCTTTCAAATACCCTAACTATAACCTTTCAAGAAGATGGAATGGAATAGACAACCCCTCTTAGGCTTATTTATAGAAATCAGAAGAAACTAAAGAGGGGGAAAATCAAATTTAAACAAAAAGAGAGGGAAAATCAAATTCAAACAAAAGAGGAGAAAAATCAAATTTAAACAAAAAGATGGGGAAAATTAAATTTGAATAAAAAGAGGAAAAAAATCAATTTGAATAAAGAGGGAAAATCAAATTTGAATAAAGAGAGGAAAATCAAATTTAAACAAAAGAGGGAGAAAATAAAATTTAAACAAAAGGGGAATCCAATTTAAACAAAAGAGGGGAAAATCAAATTTGAACAAAAGAGTAGGAAAATCAAATTTGAACAAAAGAGAGGTAAATCGATCTGAATAAAGAAGAGGAAATCAAGGTTGAGTAAAAGTGGGAGAAAATTGAGAATTACTTTGAGGAGTAAATCTTCTTCTTAAAATGACAAATTAAATTATCTTGTGAACCTATAGCTTCAAAACACAATCTTCGTCACTAGATCTGCAATCCTTTACGTGAGACGAGCGATAATAAATCAAATCTACAAAATAATAAGACATCTTTTGATCATAAATTAAAGAATTTCATCTTAACTATCATTTTCAATTTCATTAAGTAAATGAAATTAGCTATATAAATACACACAGATGTGCTTACATAGAGATTTCAAGTGCAAATTTTAATAATGCGAAAAGGCAAGCTAAATTGAAATAAAAGAAATAAAAATTTGAAACCAAACTAATTAAAACACAAAATTACATAAAGTCTTAAGTACACCGCATGTACCCGACATTATGTTGAATGCCTAAATTCAAATTAAGGATCTTTGCGGGTTGTTTCGGTTTAGTCTTATGATTTGGATCCGGTTAACAAAACAAAACCTATAATAAGGGTTCAAATCGTTGAAATATCTAAAAATTGATTTTGTCATGTGATAGTTGATATAATCCTCTGTTAGCAGCTAAATATAGTAGACAAGATCTAGAACTCTTAAATATATTCTAATTAATCAATTTTCAAATATCAATCTGAAACTGCTCAAATGAAACTCTATCACTAAAAAATTAAACCAAACTCAATCTATCCACATTCCGTAACTATTTATCGGGGTGACAAATTAAGAAAACTCTATCTCACAAAGGAAAGCCAAATCAAGTGTTATTTATGTTCACTCTCAATCAATCTCTTGCCGATGGGGCTGCGCGTGTCCTCTGACTGCGTGGCTTGGCCAGTAGGCTTCATAGATGAAGTAGTTACGACCAGAGTCCTTTGATCTGGTTTGGCCGGTTCCATTATTATATTACGATCGTAGTGCGGTATTCTTGATGGCTCACCATTTGAGTTGTGAATCATAGAATATGATAGGCAAATAGCTTTGTTAGCTAAGGTAGACTTAAGCATGTCTCCTTAGACAAACACCACCCCAGGTATATAAGGATTTCTTGGACGATGTAACCCGTGTGTTGCTGATGAAGATCCTTCTGTCAGGTTGGGTCGACTACCTCCTCTGATTAAGTAGACTAGGGATCGCGACTGCCCAGGATGACAAAATCATGGGATCTAGATCAGTCACGTCATCATTCCCCCAACCATCCAGTTTAAGTTAAAATGATAAATTTCATATCTTAAATTCTAAAACTTTACATATTGCTACTATACATTACGTTTTAAGCGATCTAACGACTGGCCTTAATCGAAAGTTCTCTCTCTCACTTCTTGGGTAATTAACTATAGGGCTTGCTTTATAGGAAACCGGAACCAGATCTAAAGTTCTCACCATATGAGGACAAAATCTCGGTAGTGTCTTATCTACTATTCCATTTGCCTTACGAAAATTCCAGACACTTTAAAACCACTCTTTTCATCAAAAGAGATCGATGGCAAAATTTTGAAGCCTACAAATTCTGGCGACTTGGTGGGGGATTCTCTTTCCATCTTTGAGTCGTATATATGTTATAGTAGCAATAAAATTTTTGAAAATAAAAAAAACCTATTTGTAATCCACCAAAATTGGTATTAGGAGGTAAACCCTGACTTTTCCAAGTGGAGGAGAATGTCCTAAACAAACGAGATGATGAGCAAATGCGACCATCTCTTAAGGAAAAGATGAACAAAAAATATTCCTTTAGAAGGGACAGTGTAGCCAAATTATTTCGACAAGCAGTCAATGCTGGTCTAAAGTTACCATAAATTAAAAGGCTTGAAGAAGCTGATTAAGTCACTAATCCAAATTACTATCCCTATCATCGAATGATCAGTCACCTATCGAAGATTATTATGTCTTCAAATATTGGCTAGAAAGGAAGTATCATCGATGTGAATTTACACCGTCCGAGATAGTTCTCAATCCTAAAAGAGAGTCTACCAGGATGATTACGTCCTCTTCCGTGACATCCGACAAAGACAAACAGAAGGAGGAATCAGTTCAGACTGAAGAATGCCAAACGATAATCTCCAAGAAGAGCGTCTCGAGGGTTAAGTGGAAATCACCACTTGAACTTATACTAGACTTAAGAGAGATTCCTAAACCAAGTATTTTGGCTTATCAGTAGCACTCTGATAAAGCTACTTTGTCACAGCATGAGAAACAGTCTACCAAACGTAGACCTAATAAATTAAAGAAGGCTAAGAAAAAGAATAGCAAGAAGAGAACTACTACTCAAAAGATCATTAACAATCTAGAGGAGTATCACCAGCCGGCAAGAAAGCCATTTAGGCTTGCAAACTTCATGCATAAACTTCGCATTGCTGAATCAGATGAAGAAGATAATGGTGAGTCTTATCCGAGAGACATTCATCATCTGTGATGTTAGATATTCGTCAACATCGGTTACTCAGATGACGAGGATAGCTGACACTCTCGACCAACCCCTCAAAATTTCTATCAAAAGCAAGAAGAGCACGAGGAGCTGTGCAATTTTGTTTAATGACTCAACAAGACGTTCAGATGAAGATCTATGTTTTCCGACGGGAAGAGTCATCTTCATCGATATCATCCCATATGAAATGTATGACATTGAAAAATAAGTTCAACCCTTTTGGCCAATTTTCCGAATAAGCAAAAGTTTGAAGAAAATCCTCTTGAAGAATCAGACAAAGTTATTCAAGTTGGTTGAGAAGTGATAAAGTCTTACCACCTTCATCAAAGAAGGAAAATGCAAATAAAGATAAAGGCAAACAAATTGAAGTCAACGAGGATATCATTCCTAAAAATTCTAGAGCGAAGCCTAAATCAAGCGAAAAGATATATTATGATATTTTATCACATCTAAGAAAGATCCTGATTGAGTGTGTAATAGGCTCTCTTGATGTCAAAAGACCTCAAGGAACTTTGATACTGCTCTCAAGATCCGAGAATTATGAAGCTTACTTTGCTAAAAATACATAATCGAAGCATTGCAAACTCAAGATCTCCCGGAATCACATATTACGAAGAAGATCTTATGTTGGGAACGGTCAATCGTCCTCTTTATGTTATGGTAGAGTGATGGCATCTCGACATATTGATTGATCCGGGTTCTTCTATCAATCTCATGAGCCTAAAGATATTGAGAGGATTATCACTCGATATCCAACATCTTGGGAGAGATAAATTGATGGTTCAAGTTCAATGAAAAAAAGAAAACTTTGGGTTCTTTTATTCTCCTACTCAAATTCAAGGATTTATATACATAAGCTAAGTTTCATGTAATCGATGGCGACACATCATTTAAAGCTCTTTTAGGTGTGGCTGCATGAGTATGGCATGATCCCATCAACTATGCATCAGTGCATGAAATATCTGAAAGCTGGAGAAGAATTCAGAATTCTCGGTAACCTACAACCATTCTCCGTCAATGAAGCTAAATATATGAAGATGCAAAGTACTTCATCCTCAAAGAACATCGTCATGAGTGAAGAACATCATGAGGTGAATTCTTCTTTCAATTTTGACGCATAAGCTCTTTCGGTTTTAAACTTCATCGAATCGGACATCGTCATGAGGCTAATTCTTCTTCGATTTTCGTCATACCGTAGCCCTTCCGGTTTGCTTCATGAATCGGGGAAGAACATCGTCATGAGGCAAATTCTTCTTTCGATTTTTTTTTAGCACACCACAGAGCCCTTCCGGTTTTCACTTACGTGAATCGGAGAAGAACATCGTCATGAGGTGAATTCTTCTTTCGATTTTTTGGTGTCATAAACTCTTTACCTTACATCCTCAATCACAACCCAACCCTGTTTCTTTGCCAAAACCGCAGCTGGTAAAATATTTGAGAACTTGTGAGATTTGTGAATGTGAATACATATACATGCTTGTGTTGCTTCGGTTTGAAGACCCATTGTGTCATGAGGCTGACGGAATGAGAAAGCATGTGATGTCATACACCACTCATCGCCAAGAGAGCGTCGAGTAAGATCACTTGTTAGATGTCGCTCTCCTGAGGAAATCTTTGTAAATTTTGTCTAATTTCGGACTTAGAAAAAGGGGAAATGATATATATATCGCGTATGTATTCTTTCAGTGAAGACCTCATTGTGCTCATGAGGGCGATGAGATAAAACTATCATTTGTGGTGTCGAAGACCTTTTCTATGCTCAAGGGGCATCTGAGTAGGCCAAAATACCGTCGACTGAATGAATGAAAAACATCAAATCTTTTAACTGAGAAAGAGGGTAAAATGAAGTGATTTAGAGTGCAAAGTAGGAAAACCCTACTAATTTTAAACTAAAAAAGGCGTAAATAAAAGGGGTTAGGCGGGAATTAAAACAATATCTGACAAGTATAAATGCAAAACAAAATAAAAGAATAGTGAAAAATACTTACAATTTAGGAGGATTGAAAGCCTACTAAAGTTCTTAACTACTTTCAAATACCCAGCTCTAACCTTTCAAGAAGATGGAATAGAATATGCAACCCATCTTAGCCTTATTTATAAATCAAGAAACTAAAGAGGGAAAAATCAAATTTAAACAAAAGTAGGGGAAAATCAAATTTAAATAAATGCGGGGGAAAATCAAATTTAAACAAAAAGAGAGGGAAAATTAAATTTGAATAAAAAGAGGGGGAAAATTAAATTTGAACAAAAGAGGGGAAAATCAAATTTAAACAAAAAGTGGGGGAAAATCAAATTTGAACAAAAAAGTAGGAAAATCAAATTTTAACAAGAGAGGGGGTGGGTAAATCAGATCTGAGTAAAAGAAGAGGAAATCAAGTTTGAGTAAAAGAGAAAGAAAATTGAGAATTACTTTGAGGAGTAAATCTTCTTCTTAAAATGATAAATTAAATTATCTTGTGAACCTATAGCTTCAAAATACCTTCCATCTGATCGCAATCCTTTATACAAGCGGACAAAGAAGCGATACTAAATCAAAATCTACAAAATAATAAGGCATATTTTGATCAAAAATTAAGGAATTTCATCTTAATTATCATTTTCAATTTCATTAAGTAAATAAAATTAGCTAAGCTATAAATACCTGCATGTGCTCAGACATAGAGATTTCAAGTGCAAATTTTAATGTTTGAAAACTAATAAGTTGAAATAAAAGAAATGAAAATTTGAAACCAAACTCATAATTAAAACACAAAATTATATAAAGTCTTAAATACACACTGCCCGACGGTGTCTTTGAATGCCTAAATTCAAGTGTAATCGAGGATCTTTGCGGGTTGTTTCCCAGTTTAGTCTTATGACTGGGTCCGGGTTAACAAAACCTACAAACCCATAATAAGAATTTTAAAGTTGGAATTGAATGACAAATCTGAAATCAATCTCATGCTTCAAACACAAAATTACCTAAATTCTTAAATACACCCGCATGTGCCCCGACACTATGCTGAATGTTTAAATTCAAGTGTGAGGATGCTGCTCAGGTTGTTTCCTAGTTTAGTCTTAGGACTGAGTTCGAGTTAACAAAACCTAAAAACCTATAATAAGAGTTTCAAATCAGTGAAATATCTAAAAAATTGATTCTGTCAAGTGACAATAGATCTAATTCTCTCTTAGTAACTAAATGGAGTTGACAGGATCTAAAGCTCTTAAATATATTCAAATTAATTAATTTTTCAAATCAAATTATGTAGCAATCTGAAATTTAATTTTTGAAAATTGATTAATTAGAATATGTTTAAGAGCTTTAGATCCTGTCAACTCTATTTAGCTGCTAACAGAGGATTAGATCTACTATCACTTGACAAAATCAATTTTTTAGATATTTGATTTAACTATTATATGTTTTAGGTTTTGTTCGATAATCATAAGACAACTAAAAACATACTACTCGATACTTGAATTTGGGCATTCGATAGTGTTGACATCTTGTATTTAAGAATTTGAATTTTGCATTGTGAAATTGATTTTGTATTTTTATTTTGTTTTCCAATTTAACATGTGCAGCCTTTTCAAACATTACAATTTGTACTTGAAATCTCTATGTCTGCGCACATGTAGGTATTTATAGCTCAGCTAATTTCATCTACTTAATGAAATCATTGATTTTGAAAATCATAGTGAAGATGAGATTCCTTAATTTTTTTATCAAGAGGCCCTATGATTTTGTAGATTTTGGTTTTGTATGGCCTTACATGCTTGTATAAAGAGTTGCCGATCGGTGGCAAAGGCATTTTAATTTAGATTGTAGTTTAATACCCTATTAGCACTTAGTTTATTTGTTGAGTTTTAATAATTTTTCCAACTTGATTATGCTCAATTTATATCAATTTTGATAAGTTATCTTTGATTTAGGTGTTTGTTACTTTAGCCATACTCATGCTTATAGATAGTAGTCACCTCCACATTCATATAAGAGTTATTAAACTCAATTTTGATTTATCCTTAGATTTTGAGATTATTTCAAGTTTGTTGTAAGTTTGGCATTAGACCATCCCC